>CM055833.1:12151768-12751768 GCA_029582265.1 Zoroaster sp. YZ-2022 | reverse complement strand
GCATTAGAGTTTTTTGTGTTTTTTTTTGTCTTTTGACGCCTTATTGCTTGAACCTCCTGTTTGTTTCTCAGAGGAAAGGATAGTTAATTGTTTATCTTGCTACATTTACGCACCCAGTGTTTTTTAAATGTTAGATAGTGATCTTCAAGTCAGTGAAACACTCAGACTCTAAATTACCAAACTTCAGTTTACAAATTCACTTGATCAAACCAATGTTCATTTTATAAAGCAGATTGTTTTATTCAAAGTGTTAAAACAAGTCTAATCTATGTGCCCAGCATGCATCACTCATAACATGGCCGCTTACATGCCTGTATGTGAACTCGTGTTGCTACTAAATAAAGTTTGACTAGCGTTCAACATAACGGAGTCTACAACATTCTTTAGATTCAGTGTGGAAAAGATTTTGAAGGAGACGACAAGAAAGTACGGGACCATTGCTATTTGATTGGAAAATATCGAGGAGTGGCGCATGATTACTATAATTTAAAACTTGGCATAAAACCGGGCGTTACGCCTATCCCAGTGGTATTCCATAATTTGCGAGGATACGACTCTCATCTCATCATGCAAGCTGTAAGTCAAACTAAAGGAAAGTTAAACTGTATCGCAAACAACATGGAAAAGTATATTTCTTTTTCAATCGGACAACTGCGATTTATCGACAGCGTTTAATTTTTACTGGCTTCACTCGATAAACTCGTTAAATCAAACGATCCCGATTCTTTACTAATCGTTCGAGAGTACGAACCGGATCCGAATAAGATTGGACTGCTTTTAGAAAAAGGCATTTTAAACGTTTTGAAGAAACGAGTCTTCCTCCGAAAGACGCTTTTTATAGTAGCCTGAACGGCGAAGGCATTACGGATGAGCAATATCTGCACGCTCAGAACGTGTGGGAAAGATTCGAGTAGAAGATTAAATGAGGGTTTTGGACCACTCCCCAAAAACCACCCCCCAGCCATCCCCCGCCCCCAAAAAAATCCCATCCCTAAAACGATGAGGCGATGAACCATCGCCCCATCTCCCATTTAAAAAAAACATATGAAAAATAACTAAACAAAATTGAAATTTCAATCTAGTAGGATGGTAAAGACGATGGATACTAGATTTTGGTCACAGACTGTTACGCAACTGTTGTTAATGCGCTGATCACGAGCTGCTGCTTTCGTTGACTGTCGTCTGTTTTAATGATTTTTACTGTTAATCCCACCTTGTTTCATATGTGTTTTGTATTGTGGTGTTTGTCGTCTTCCTTTCGTCGAACTGCAATACTAAATCAGACGTTTTTGACTGAAAACTGTGAGTTTTTAAGTGATATTTGTTATTGCTATGTCAGTGGAGTCTACAGTGCAGTAATGCGTTAACGTTACGGCATTCTTGTCCATACCAGGGTCAGCTCTCTCTTGTGGTTTTTCTTCAAAGCTCGTTTTATAGATCAGTAGCTCACAATGAAACCCTATTTGATAGCACCTGGCATGGCTGTCGTGCTGGCTGTCACAAGAAAAGACATATTGCTTGTGTAAATGCAGTTCCACCGAAGACTGGGTGGTGTAATTCAACGAAACTGAAACGCACTGTAAATACGGCTACCTTACCAACATTCCTTGTCATGCCACAGTCAACAAACTACCTGTGCGATTTGCAACGTGGAACGCTAGATCACTTAAAGCTAAAGCCAAGTCTGCCGCAGTCTGTGATTTCATTATCTGCAATAAACTTGACATTGTAGCCATCACTGAAACATGGCTGTCTGGTGATGATCGCGATAACCACACTATTGCTGATATACAGAACACGTTGCCGAACTACATCTTTCACCATCGTCCTCGTCCTCAAGGTAAAGGTTGAGGGATTGCCGTCCTTGCTCGTGATGGCCTTAAGATTCAGCTCAACAAAATAAACGACTTCAATTCAATGGAGCTGCTTGACCTCGATGTGATGTCTTCATCATCTTTTTTCGCTTAGTGGTTATATATCGACCACCTCCCAACTGCAAAAACCGACTTACTTCATCCATGTTCCTTGATGAATTCTCAACTCTAATGGAAATCACCTCGTCTGCTAATCGATTACTACTAGCTGGTGACCTTAATGTCCACGTCGATATTGCTGACAACAAGGAAGCTTCCTCATTCCTTAACATTCTTGAGCTGTATGGTTTACAACAATATGTGACCGGCCCTACCCATTCCAGCAACCATACCCTCGACTTACTGATATCTAGGCGGGATGAGACCCTCATTACCTCTCCATCTATTCACCATGACCTACCATCTGATCATGCAGTAGTCAAGTGTCAACTCAACATTGACCGTCCTCCACCATGTTCCAAGAGTATCATCTCCCGCAGGATTCGTGACATTGACATGGATGAATTTCACAATAACATCAGATCATCATCGTTGTACTAGTCTACTGGAACTGATTCAGATTCCACGGTAGATGTCTTCAACGACACACTCACTAGTATCCTTGATGACCACGCACCAGTGATGGATCGATCTATTATACTTCGGCCACATGCACCCTGGTACACGGAGAGACTTCGTGCCGCCAAACAAGAGCGTCGCCAGCGAAAACGGAGATGGATGAAATCTGGTCTAACGGTGGACAAAGAATCCTACAACGACGAATGCCTCCAATATGCAAATCTCCATGTTTCTTAAAAATCTGAGTTCCACTGTAATCAGATAGCTAGTACCAACCAACGCGACCTCTTCCGAGCCATTGAAAAGCTTTCTTCCCCTCATGTGACCTGTCGGAAGGAACTCGTCGATAAGTTTGCTGGCTTTTTCAGCGACAAAGTTATCAAGCTCCGGGATGGACTTGGGTCTGCGTCTGTCCAGTCCGCGGTAGTCCAACAGCCTGAAACATGCACCAGCGCCTTCAGTGAGTTCTCCGAAGTCTCTGAAAATGAGATGTTGAGGTTAATTAATCTGCCTCCATCACCTCCTGCCCACTGGACCCTCTTCCTATCAGCCTCTTCAAAGCTTGTATAAACCACCTAGTACCATCCATCACGAGGATCATCAACGCCTCGTTATTGATGGGTCATTTTCCTACATCTCTCAAGCACGCTCGAGTCACTCCACTCCTGAAAAAACCTGCCCTCGATGCCGATGTTCTCTCCAATTACCGTCCCATTTCGAAATTGTCTTACCTGTCAAAGGTGATCGAGAGAATTGCACTAGCTCAGCTTCAGGATTACTTAGATGAGTTTAGTTTGTACCCTACCATGCAATCAGCCTATCGTCGAGGTCATAGTACCGAGATGGCTCTTCTTCGTGTCCATGACAACATTTTATCTGCTCTGGATAAACGCAAAGAGGCCATGCTTGTACTGCTTGACTTCAGTTCCGCCTTCGACACCATCAATCATCAATTGCTCATCGATCGTCTGTACAACCGTTATGGCATCAAGGGCACACCTCTGAGATGGTTTACATCGTACTTTATTATAAATATCGTTGTAAGATTTTTCTATCGAAAAGTTTACTTTATTAAATTCAAAGGTTTTTCTACAAGGTCTTTTTTTTCTTTATCGATGATGGCTTTGACATCTGTTGGAGCGTCTTTAGGAGTAAATTTTTTCTTTCATCTCCGAGTACTTGTTTCGCTCCTCGTTGATGAAAACAAATTCTTCTTGGCTTATACAACTGTCTTCGATCGCTTTCGAAACGTGGCTGCCGATGGTGTTAAGTTTACTCTCGGCTAAAACTCTTATCTCGTCGTGTTTCTTTGATGTTTTACCGAGCTTGTATTTCGCGTATTTCATCGCCATCGCCATACCGCCTAACCCGATGGCTACTCCTTCGAGGACGAATCCGACCGGCGCTGCTACGACGCTAGCCAGACTGGTAATTCCCATCGCTCCAGCCCCGATACAGCCGCATTCGGCCATTGTTTCTACGATAGATAAAGTCTTGATGATTTTATTGTATTTTTATACGATTTCTCGCGCTCATTTCTCTCTACGGAAATTTCTTTCTGGGTGTCGTTGATTTTCTGTAATCTAAACGCATTCACATCTAGATTACCCGAGGTGTCCATGGCTGGTAATGTAGGATATATCTTTGCATCTGCCGTTATTCTATTAATAATAAAGATTTTTTTTTTTTTTAAACCAAGGGAAAACTTTCAACTTTTATCAAAACAGATTCCCGTGTTTATAGCGCCAAAATAGATCGCTTGTACAAAGACTTCATGATCTTCGGTCTTGAAGCAAATTCTACATTCTAAAAGCTGCGGTACAGCGCTAAAAGAAAGTTCTACATTAAATTCATCGGTATTGGAGAATATATAAGCTCGATTGGCTATAAAGTTGCGCTTTGACGTGATTGAATAAAAATCATTTTCACCCTCGATTCTTTTCGCATAAATTGAACAGTATGCGGTTCTACCGCGAGGAAAAAACAGGAGTAGGGGAGAAAGTACCAGTTTCGTCTCACTTCTCTTTTTATCTTTAAAAATAAAAATAAATCTATTTTTTGAGAGTAGATTTGGTTTGGGGTTGTATTGTGTTGATGACGTCATAGGTTGTTGATGACGTCATCGAGGATGTGTGATATATTTTTGATCCAAATTTGATTATAGAAAAATATATTGAAAATCGGAGTTAAAAAATTGAAAAAACAAATTTAGATTATGTAGATTTATATTAAAAGACGCGATGACGACAAAGTATTTATCGAAAACGATTATTCCGTGCGAATGGCTTTTAGTAGGTAAAACAGAAAAGTGTTGTAGACCGAGTGCGCCCAGCGACGTGTTTGCGCGCAACATCAGTGGCGTGTTCGACACGGACGAAGTATACCAGTTCCGTGTCGAAGATGTAAAATTGGAACAAAATCAAAAGCAAATTTATGTACGAAATGCGGTAATGTATTAGAATTACATTTTTTAAACCGCTTTGAAGGAAGAGCTCGAAGAAATTATAATCTCGTAATGAAAGAGTTGATTAAAAAAAAAAGTGGTTTAATAGTTTTTTAAAAAAAATAATAATTTGAATTATACGGTGGAGGTCTTTCTTGAATAGGTATAAATACTCGCTCCGCTGATGATTGCGAAGTGGGTTTTTCATAAGATTTTTCTATAGAAAAGTCTACTTTAAATTCAAAAGTTTTTCTGTAAGGTCTTTTTTTCTTTATCGAGGGTGGTTTCTTTATCGACGCTGGGTTTTTTAGGGTGGTTGTTGGAGTAAATTTAGTTCGAATGTTTTCTTTCATTTGCGAGTATTGTTTCGCTCCTCGTTGATTAAAAGAAATTCTTCTTGGCTTATAGAACCGTCTTCGATCGCTTTCGAAACGTGATTGTCGATGGTGTTGAGTTTACTTTCGGCTAAAACTCTAATCTCGTTGTGTTTTTTAGCTTTTTTATAGAGTTTGGATTTCGCGTTATTTAACGCAAACGACATAGTGCCCACCCCTAAAGCAAGTCGTTCTAAAAAGTATCCGACGGGCGATGTTACGACGGTAGCGATACTGGCAATTCCAATCGTTCCTACTCTCATACACCCAATTTCTGCCATTCTTTCTACGATGGAACAAGTTTCAATGATTTTTTTGCATTTTTTATATGTTTTCTCACGCTTGTTTTCTTTCTTTTTGAATGTCGTCGATTTTTTGTAAACGAAACGAGTTCACATTTAAGTTTTCCACATTGCCAGAAGTATCACTAGTCGCTAATACTGGATATAATATCGTTGTTTCTGCAGAGACGCTCATTATTTCTATTAATAATAAAAGATTAAAAAAATTATTATTTTAAACCAACGGAAAACTATTAATTTTTATATCGTAACAGATTCCCGTTTCTATAGAGCCAAAAGTTGCTTGAACAAAAACTTTTCTGTCGTAGTCGGTGTTTTCTATTTTGAAGCAAATTCCGCATTCTAAATGCTTTGGTTCATTATCAATAATAAATCTTTCAAGATGATCTTCAAAACGAAAAACATTGGGTGCTTCCCACGGGCGAAGTTTATGTTTTGAAACGTTTGAATAAGAATTATTATTATTACTTATTTTAGCATAAGTTGAACAGTTTGTTATTGGCACAATGACATTAAACGTCGGCATACCAAACTCCCCCATAGCCGAGGCAAACCACGAGATCCTAAATATATCACCTAATTTATACAAGTTTTTAGTTTGTAAAACTTCATCACTATCGATATAGCCACTTTGTTGAAAGAAGTTTTTGTTAGAGTCGCTATCATTAGACGAAATTTGCTCGCTTTTACGACTAGGACCGTAAATACTCACCATATTTATATAATAAACTTTTTTTTTAAATATATTTATTAATGCGCGTAATTACGTCAACGGTAAACTCTTAATTTTTATATCGAAACAGATTTTGGTGTTTACAGCGCCGAAAAAGCTCGCTCGTACAAAAACTGTTTTAACATCTCGCGTCTTGTAGCACATTTCGTATTCTAAATGCTGCGGATTATCGTTAAAAATAAATTTCTTATCTCGAGCTGGAGAAGGAATATGATATACGTCGGCTTCAAAATTACGCGTTGTCGAATGTGAAAAAAGACCATCGACTTTCATAAATTTTATAAAAATTGAACAGTATGTCGGTGGATTGTCAAACATAAAAAAGGGTAGTTTAAGCACACCGTGCCATCCGAGTATAACGCTAAATTTTTCGACTAAAGGTATCGTTTGTAAAATTTCATCTCTATCAATATATCCATGTTGTTCATAAATGTACGGATTGTTGTTGTTGTCATAAACGCCGCTAACGATACCGCTTCTTCGACTAGGACCGAAAATACTCGCCATTTATATATATAATAATCATTATTTATTTAATTTCGACGGTTAAAATAATAGGTAAACTGTGATTATTTATGTCTCTGCCGATAGAATCTTTAATTTTAAAACTCAATTCTTTAAAAGTACCAATCTTTAAATTTTTTCGTAATGGATTAGAATATTCTATCCACACACTTTCTCCCAACATCTTGTAACGGAAAAACGTTTAAAATAGTACTAGGATTACCATTAAAAAAATGTTCGCTCGTAGAAATTTGATCGCAATGAATATACATTATTTTAAAAGGTTGCAAATCAATTTCTCCCTCATGCTCACCCATTGCTAACCAACCATTTTCATACCCGAGCAAATTAGCTAATCCCGATGAAAATTTGATACTTTTGTCTCGTTGCGTAATATTTAGCAAAGATTGGCCTCGTTTTTCATCGACGACAAACGTAAGCCAAGACGCGTCTTTTAATACAATGTCGATAATTTCTTCTATATTATAAAGTCCAGGATCGATTAAATCCGTAATTAATTCATCTTGCTGTCCACTCGTTTGCGTACGACGCAATATTTTTTTCTGTTTTACGCACGTTGTAGTAACCTACCCAAAGGTTAACGCTCTTTAATGAAATACTAAGTTTACCGTCGCGATTATCGATTGTTTAATTCGATTGGTTTATTAAAATTAATTTTTTCGATCGTATGATACATTTTATATTTATTATTATAATTTTATATTTATAATAATAAAATGTCATTTCCAATAGCATTTCGGAGTAATTTATCGAAACGCTATCCACAATCTGGAAATTTTATTGCAAAGACAAATTTTACCGCGAGAGATTTAACGAATATAAATATTTACGTTAATGAAAATGAGTATTTTAGCGTAGAACTCGTCAATCCTTTTGAAAAATCCAAGTTACCTCAAGTCGATAGCCAAGATATTGTAGATGATTGGAATCATAATCCGCTAAATTTTTATCAAAATCAAATAAATTTTGTAACGTGGTGTAGTACGATGGGTTGCGGCATGAATTACGAAAATTTATATCATTCGGATCCTATGATTCGTAGTTTCACGTCTATTATCAAATTAGACGAATGCTCAAAGAAATGAGTTGTCCCGCATCTTTTCAAAATGAGTGGAGCGCGTTTGAAAACAATATAGACATTGACGCGTATAATGAAATATGTAAAGAATTTCACATCTCGTCAATATCCAATTGGAAACACCAAGTAGACAAAAACTCGGGAGGATTGGGAACGGCCTATTATAACGACGAGGGTTACAAAGCGGTACAAGGAAAAGACTACGATAATTCGAATAGCGGTGGGTATCGCGCAAAGATGGGTGATGATCTTGATCATTTCAAAATTGCAAAAAATATGGATTTTGATGCTAGTCAAGTTAATGTTTATGATCCCTCATCGTACGTTATCTCTTACATTTCACAATCTCCCGAAACCCAACAAGCTTGGATTAAATTTATACTCAATTCCACCCAAGCTGAAGTTTCAAATATTGTTCAAGCAGCTAAAGCCACTCAATCTCAAGCTAAAGTTGGAACTTTAGTCGAATATATAGCGCGGCAAGCTCTAGATAAAGCAAAAAGTACAAGTATTGCACAAAGAATAGCTCAAGGCTTTACGGATATTGGTTAGAACGAATCAACGACTCTATAAGAACGTACGTTGACGCGATATTGGGAGCTCAAGTGCTAGCAAAAAGTGGAATTCTTACACCGGGTAGTGGTTTAGATGCAAAAAGACAATTTTTAAACTTACTCGATGCTTCGATCAATTCTCCGGTAGATTTAAGAGATTCTATTGAGAGATATCAAAAAAGTTTAAAAGACACTAAATCGCAATTAAACTTTGTTATCGGAGAAAATTTATACCCGTCTGACATAAATATGCGAATAGGTACGATAGTTGGACTTCGCTCTAGTTCTGACCAAAAGATGCTCTCCAAACCCCGCACTCATCTTTGTTCTGCAAATAAGGGTTTCTTTGCTTCTGCGCCAAATCTGTGGAACAATCTCCCATCAGATATTCGTCATATTAGTGAACTTCAGATGTTTAAAAGTAAACTTAAGACTCATTTATTTTAGCTTTGTTGTACATCTCATTTTATTCACTGTTAATTTAAGAATTACATCTCATTTTATTCACTGTTAATTTAAGAAATTATTAAGTTGATCCATT
This sequence comes from Zoroaster sp. YZ-2022, assembly GCA_029582265.1. Taxonomy (NCBI): domain Eukaryota; kingdom Metazoa; phylum Echinodermata; class Asteroidea; order Forcipulatida; family Zoroasteridae; genus Zoroaster; species Zoroaster sp. YZ-2022. Next base: position 12,742,786 of record CM055833.1, on the reverse strand, counting down.
TTGTAAAGCGCTGTGATACCTTTCAGTCGTGTAAGAGCGCTATATATAAATGCTATTATTATTATAATAACGATATTAAAATTGCAACGTCTGTTTTATCGTTAGGATCGAATCAAGACATGAATTCAACACCCGCTCCTCCATCCGACAATACTCAACTCGAATCAACACCAACAACTAACCAACAACCTACGCATACGTCACCCAACATTACCGAATCACCACTACCCGTAGATGATCTATCATCTACTCAACAACCGATGCATACGTCACCTAACATTACCGATTTACCACTACCCTCAGATACTCAACAACCGCAGTTAATCGATACTAAAGACGCAACAGATGTAGACGTTACCGATACTAAAGACGCAACTCACCAAGAAGAAAAAAATGCATTAATTTTTGGTTTCGCTATACTCGGCGGCTTAAGCGTAATGATTTACGAGTTGTTTTTGCGCTGACTCTGTATATAAGATAAAATTAAAACTCCGACTCCGGTCAAGGCTAGCCATACATGTTCCGCCGCCCATCCGACTACGTTTGAAACTGTCTTAAATAACCAACTTATCACAGATCCGATGATACCCGGTGGAGCATCTAAAGCTTTTAATCCAAGTTTCTTTAGCAGATTCGCTAGATTTTTAAGCGTTTTTTGTATCCACTCTTTTACGCCACCATCACTTGGTTTTGGTGGTTCAGGTTCAGGCGTAGGTTTAGGTTCAGGTGTTGGTTTAGGCTTAGGAGGTTCGGGTTGGGGCTTAGGCGTTGGTTTAGGCTTAAGCGTTGGTAAAGCAGATTTTACACTACTAACGATAGATTCGACGATAAAAGCGATAACTGTAGTAACCGCCGTTAATATACTGACGATCGTGACGCCGTGTTTTCTAAATATAGTTTTAATTTTTTCACTTAACGTGAGGTTTCTTTCCTTTATTTTTATCCAAGTAACCACTAATCTCATTTTCTAGCTCATTTATTTTCCCTGAAATCACTGATATATCATCTAGTATTTCTTTCTCTCGATTACAGAGTACTTCAACCGCTTCTTCATCTCCTATCTCATTTTCAGCGATTCTCTGTCTAACTTCAGATAAATCTTCGTTTTGTACTATCAATTGACCTTTCCATCGATTTATATCACCTTGTTTTGTTTGTAAAAGTTTAAAAGAAGAGTAAAATTCTCGCCATGTAACACTATCTTCTAGATTTCCATCTTCTGAATAAATTCTAATTACTTTTTGGTCGTTTTTTATTACTTTTATTACTTTTTGATCGCGTAGATCTGCTATACGTGGTATCTCTCGCTTTCCTTCTTGTCCAGGTTGATTGAGAACAATAACATTTGGTGTTGTTGGTCTTTCTGGTGTTTCTATCTCTCGCATTCCTTCTTGTCCAGGTTGATTGAGAACAATAACATTTGGTGTTATTGGTCTTTCTGGTGCTTCTATCTCTTCTCTAGCCGCATCTATAGAGTTTATAGCCTCTTCTATAGCCTTTTCTTTAGCCTCTTTTTCTGCCTCAGAGGATTTTTTTCATAATCGGTTATAAATCGCGTCTTATAAAATTTATATCATATTTTTGTCTAATAGTATCTATTATTTAAAATTCTTCTTCTGTTTTTTGTTACTTAACACCAATTTATCTTCACCTTTTTCAAAGATCAAAAACATTCTATCGCTTTTTTATCTTTTTCTAATTAAAAATTATTGTAGTCTTTTACATGCGGTTGGTGTCCGATCTTTTCGTAAAAAGCATCGACATTTAATTTAATGTTATCTTTTTTTGCCTCTTTTAATCTTTTTTCTAATCTTTATTTTAATCCTTCTTCATCATTTTCTCGCAATCTATCTAATCTTTCTTGGTATTCTAATATTTCTCTTTCTAATCTTTCTCTTTCTTCTTCATCTAAAGCATCATCTTCTTGATCATAGTCATTTTCCTCCGGAGGAGTAAAATCTTCCAACGGGATATCATACCCTCCTTCTGCCATTTACAATTAGTTTTTATTTTTTATCTCGCTTCAATAATTTATAAGTCGCGAAGCCTACTACACTCATACCTAAAACGATAAATAAAATTTCTCTCGTTTTTTGATCTTCGCTAGGAACGTAAAAATCTTCTAGTTTAGGTTTGGTCTCTAAATCTTCTGGCAAATCAAATTGACTGCCGGTAACGATATAATATTCTTTCATCTCTTCGTTAACGTTGTTAAAGGTTTTTATAGCGTTTGATTCTTTTACGAGTCTTTCGTTTAAATAATCTAGATATTTCTCACGCTTTCTAGACCATTTGTCTCTCGCTTTAGAAAGTTGTTCTAACGCTAAATTGTGCCTTTTTTGTTCTTCTTTACCAGCTTGAGAAAATTTAAAAAATAGATACGCTAAAAGCCAACGCGTTTACTACGGCGCCTCCGACCATCATCGCTAAAGATACCATGTTTTATAAATTATTTTTATTTTTAAAAATTTTTTTAAAATAATAATAATATTACATGTTAAATATGAGTCGAGTATACGGTCACAAACTAAATCCGTACAGAAAAGTGAATTACATTACTCTCGAATCCGAAAGTGACTATAATAGAACGATCGTACATAATATAGGAAGAGCCATCGTAAAAAATATCTCGATCAAAATTGAAGGAAATGAAGTGTTTAGTTTAGACGATGCGGACGTGTACAATTGTTTCAAAGATAATTGGTTGACGAGAGACCAACTTGCCAATCTAGCGTATCAAGGAATCGAATCTGCTAATATAACTAAATTAAGAGTAGGCGCCAGCGGCGCTAATGACTCAAACAACCAAGGAAAAGACAAAGCCGCTGACGATACTTTTAAAAACAGATATTGCATTCCGCTAGACTTTGAATTATTGACCGATCATCATCCGTTTTATCAAGCTGGGTTGGCGGATCGATTGATTTATGAACTCACGTTTAATAAATATTCTAAAGTTATTAAAAGCACGGACAATAATGCGAAATATAACATAAGTGGAATTTCTTTAGAATACGAAGTCGTTACCAATCCAATTCTCGCTGAAATGATTAAAAATCAATATAGTAACAAGTTGTCTATATTCTTCGATAGAGTCTTGAGACAAAGCGTAATACAGCTAAACAAAAGCGATAAAACGTGGAATATAAATCTAAATACACCGGCAAAAAGCATGAAAGGAATATTATTTTTATTCAAAGAAGACGATGTAAAAGAATCTTTTAAATTTTATAATCCAAAAATCGAAAAAATTTCAATTACGATCGAAGGAGTTCCGAATCAACTTTACGCGCAAGGAATGCGCAGACATCAACACTATGAAGAAATTCAAAAATATTTCGGAGATTCGAGAGAAGAATTCGGTATGAGAGTAACTAAACTTTTAAATCTGTCAAATGTTAAACTCCACGATTATTTACTAGATAAATACGGTTTGTTTTTAGATATGAGAAGCAACGACGACAACAAAGTTCACAGAAGCGGTAGACGAGTAGAAAATTTATCCGAAGGAATAACGATTCAACTCGAAAAAGAGGCGGAAGCCGCGGGCGTATTATGGTGCTACACGTACATCATCATGGACGCTCAATTCAATATCGAAACAGGACCATTTCATAGCGTAGTATATTAAACATGTTGACTAATATTAAAAAAGATGCTGTTGCCTAAATATCCGCACGCTGCGTTGATTTGCGGACAAACCGGGTGTGGAAAAACTGAATTTGTTTTAAATTTATTGGAAAAAGAATATCGTAAATATTTTGAATATATCGTTATATTATGTCCTACCATTGCGGTAAATATCGCTTATCAAAATAGAAAATGGGTTTGGAACGACGAGCGAGTGCTCGTTGTCGATATGAGCGATTTTTCGCTAAACAAAGCGATAAAAATTTACAGCGATGCCTACAAAGGAGACGAGACGTTGTTTATCATCGACGTCTGTAGCGCGAATACAGAAATAAAATATAGAAAATACGACGAGAATAATAAATGCGTAATTAGCGAGTTGGCTTTTAGCGGTAGACACGTCAACCACAGCTGTTGGATTCTTTCGCAAAAATATAACAGCGTAATAAAAGATTTTAGAGAGCAACTCAAGTGGGTGTGTGTATTTTATTGTAAAGATAGAGACTCGTTCGAAAATTGTCTTCGAGAAAACGACGTCATACCGACTCAAGAGTTGAGAATACAAATGCGAGAAAAATTAAAACGAGTCAAACATTGCAAGTTGATTTTAAAAACGGATCAACCTACTGATTACGCAATACTTGACAAGTCGTACTAGGTTACTTAATAGGTTACTTGACAAGTCGTGGTAGGTGACTTGATAGGTTACTTGACAAGTTGTAGCAAGTGACTTAATAGGTTACTTGACAAGTTACTTAACAAAATTATGTAATAAAATCAAATAGATAAATATGCTCATCGAATGTTTAGTTGGATTTTGTGTATTTACAAACTGTTTGACAATAGGTGGAGTTGTATTTTTGATTCATAAATATACACGCGTTGATAATGATTTTATAAAACCGCTATCATCAGCAAAAAAAATATTTCGAGTATTAAATATAATAATGGAAGATGTTGAGAAAATTTTAACAAAAAATATTTAAGAGTATTATATAATAATGGAAGAAGTTGAAAACATTTTAAACGAAGAGCTGATAACTCAAATCGAAAATATTGTTTCACCGTCGAGTCAACGCATCGATCGTTTGTTAGCTGTTGTAGCTGGAGGAAACTCGAAAAAATATTTTGGTAAAGAGTATAGTATTAGTGAAATCGAAGCTTTAAATTTAGTTGAACAAGATAAATTATACGTGCGATACGAAGCGAGATTAGGTCGCGAAATGGTATCTTCGTTTGGCTCATCGATTATAACTCTATACGCTAAAGCCTTAGGATCGAGTTTAAACATGACCGATGTGATGGGATCAGTGGCGTAGCGTAGTTACGACGGGCTCAAGTGCACGCTGTTATGAACGGGCCCTAGTGCACGCTAGTTACTAGTTATGAAGCACACACGCACGCGCGCGCACGCACGCGCGCGCACACACGCACGCGCACACCCACCCTCACACACATTGATTTGTGGGGTATTCCTTTGTTCGTTCTATCATCCCTTTTCCTTAGAATTCTCCTGTGGGGTACAAGATTTTCTATAGTTACCTTGTGGGGTCCAATTGTTCCATTGTGTTTTGGACCCCACAAGGAAACCATGTACACGGTTCACACATACACACACACGCGCGCACGCACGCACGCACATCAAAGCGTAGGCCTATATATTTTACCAACAATGTGTTGGACAGTCGAATTAGTTACTTAGGCTATTGCGCTATCAGAACCATGGATAGCGCTCTGACACGCTAACGTAAACAGACGGTCAATCAAGTCAACAAGTCAACTAATCAACCAACTATATGACTGACATGGGTTTGCCTTTTCGAGGACATATATAGCAAATGGCATCTCTTAAATTTTAAGTCAGTTCTTCTTTGAACACAGACGTACTTCCAAGGTGGCGATTCGAAGTGCGTGCAGGGGCCCGTTCTCTGCAACACAATGTCGAATGGCCTGCTCTCTCTACGGGCCCTACCACCCCACGGGCCCCAGTGCAGCCGCACTGCCTGCACTGTCTATATTTACGCCACTGCATGGGATACAAATTTATGATCGATGACGAAGATGAATTAATTACGGATTTAGAAAAAGACCCACTCATTTCGAGCGCTCTTTCTTCCGGATTATGCGAAATATACTACAAGTACGGAATATACTTGGTACGGAATATACTTGGCACAGATCACCTTCACTTATTTTGCACACTTAGTATTCATTATTTATACTAGTGATCTTCCACTTTGTATCCCCCCAAACTGCAGTTTGTTCATGTATGCAGATGACTCTACACTAACTTGTAGTTCCTTCAGTGTTAATGAAATAGAGAATATCTTGAATATAGCCCTAGTCAGAATCCATGATTGGTGCGTCAAAAACAAACTTACAATAAATGCCACCAAAACTAAATCCATGCTCATTGGATCCAGGCAAAAGGTTTCAAACACTGGCCTTAATGTAAGCATTGACGATGGTCCAATTGTAAAGGTGAATTCATGTAAATGTTTGGGTGTTATTATTGATGAAACTTTAAGTTGGACTCCTCACGTTGAATACGTCAAGACTAAGGTCGCTTCTAAACTGGGTATGTTAAATAGAATTCGCGATTGTGTTCCACAAAGCTGCCTGCAAATTCTGTTTGTAAGCTTAGTTAAGCCATCCTTAGATTACTGTTGTACTGTTTGGGGAGATCGATACATATCTCACAATGTTATTCTTAACAAATGCCTGAAAAGGGCCGCGCGGATAATTCTGAAGTGTGACTTTCTTACACCATCATCTGAAATGTTTGCTAAACTTAATTGGCTCTCATTTTCTGAAATAGTTATGTACAAAAAGCTGTTCTTGTTTACAAATGCATAAACAAAATGGGTCCTCTGTACATGACTAATCTATTCACACCGCTTACACAGATTCGTGAAACGAGACGATCCACTGACTCGGCACTAAGGGTTCCTTTTGCGAAGAAGGAATCCTACTTTACGAGCTTTGCTGTAAAAGGTGCGCACATATGGAATAACTTGAATGCCCAACTAAGAGCCGTAAATTCACTGGGTTCGTTCAAAGTTGAACTTCGTAAAACGTTCATCCAATAATGTTTATACTGTATACAAGGCATTCTTATATGTACTTAACACTGTCAATAAAAATGTATTATTTCTGTGCTGACTTACGGAGTTTATAAACTTGGTTGCCGCGAAATTTCGGAGCCGGAAGGGAATTTCCTCGCTTTTTTCCCCAAGAAGGGTTTTCGCGGGGTTTTCGCCCTTCCCGTACTCGGCGTATATGTTGGTGCCCAAATTTGTATGTTAAGATTTCACACAGCTTATAATTGTTGATCTTAATCTATGTACAATTTTAATTACTTCTGTGATGTTGTATCTAATTGTTATTTTTTACGTGGATTGTCGTATTTTCTGTATGTTTTAATTTTTAAAGTTGACATATGCAGGGCCCCAATGGAAACCAGTTTTTAACTGTTTGGGCATACCCTGGGTAAATAAATGTAATAAATAAATAAATAAATAAATACATCAGTACATAGATTATTATCTTCACGGGGCCTGTGTGGGCTGTGCGTTCAACCTTGAAATTCCTCACAGGATGCTGTGGACGTGTACTTCAATGGGATCTCAAACGGCCATTCTGATTCGCTGCTTAGTTTAACAGTACCAAGTACGCCAGTAAAATGTAGCCAATCAGTGAGAGTTTTACATTAACTTTCCGTGAGGGATCAACCTCTATTTTAAAGCTCGAACGAAAATAATCGGCCGGAAGGTTACTGAGTTACGACCGTTTAGGGACCGCATTGCATAGTCTGCAATGAGCAAAAAATGCCGCCTACACGGTAAAATTTACAAAACCGACGATCTTTAACCGGCATGGTACGAGACTTTAAAACAATCATCTAATACAATTTAAGCGCTGTTTTGAAGAGGAATAACTTTTCTCCTTTTGGGCGCAAAAACGAAATTCATACGTTGAGTAGAAGTTGAGAAATGAAACTGAAAAGACAAAAAAACACTGTTTTGCTACATGTCTGGAGACGATTTCCGCCGTTTTCGTAGTTGGTTGCTTATGTTGTACAAAGGAATTCATATAGCAGCGCTAATTTCAGCAAAACATTTAAAAAGAAAAAATTCTTGCGTAGATTATATAGACGATGGAGTCAGAGAAAATGGAAAAGATGATAAAGTAAGCAGAGCCAGAGAAGATAAACCAAGTAACGAAAACACCGACTAAAATAAAAAATTCAAACAGAGTCGCAGCTGGTAAAAGACTCGCGGAATATAATAGAAAGAAAAAAGAAAATTTTAAAAAGAAAGCAGTTGTCAAAACGAGTTATGTAGCTAAGGTAAAAAAAAGAAAACGACGATGAAACAAACACGCTGTACATCGGATTAGGAGTAATAGGTTTAATAGGTTTCTTCATTTACCTAAACTCTAATCAAAAGAAACCTATAGAAACTATTGAGCAACCATCGCCAGTAAAAACAAAAACTGTTAAACCATCACCAGTAAAAAACCTGTTGAACCATCTATAAAAGTTGATTCAATCGAAAAAGAAGTTAATTGCCCCCAGACTGAAGAAGAAGGCATTTTCAAACTAAAAAAATTGGTTGTTCGGCAATCTGCCGACATTACTGTACAAGTAACACATCTCACAATTTATTGATTGACTAGAATATATAGTTAATTGGTTTAACGCTATTTGTTAACGGTTCCAAATACTTATCCCACTTTTATTGTAACTCCCAATCAAGTATGAGCATCTAGCCCCTCCCAGATAGGCACGGTCTGTGGAGGCGGAATATACAATTAAGGGATTGTTTTAAGCAAAGGTTTACATTGAATTCTCAAGCCCCTCCCAGATAGGCCCGGTCTGTGGCCGAGCGGTCTAGCTTACCGGATTCAAGTTCTGGTGTTAGCAGCATAATGTGGGTTCGAATCACGGCCGTGACACTTGTGTCCTTGAGCAAGACACTTAATCATAATTGCTTCTCTCCACCCAGGGGTTAAATGGGTACCTGTGAAGGCAGAGTTGGTTTGCTCTATATGCGCTAGAAATGGCAGCAATTGAGCTGTATACTCCCCAGGGAGCTGAGATGGTTTCAGGAATGATTTATGAGCCTTATGAGCAGGGATAATAATATAATGCGCCTTGAGCACCACTTAGTTGGTGGATACGTGCGCTATATAAATCCACACATTATTATTATTATTATTATGTAGCATTTCATTAGTCATAACAACACACTGGTAGAACCTAAGTTGAAATCTGAGCCCCTCCCAGTTAAGCCCCGACTGTAGAGGTAGAAATTTACAACTTAATTAGCACAACAAAAGTGAAGAAAACCTACACTGTAAAAAAATCCCGTAAATTTTACGGTAAAAAGAATGGCAGCTGTGCTGCCACCATTTTACCGTAAATTTTACGGTAAAAAGAATGGCAGCTGTGCTGCCACCATTTTACCGTAAATTTTACGGTAAAAAGAATGGCAGCTGTGCTGCCACCATTTTACCGTAAAGTTTACGGTCTAATATAAAAAATACCGTTTTTGTTTTTTTTTTACAGTGAAAAACCCTTATTTTTACAGTTTTGTGTGAACAATACAGTTATTTTACCGTATATCCTACTAGCTTATAGTCGTATATTCTACTAGGAATATTCCGTAAGTATTACAGCAAACCAGTAATTCAAATGATTTTTACAGTATTTTTACTGTTTGCAGAAAGTAATCTTACACTGAAGGTGCATTTCATCAACGATAGGCCAACGTCTGCGTGCATTTCCTTTCTCCCCAACGGGATTATTATAATGATCCCTAAAAACATTACTCCTAAAACCATTACGATGGCATTCATTAAGTGGGCATGGGAAAAAAGTTGTTGCGTTGATTACGATGAAATCTGACGTGGTTAACATAGCCTCGCAAAGACTGCAATTGCTGTTTGCAATGACAACATGATATTTCCATTTTCTTTGTCTGGAATTTCACTAATCAACAAATTTTGAGTACAGCAGGTTCACCAGTATAATGTTATCACAAAAATATCAAGATTACATTCATATCAAACAGGATGGACGTGATTTGTTCTCACCTCTGATTCGGTTCAGTACATTCACACAATAGCCGCCAGCCAGCATGGAAGAGGCCGAGGATTATACGCTGCGCACATGCGCCAGATTCTCTGCGCATGTGTCGTTGCTTAGATTTGACGTTTATACTGTCTGACGACCGTTTCGTGCAAATTTTACGGTATTTTGTTGTTCATTCAGGACTACGACATAATACCGTACGATTTTACGGTCAAACCGCCGTAAATTTTACGGTAATTTTTTACAGTGTAGTCAATCATTTAATACTTACTTTTATCATAGATAAACATATTGTCTTCACGAGGCAGTCACCTGTTGAAGAATCTTGGCGGTCAAGAAAAGTGAATATAATTATATAAATTCTTAACAATTTGCTGCCCCAACTTGGAGCAATTATCCTAAATGGAATAAACTAAAATGGTATTGCTTCACTTTTCCATCAAATGGCAGTATCTCCAATTTTTGATTTGGAATAAATTTAACAATTTTAGACAAAATACATCTATTATCGCCAACCAAGTTGATGCAGTTGATACGCAGAAACTTGCCTATCACCCCCCCCCTTTTTTTATGGATGAATTTTAGTGATTTTATTACATAACCTATTGGTCTGAATGATCTGGAGGGAAGATGAAGACCTCTGGATTGGCATTGAAAAATACAAGAGCATTGGCCCAGTGGTCGCGGAGACGCTCACACCCTAGTGCTGACAGATGCAAGCCATCATTTGCAAACACAGAACTGTTAGTTAATAATAATAATAATAATGTATAGATTTATATAGCGCACGTATCCACCAACTAAGTGGCGCTCAAGGCGCATTATATTATTATCCCTGCTCATAAGGCTCATAAGGCTCATAAATAATTCCTGAAACCATCTCAGCTCCCTGGGGAGTATCATTACGGGATAGCTCCATTAGAAACGTTCCGAGTTTGAGGCCCCAAACTCGGAAATCACACATCCTTTTCAATGCAAATTTTTTTAAGTGTGTTTACTGTGTCAATAAACTTATCAGATTAGATAGCTAATCCTGCGGTAACTGAAATGTACACCGGCTGGCTGTGAGTTTGCAGAGAAAAATATCACATAGAAGGCATTAGTTTTCGGATTCCATTCTTGTATTTTCATTCTTTTGACAAAAAGTTATCATAGTTTCATTGTTTAATCCTGAAAAAGGACCAAGTATGAGCTGAGAACGTACGGCACACGGTAACTCAACGGCCGTGAAAATGCCAGCGTTGCGTGCGAATGGATATTTACTAAGGTTGATGCTTACTTATTAGGGTTTTGCAATAATGAGTCTAATATTTAAAAATAAATCGATTCTAGTCGTCAATAAAGGTCGTTGGGTATATTTATTTATGTTGGTCATATAGTTTTAACGAAGTTGAACGAAAATAGTGAGCAACATTGTCCTACTTTTTTCAGGCGTAGGTTTTAAATATGCCTGCGTACGCACCACACTCAACAGCGAGCATAGGCTGGTAGGTGATTTAACTGCGTGCAATAGCCTACACATGGCGCTGTAGCAAAATAGGCCAAAGCGTTTATTGTTTTGATCGGTGGGGGAGGGGGGTACGCGGCGGGATGCAATTTTTTCTGCAATTCAAAATTGCCATCCTCAAAAAATTTCCTTTTCTTTTTGAGGATTCCCTCTTTTGAATCAAATTACAACAAACAAATTTCCCCATTGAAAATCATTGCGACAATAGCGATTTCGGAATGCAGAAAACAATTCCCGGCGGGATTGTAATCATCCATTATTTCGCAAGTGCGTTGATATGACATGGGTTTTGAAAAGCGTACGTTGCTTTTGCGCTTTGCTAATTCATTGTGCACCATAGTACTTGGTTGAGAGTTAGACAAGACGTCCTGGTCTAGGTTTTCGCACGGGGCCGCAAATTTTTTTCTACGTGTCGTTAGCTTTGAAATCATGTTAAGACAGGCGCTGGACAATAATGCAGGCCTGAATTACGGCCACGACGGCCATTGCCGTCGTTGCCCTTTAGTTTTAGTGGCCGTGATGCCCTTGCAAATGAACCAATATCACGGCCAATTTTGCCGTGCCCTTTTTGGAAGATCATGCCAGCGCGATGCGGCTCGGCACGTTCCGTTCACACACAAAATAAAAATTAAGTCAACGTTACACGTACGTACGTACGTGTGAAGGATCAGATCAAAGGAAAACAAAATCACTGGACCCCATGTTTGAATATGCGTGAGACTTCCACAGTAATGCAGCGCAGCCGGCCAGAGCCACGACTCACGCCAGGTCCCCGCACATCTACATGTACACATATGCGAGCAGCATTTCACACGCACGAAGCCTATGTTAACGTTAACATTGTGTGAGTGACATGATCCAAATCGCTTAACGAATATTTGTATTGGTTGTATGACAATGTATATGTTCTCGTTCGACCAATAAGAACAGTTTTTACGCGCTATAGGCATTGCATATACCGCGTAACGAATATTTCTATTGGTTGTATGATGACGTACAGTTGATCGTTCGACCAATAGAAAAAATTGTTACGCGCTATGCATAGGGCATTGCACGCACGTGTTAACTAGACTGCAGTGAGCTTGTCCGAGTGCCTTCCAACGACTGCATCAATATATAATATATACATAGGCCTACATGTAACAGCAAAAGAAACTCCCGTCACCCTAAAAATATTTATTATACCTCCATGGTTTATGAAAACTGAAAAGGAGAATTTAAAAATAAAATAAAGTCATGACCATGATGTGGGTTTATGTCGCACTGTGGTTTGTAAACATTGGATTTGTTGATGATAATCGTGTTATTTATTTTGATATTTTCTGCTTTACAGTAGAGAAAGTCAATTATCTGATGTTGAGATATTTTGTTACTTTGTTGTTAAATAAAACAAATTCTGAACGTATCTATTGTGGTTATGTTTCATTATTGCTTAGTGTGTCTAACAATGTTCTGGTAGGAAAATAGAGATGTGGGAAACAATCTGGTTAGTGTTACTGCTTTCTGTAGCACCATGGAAATGTTACAAAAGATTTGTGATGACTCTGGAACTAAGCCACAACTCTAAATAAATATCTTCATGGTTGCTACCTCAACTGTCTACTACATTAATAGGTGAACTTGGAAAAGATTTAAACCACCCACCATAATAATACAAAAATGTGCCTCAACCCTTGCACAATACATGCACTAGGAAATAAATAGTGGCTTGTGCTGGTAGATCAGCCTTCACGCTTCAGTGGTTAAAAGTAGTACCGGCTACATATCGCCTGTCACTCAGATAAAGGGATTAAAAGCCACTGTTTGTCCAAGCAGATAAGAGGCGTGAGTTGGTAAACATGAAAAGGATGTGTGATACTTAATTTTTCTCTAATGGAGGATTCCCGTAATGACAGCTCAATTGCTGCCATTTCTAGCGCATATAAAGCAAACCATCTCTGCCTTCACAGGTACCCATTTAACCCCTGGGTGGAGAGAAGCAATTATGGTTAAGTGTCTTGCTCAAGGACACAGGTGTCACGGCCGGGGCTCGAACCCACACTCTGCTGCTGGCAACACCAGAACTTGAGTTCAGTGCGCTAGACCGCACGACAATCCACTTTACGTGCATTATACAACACACGGGACCTACGGCTTTACGTCCCATCCGAAGGACGAAGCAATTATGGTTAAGTACCTTGCTCAAGGACACAAGTGTCACGACCGGGGCTCGAACCCACACCCTGCTGCTGGCAACACCAGAACTTGAGTTCGGTGCGCTAGACCGCTCGGCCACGACACTCCATGGAATATGTGACAGTTCCGTATGGTGTGCGCATTACCAATCTCACGACAAACACTCCGTGCCTTCTTGTTCAAACTGATGGTGATTTTAGCCCCTGGGATGCCCCGCCATATCACAGTGCCGCCTCCTCTTAGTTGTGTATTAGAGCTGCTCTCTCTGTTAACGATGCTATACCCAATGATCCACGTGCGCTTCGGACCTGTGGAATAAAATAAAACAAATAGCAAGAAAACGGAATACCCGAACAACACTCATAACGTACATTTTTTTCAGTCCTTTCAGGTAAGCGTGCCTGTAAAAGAATGTGTAACTACTAGATAATATTGGCTTGTTTATTTATAAGAAATTATCCTTTATTTAAATGTATACTATATCATAATTTATCCAGTAATTGCCGAAGCAGAATCTCCTTACAATTTAGCTCCATTGTCAACGACAACACCAAGGATAAATTTCATTAGAAACATGTAATTGTTATGCATAACGACTAAATGAATGAAGTCAAAAGCTGTGGTCTGATACATAGTTTGAAAGCCGACGACTTCCACCTACCCATATTTTTAATCTGATCGTTGGGCATTCCGCATAGAGCTGCTGAAGTCGCGGCCCCTATCCTAAAACTGTGTGGGGAAAACTCCCTAGGGTTTAATCCCAAACGTGAGATCCCCTTTTTCAACATGCAACTGAATTGGAAACATGTGAGAGGATCACCCGCAAAATGCAGGAATAGAGGACCTGGTTTAGGAGACCGGACTCCCAAAAACTCCGTCATGGCACGGAAGGGGCATGCCAATGCGTTTTGTACGTCCCCAATGTACGCCCACCCTCAAGAACCCGCAAAAGGCTAATAGAAAGGCCGCTCGGAAAAGCGCTACCTCGTAAGATGGCTTACAACTGGACGGTAAAACTGCCAAAAGCCGTTCCAACAATGAGAATGTAATGGGGCGCCTGCTATCGGTGGAGGAAAAAAGGCGTCTGCAACTCTCCTTTAATTTTTTAACTATAAAGTTGCTTGTAGGGTCAATCCACCCATTAATTTTATGAACAAAGGCAATGGATGAAATGGTGGAAGCCGCCCAGCCTTCAATTGACATGAAGGATAAAATAAGCTAGTACATCTCGAGTTTCAACCGGCCATTTTCTGTCTAAATTCCAATTTTCCCTGAAGGTCATAAAGGTTTCCAAATTTCTCCGGTAAGTTTCCAGTGTTCCTTGAGATAAAGATGCTTTCAAAAGGCGCTGTGCTTGGGTTTCTAAAAGGTTCCATAGAAACCCTGGGACGTGGATGCCCCGTGGAGATGCCGTCGTTGCTTCCGCCCAAAATCGATCCATCTGGACACGAGAGAGGGCGTCGGCGATGTTATTTTTCTTTCCTGGAATGTGTTTGGCACAGAATGACGTATTGCACTTTAAACATTGCAAAACAAAAAATCTCACTAACTTCATGAATTCGGGGCATTATGATGTCTGTTTATTGACTATTGCCACAACGCTCTCGTTATCGCAACGCAGAATGATACGTTTGCCTCTCAATTGTTCTCCCCACAACACTACGGTCGCTAAAATTGGGAAAAATTCTTTCCATGCTATTGAGTGCGTCTGCGCAAGTAATGGCCATCGCCCCTGAAACCACCTCCCTTGAAAAAAGCCCCCAAATCCCGTATTTCCACTCGCATCTGTAAATAATTGTAAGTCAGCTCCCCCATACCACATCTGTTCGGGGATTATTGGTAGGAATAACAGCCACATGCGCAAATCGCTTTTTGCTCCCACTGACACTCTAATTTTATGCCAAGAATGTTTGACTCCCCGTGTTAAATCGATTAGTCTCCGTAAAAATGCCCGACCGGGGGATATTGCCCGGCATACAAAGGATAAAGAGCCAATCAAGGATTGTAAATCCTTCAGTGTGATCTTTTTGGATTTTTGGGCATCTTGCACTTCATTGATAATTGAAGTAATTTTTTCATGTGGAATGGATATTACCATTTGAACTGAATCAATTTCGAGACCCAAAAATTTCAACTTTGTCGCTGGGCCTACTGTTTTTTTGACTGCCAAAGGTACCCCTAATTTTTGACATACGTCTTGAAATTTTCTTAGCATGGTACTGCATGAAAACCTGCTTTTTTCGCCCGGCAACCCGCATAGGAGGAAGTCATCCATATAATGTATGACTCTATCGGAACCATAAAACCGCGCCATTCCAAAAAGGTAGAAAACGTCTCGAATAGTGCGGGTGAGCATGACGCCCCCATGGGAAGAGCTTTATCGACATAAAACTTGTCATTCATTTTCATTCCGAGCAAATGGAAATCATCTGGGTGGACTGGAAGAAGTCTAAAGGCCGACTCAATATCTGCCTTGGCCATTAGTGCGCCTTTCCCTGCCCCCACGACCATTTTGACTGCTTCATCAAAATTTGTGTATTGGACTGAACAATAATCTCTATCGATGCTATCATTAACTGACCCCCCTTCCGGAAAGGACAAATGCTGTATCAATCTCAATTTACCCACCTCGGCTTTTGGCACTAACCCAATAGGAGAAATAATTAAATTAGATATGGGCCTAGATGAAAAAGGACCTGCAATCCTTTTCAAGCTTATCTCCTTATTGAGTTTTTCAATAACAACATCTGGGTTTTGTCCCACCGACTTTAAATTAGGGGCGTCCCTTGCGTCTCGATTCCCAAAATAACCTAATCTGAAGCCTAATGAGAACCCATCCTTAAGTATTTGAGCCGATGCTTTTTTAGGGTAATTTTCCAAATAAGGTAACATTTCGTTTAACCTAATAGGTGAAGGGTATTTGCAGCAAATACTAGGACTACCATCTGATGCACAAGAATTAGCACCGGTCATTTCAAAATGTCCCATCTTTCTTGCATTGTTGCTTACCACGCCCTCCCTCCTTACATTTGAAACATCTGTGGCTGAATTTGCATTGAGAGCGGTAGCAGCCGGCTCTATTGAAATCGAAGCAAACTTACTCGGTTGACGGTTTCGCTGACGATGCCTGGTTGGTGAATTGTATGCCACGCGATTGGTTTGGGGAATTTTGTCTGAAACTGGTTGACCCCGCTCGTTGCGTTGAGGTACGAACCCCCCCTCCCCCCCCCCCCCAGCTTGGTAAGATCTAGTTGGAAATCCTCTATGTACTGGTGTTGCAACATAGAGCGCCCATAGTTCCCCGTCAATCACGGCCCATCCTGAATTGTATATCATAACTCCTCCAACCCCAACCTTCAAAACGAGCAGCTGCCGTTCTTATTATTTGAGCATACTTTAATATCTCCCGAACCTTATGAGTATGACTTTCTAAGTAAACAGATGCATACACTAAAAATGCATTGGTCCAAGCATGAATTGATGTGATTGAGCGTTTTTGTCTAGCATCTTGCCATAAGATTTGCCCCTCTTGATTCACAGATAACGCAATTTTTTTCTGCTCATTGTTCTTTTCCAACAATACAGTGAAGTCAACGAACTCCCCATTGACTATTTTGGTCTTAATTGATTGTGGTACTACACCCCCAAGTGGGCTGCAAATCGATACTAGTGCATCTTGTCCGCTATTGCTACCCGTCATTACACTTTCATCGATCGTAGTTACGCGATTCAATGCAGCGCTATTTTGAATTGAACTACTTGCCCTTGAATAATTATATTGAATGGTTACGGTTATTGTTAATCGACCCCGACATTAGACATACGTGAATTGATTAAAGAATCTTGCTCACCGGCATTTGCTTGGCCCTGAAGAAGCGTCTCTGAGTTCACCACCCGTTGACCATGACTACCTTGCCGCTGAGAGCTATTTCCCGCGGTTAGATTACCGTCAGAAACATTCCCTCTATTGACCTCTTGACTCCCAGTAACATTCGCCACATTCCTGTCTCGTGTCTCTTGTTGGGTTGTAGGCCTACCTCTACTACGACCTCGGCTAACTGACAAAGATGACGCTCTGTTACTATTCCCTCGACCCCGATTTGCCGACACTGAGCTTGTTGATGGTTGGTTACCATCCTCTGTCAAATTCTCCATCGATCTCGTCTGAGACCTTGTTTGCCTGTCACAAAGACCTGCCGTAGTAGCGCTCCTCTTTCGTCCACGCTTTGGTGGCATAACGATTACTTGTAGTGACTATCAAGGATTGTAAATTTGGTAAGCTTACCCAATAGGTATGATGATGATGCCGAAGTATAGTCCTCTAGCAAAACGTACAATGTAGGCCTACCGTTTCAAGCAATCACTAACTTAAAAATTTTCTGTCACTCAACCACCACGTCAGATTGCGAAATGAGCCGATTTTAAATTACCCAGAATTGAGATGAGTCCAAGCATTGCCCTCATTGGTCAAAATCCCCGATTAACGCGATGTCATTGGATGAATAAACAAAGGAATGCTACATGAACGTAAACAACCTTGGTCAACGGCCTCGTCCATTTCTTCTGCAGGGGGCAAATTTGTTTTCCTCATATTCATTTCATAAAACGTTATTTTTGCGAAATGGAATAAAAAAATATATTATAAATTTAAATATAAAATGTCTAGCAACATTGTCAATTCAGTCTATCACGGATGTGCAGTCGTAGGAATTATAACCGTTATTTATAAGATGGCCGCTAAATCGGAAGATTCTGGCGAAGAGATTTATAAAATTTAAAAATATAATAAAGTTTTATTAGACACTTTGGTGTCGATGGGACTTGTAGGGTATCTGAGTTACGATTTAAGAGTTGGATGAGGTTGGTTGATTTTTTTTTTTTAGTTAAAAAAAATATTGTCTATACTATAAAATATGTCTTCAACAACACCAATGATAGTAACGAAAGGAATCGTCAATTCATCCTATCACGGAGCTGTCGTAGGAATTATAACCGTTATTTATAGCATGCTTGCTAAAAAAGTGTTTAAAATAAATCCAGCCGATTTAGGAAAGCTAGATGTAGACGACGCACTTAAACTCTCTGGAACGGTCGGAGCGGCGCTAATGACTCAAAATTGGTTGGTTCAGCAAGGAATTTTACCGAGCAGTATTATGAAATCTTCCATTCCTTCAACTTTAATAGATGGATAAGCACACAAGAACCAAAAAAAAAACTCGAAAACGCTTTACTTACAGTCCAATAAATATTTATAAATATTAAATGGATAAACGTACGAGACAAAAACTAGAAAACGCATACTATAGTCCGAAAGGATATTGGAAGGGTCAAACGGCGATTGAAAAATTAGCTCAAGAAACTAAAATTTCTAAAAGTATAACTCGACAATGGTTAAAAAAGCAAGCGTTGTGGCAAATTTATTTACCGTATCCTAAATACATTCCTAGACCGACCAGCTCAAACTCGATTCGAGAAAAACCGAACGAGGTTCATTAAGCAGATTTGTTGTTTCTTCCTCACGATACGATCGGTAGCGGTAAAAGCAAAAAAGTTTACAAGTACGCGTTAACAATCTCCGACGAAGCGAGCAGGTACAAAGAAGTGGAACCTTTAATCGATAAAACCGCCTCGCAAGTCGGTAACGCGTTCGAAAAAATTTTACAGCGTTCTTTGCTAACTTGGCCAGAAATTTTAAAAGTCGATCCGGGAAAAGAATTTATGTCGAGCGTCAATACTTTAATGGCATCTTTAGGTTTTAAATTTATGAGTCTAGTCGTTTCGTTATTTAAAGCTTTTATGACCAGCGGTAATCTTTTTACCCATTCTCCAGATCTCGCATTCGTCGCTATTTCTTGCGCGTATTGATGAGAAAACAATCTTTCGGCTAAAGTTCTGTTGAATCGTTCTACTATACCTTGCGCTCTATGGTTACCGGCTTCGCTTCTTTGTATAGTAACGCGGTTTTTACTCATTAAACAAAAACTCGTCAAGCAAAATCCAGCCTCACCGGCTCAAAAATCTAATGAAAAAATAATCGCTTCAAACGCCTTAGTCAGATATTTATACGCACCCGGTGAAGCTGAAAACGATACGAGACGGCGCGCGACCGATCCGATATGGTCCATTAAAATTTATAACATTAAATATTCTATGAAAGCTCAAAATCAACCTATATTGTATTATTTAGAATCGGGTCCTGCTCGTAGTTTTGTGAAAGAAGAATTACAAATTGTACCGCGAGATACGGAAAATCCACCTAAAAATTTTAATCTTACGTAATTGCCGAAATCTTTTAATTGCTATAATCTTATAATGACCGTAAGCTATGGTGCGTATTCCATCTCGTAAAATATATCTTTTTGTATCTAGTGGATCCAACGTTTTTTTTATTTACGCTTATTGTGTAAATGTTATGATTCATATTTCTAATAGAATTCATTTGGTGGTGGAGCGTCTTTTTTTAAAATAAAACTTGTTTAACGTTCTCGTGTTCAATTTCATTTTTCAAAACGTTATTTTTTACACCTTTGGCTCTTTTTATTTCTTCTTTATTCGATAAAAGTATCGAGTACATTTTTGGCCTTAGTCCAACAAATTCGGAAATGGGAATTCCCGCTGTCTCGTCTTTCATTTTACCGATCACTTTTTTATTCTCTTCAGAATATAGAAAATGATCTTTGCTATAATTATTAAAGTCATATAAATGCTTATCTTTTTCCATGTCTTTATAAACGTCTTCTGTTTTAATCTCGAGTACTAAACTGTCTGTATCCGTGTAAAGTAAATTGCAATTATCACCGTACTTGTTTTTTAAATGATTGTAATAAAAATCATACATGAAAGCTTTAGATAAATCTAAAATAGACATTCCAACGAATACCGGTTTGCTGAGTACGGTTTTTATTTTTTTCATATGAATCGCAGCTAGATTGCAGTCTTCAAAAATCTTAAATGCATCTAAAGTCGGCTTTGCCAATGCTGTAAGTAAGCGTTTTTCGTACATTTTCCATCGATTTTCCAAATACTGAATTGTTCATCAGTTTGAATAAATCTTTTGCAAAATCAGATATTGCATTTTTTCTCAAATTCGTGTTTAAATCGATGTAAGATTTCATCCAAGGCGCTTGATCAAATTTTATAACACGATGAATTTTAGTTAATTTCATACCGAGACGCAAGTACGATTGCAAAGTGCGATAATGAAGAACGTATTTTGTTTTGTTACCTAAATTAGGAACTAATTTTTTCACGTTTGGTGCACGGTCACCGGCCAATAGCTTTTGGAATTTCTATCGACTCTGGCGCGAGTGGAAATGCATTGTGAGAATCGTGTAATTCTTTAGGATATTCGAGATCAACTTTTAAAATGTAACCTTGTTTCGATTCTGACGAAATTGATTTTATATCAAGTTTGTCAATTTCATCTTCGATGAACCGTTTAAAATTTCCAATCGGAAGGTATTGACTCATTGCCCAACCGTACAAATTATTCGCGTCTAAATATTGTTATGGCTTTAAACTAGCCAAACCGGAAACAATCTGACTCAAATAAATTACTAAGTATACAAAATAAGCTTTACAAAAATAATTTATTTTTAACGTAAATAAACTCACATACCAACAAAATGAATGGGTGGCGGCACCTACGCCTAGGTCAGCCCGACAGCTACAGATCATTCAAAAGCCGTGCCCAAGTATATAAAGTCTAATCACCCTAATTACTATGCAAAATATTACTGCGCTACATTCAAGAAGTAGTTCCATAACATATGTCCCCATTCGAAGAATCGACTCCGGCGATTCCTGAAAATTTCCAACTGGGGATTTATATTTATTCCCCTTTTTTGTAATTTTCAATAACAAACTAAATATTCAAACAACCTCTAGAAAGTGATAAAAAGTATTTTCAAGCTTTGCGGGAAGTCACATGAATACGACACCCGTAATCCAAAACTTCTACTGATTGCTGGCCAGGCTTATTTTACGTAGATATTCAAAGACTACTTCTGTCAAATTCATGATGACTGTATAAACTCGCTAGTAGAAATAAACCAATTATTAAAAACTGCAGTAAACATGGTTATTTTGCGCATATAGGAGATCTCAAGATTGATTGAAAACGGCGTCTGAATTTTGATATAAGAATATTTTAAATTATCCTTTTATAACGACATGAACTGAAAACTCATTTATATACCAAACCGTCTCTATTCCGGTACCTATCACAAAAATTAATTCACAAGAATAACAAAATAATTCAAACACTTTTGTCAAATTTTAAAATGGAGTCATTATTTGACATCAACGGAATAATAATTAGAGGTAAGCAATTTAAAACGACGCATTATGTAATACTAATATAGCAATTATTTTGCTCTGCCTGTTATTCTTACAGGATGTTCTTTAAGGAAAGCTAAAGTTACATCATTCAAATGTTCGATTGGTTCCCAGGTGTTGCACCTTGAAGGAAAGTTCTGCCATTTAATCAAATAGTGGAGTTTTCCATCTTTGAATTTTACTCTGATAACTTTCTCCACAGAATATTCGCGATCACCAGTATCCGACAAGGACGGCAGTCCTGGGATGTTGACTTGTTCATTAGACGAATGTTTTGCAAGTAACGGCTGAAATGAGTTCGTAGGAAAGTCGTTGTCGCTTAGTTCTTGTATCGGAGCTCTTGCGTCAAGATCAAGAGGAACAGTACCATTCGAGGGTAGTATACAGTGCGTATCAAAAAAAAGGTAATCCGAATTCAGGGGGTTAATATGCCAAGGTTATTTAGTTTGACAATTTACATGTAGTGTACCAAAGAAGAGGAACTCCTCAGCTTTCCATTGATACCTTTATTGACCCATTGCTGTCACACATGACCGAGTACATTGTTATTGAAAATGACAAATTCAAATCGCATTTTTGCAAGTTTGGGTAATCAGTGCAAGGCAGGATAATTAGTGAAAGTCTGTATGATAAACCAGATTTTCTTTAGGAATGACGACATTATTCAAGAAGAATCTCTTCTAACATTGCCCTTTTATGCACCCACACCTTCAACTGTCCACCTCCCCTTTCGACACAAAGCTGACAGCGACGGAGCATGTCCTGCACTGCTCGTCTCACCATAGCCGGATTATTGCGTAAAGGATCCACTTAATTTCGAATACGGCCCTGCAATTCATCAAGATCACGGGGAGGAGTTGCAAACACCTTGTTCTTCAAATGTCCCCAAAGGAAATAGTCACATGGTGTGAGGTCAGGTGATCTTGGTGGCCATTCCACCTCATGGTTGACGGCGATGACTCGTTCGCCAAAGAGTTCCCTCAGACGATCTCGGACAGCGATAAGGCGATGTGCTGGGGCGCCATCTTGGGCCCACCAGAGTTGTCTGAAGACCCCACGAACCTGCCGCTCAAAGTGTTCCTGCAGCTGCGGTAAAACGTTATCATTGAGCATCTGCAGATACATGTTACCATTGACATTCCTTTGAAAGAAAAACGGTCCGATCAGCTGACCACTTCCACAAAGTCCTAACCAAACAGTCCACTTTTGTCGACTCATGTTAACCTCAACATTGAATTCTGGGGGGTGTCTTGCTGGTGCGATTACGAGATTCCGCAGAAAATTGACATCTCTCTCGGTACGGGCTATCAACCATCTGGCAAACGCCAGCCTTCTAGCAAAATCTCCTGGCGTAAGTTGATGTCGGATGTGAATCCGATATGGATGCTGGTGGAGGTCCAATCTCGTGATTCTGTTGAATGTCGCCGAAGGCAATCTCAGCCCATTTCGCCTTGCGCTGGTGTCCCTAGGATGCTCCAAAAGTTGCTGCCTTACTGCTGCAATGTTCCCTTCTGATCGCCCGGTGCGCCTCCTGCCAGAATTCCCCTTGTTGCGGTTGAGGGTAGTGCCATACTCTTGATATTTTCTAACATTCGCCCAGATGGTTTTGGCTGCTGGGGGCTCCCGTTCTGGGAAACGTTCCCTGAAAGCATCGCGAGTTTGCTGCAAACTGTGAGTTTGGTGAAATGTTGTAATCACGAAAACTCGCTGTTCAGTCGTTAGTTGTACCATCTTTCCAACTACCTGTCCCTAAACCCAGGCCCTTCTTAAATACCCAACTTGAAGAAAAGGATGTCGTAACAGACGATTACCGCACCAGCTTAAAAATCTTACATAATCATCTAGGCAGTCAAGTGATGCGTCCATTTCAGACTGCCTTGAACTGATTACCCAAACTTGCAAAAATGCGATTTGAATTTGCCATTTTCAATAACAATGTACTCGGCCATGTGTGACAGCAATGGATCGATACAGGTATCAATGGAAAGCTGAGGAGTTCCTCTTCTTTGGTACACTACATGTAAATTGTCAAACTAAATAACCTTGGCATATTAACGCCCTGAATTCGGATTACCTTTTTTTTGATACGCACTGTATATCTATCGTAAGCAAATGTCATGCGATTCACATGAATAGGCGATGACAAGGGTTTATTGTTCTCCAAGTTTCTGACGATGAAATTAGTTTTACCAGTTCGTTTAACAAGTAGGTAGGGTCCACACCATCGTTGTTGTAGCTTCTTTGAAAAGCCAGGTTGCGTCTTTGGAAAGAAGATGAATACACAGTCACCGACTTCATATTGAATTTCTGTTGCTTTTTCATCATAGCGTTGTTTCATAGTTGCTTGGTTTTTTGGAAGGTGGTTTTGTGAAATCTCACGAAAAGTCTCTAGTTGGTCTACAAGATGGCTGATGTGTTCTCTTATTGTTCTTTCTTGATGTTCTGTTGGTTTGAGTAGTGATACATCCAATGGTAGGACTGCTTCTCTGCCATACAGTAGGAAGAAGGGACTGAATCCAACACTGTTGTCCGCTGTGCTGGTTCGGTAGGCGAACTGGATTGATGGAATATACTCGTCCCAATCTGTATGAAACTTATTAACATAATGTGAGATTGTATCCAAAATTACAGCATTAAATCGTTCTTGAACTGCGTTACATTGTGGGTGATAAGCACTGGTATTCAGTTTGTTGGTTTTCATAATGTGACAAACTTCTAGCATAAGCTTACTGAGAAAATTAGTCCCTCTGTCGCTTAATAGGAATCTAGGACAACCATGGTTGCAAATAATTTCCTTATAGAAACATGAAGCTATAGTTGAAGCATCGGTTAATTGGATCGGAACAAGAATTGGCCAGCTACTTCCTGAGCTAATAGCTGGATAGCATTCACACTCAAATCGTCTTTATGTGGAACGGAAGGTTGGTCATGCTCTACTACCTGAGCTGTATGAACACTTGGGGTTGCCGGTGATTCGGCCACGATTTCAGCTAAACGAGCATAATGAAGTGCACGGTCTAAAGACTCCGGTTCTTTTGAAATGACAAAAGCTCGAGAATGTGGTTGCAAACCCCGAATGAAATGAGTAAGCTTTTCTTGATCGGATTTGTGTAATTTGTGACTCAGCGAAGAAATATCTGAAAAATAATCATCTAATGATTCTGACTTCGCTTGAGTACGAGCTGACAGTTTGGTTTCATCAACCCATTTCTGATTTTTGCCTTGGAAATTTTCAATCAAGGCACTCTTGAGATGTTCATATGTGTCTTTTTTGCTATCTTCAAGAGTAGAAATCCAAATAGCTGCATTATCTTTTAGTCTTAAGCTTAAAGCTAGGTGCATTTTATTCGGGGCAAAATCACGTAGTTTGGCATTAAGTTCAAACCTACTGAGAAACAAATCCAAATTTTCAGTTGGGAGGCCCGAATAATTATCTTTAAAATGACCTTCGTATTTCGACATGACTGTTTCTTTTTGACTTTCAACTATGTATCCAGGTTCTTCCATTTCAGTTTGACACGACAGCCAAGAAATTACCTTATTTCATGATTACACATTTACATTAAGCAAAAACAATAATGATAACAGAATAATCAAACGCCGGAATAAAAAAAACAAGGTTTAAACAATACAAATAAAATAAGCTTACCCCTAGCCTATATGCGTCGTGAGTAGCAGTCCGACTGACCAAGGTGTGGCTCGCCGAAGAAAATGTTGGAATGTGCGGAATTTGAGAAATGTCCAGCAAAAACCGGATTTTCCACCATATGTTATGGCTTTAAACTAGCCAAACCGGAAACAATCTGACTCAAATAAATTACTAAGTATACAAAATAAGCTTTACAACAATAATTTATTTTTAACGTAAATAAACTCACATACCAACAAAATGAATGGGTGGCGGCACCTACGCCTAGGTCAGCCCGACAGCTACAGATCATTCAAAAGCCGTGCCCAAGTGTATAAAGTCTAATCACCCTAATTACTATGCAAAATAGTACTGCGCTACATTCAAGAAGTAGTTCCATAACATTATGATGTAAGTCGTAGGTTTTGACGGATCGTAATCGGGGCAATAAGGATTGTTTGCTTTAGCGTATCTCTTACTAACCATCGATACACCCCCCTCTAGTACCTTTTTCTATCATTAAATGCATGTCGTAATCAGTCAACAATTCTAATTTTACGTTCGAATTTTTAACAAAGTGTCCCAACTCAAGCCTGGACTCGAGTAATAATGAGCCGGATCTAACCCGTAGGCCTACTGTTTCATGCAAGTAAAACGAAAATTTTCAAACACGTCCGCCAATAACAAAGTATCCGTGCGCACGTACAAATCGTGATCATCTCCTAGATTTTTACACTCAAACGTGTGCCAAACGTTCTTTGCATGCTCGTATTCTTCTTCCGTAATGTTTTTGTTGTTTAAACTACTATAAAAAGCTTCTTTTATAGGAAGACTCGTTTCTTTAAACCGTTCGAAACTATCCATGTAATCGTAGGGATAAACGCCTTTCTTAAAAAGTAGCTTTAATTTTTCTAAATTAGGTTCAAACTTTTTAGTAATGTGAAAAGAATCTTCATCGGTTGTTTTAACGAGTTTATCGAGTGAAGCGGATAAAAATTTAAGAGTGTCTACAAATCGCAGTTGTCCGATCGAAAAAGAAATGTACTTTTCCATGTCGTTTGGAATACACTTTAAATTTCCTTTTACGCGACTTACACCCTGCATGATGAAATGAGAACGTATCCTCGCAGATTGTGAAACATAACTGGGATAGGTGTTTCGAGTGGTTTTAGTTTTAGTTTACAATTACAGTTTTTATGCGCTGCGCCACGATATTTTCCGGTAATGTGACAATGATCGCGTACTTTGTCGTCTTTGTAAAAAACATTTTCACAAATCCAACACGTACTAGCTTTTTCATAGTTTTCTTTTTCCAAATCCGTTATAAACATTTTTTTAGGGTCTTTAAACCTTTTTTTAACAAATTGATAATACTTTTTAACTGCATTTTTACCCATGTATGTTTTGTACGATATAATGTTAGCGTCGCATCGAATAATCACGTACGAATAACCACATGGAATGTGATTTTGCTTTTTTTCGGTTTTAGTCCTACTTGTTTCATCAGACTTTGGAAGGATTGTTTCAAAGTCTGCGTATATCACGTAAGGACCTTTCATCATTTTTTTAAAGTTTCTGAATGTCATCGTATCGTTCTTTCCTTTAACTGGCATCTCAATCTTACACGGACCGTCCTCAGATTCATCACAATCCATTATATGATTTTCTAACAAGTCTTCTCTTGTATAATCGTGAAAACATTTCGTGCAATAATATTTACGGTGACCGTCTTTTGTTTGATCGTTAAGTAATTGACTTAAATCTTTAATCCAAACGTAGTGCGATTTAAGTCCTTCTTTTACCTCTTTGTGAATCAATAATAAATTTATACGTTCCATTTCCTTAGGTTGCTTGCTAATTTGGTAAGGTACGATTGATCTGTTTTCGTAACCTAAAACGTTTATTGCCATCTTGTTTTGTTTCTCTACTTTTTTTATTTGATCGATCGGAGTAGGAAAACCGATACCCTCAAAATTATAACCGTCTTCCGTTGGATAGCAAGACGTTCTATCCGAATTTTTAATTTTTTAATTTTTATTATTTTCGTGAGCTTTAGCGCAACGAAGAGCCCATCGCAAACATTCGTTGTCTTTGTTTTTACGTTAATGCACCCTCGTTTCTTTTCTATGTAGCTATTTAGCTTAATATAAGAACCACCCCTAAAATGTTGACATTTCCCAATTTTATAATCTAAACTTTCAATACGTTCTATGATCCATCCAGAACCCTCGCTCGTCCACCCTTCTATTTTCTCTTTTATTATACCGTAAGCTCGCAATAAATCATCTTCAAACTCACTCTCATTGTTTAATTCATAAAATCTATGATTAAAATGACCCGTTTTTGTTTCGATAGTACCATTTCCTTTCACTTTATAAAAATCAACTACTAAAGATATCTGAAACTTTATTCCTCCTCTTAATTCATGTAAATCTAAAGACAACTTTTCGATAATCTTTTGCTTTACATCTCTCAAAAATATATTTACATCTTTTTCTTTGCTATGACCGTACGGTACGGTTATTTTTCGTTGACGTAAATATTTTCCACCGATAATGAACCGTTTATCAAATATCAACTCTTTATGCGCTCTTTTAATAATTTTAATGTAGTCTTTTTTCACAAGAATCCCTCTTCTCCCACTCCCTCGATATAGTAAAGGAATATGCTCAATACTTATACGCTTTTTAAGTTGAGCTAAATTTAATTTATACAATGGTATTTTTTTAAATTTTCTTTTGTAACTTTTTACTGCGTTATACCAAGACCGTTTATTTACTTTATTCGTTCTACTGTCTGGTAGTACATTTAGTCTTTTATTACGACCAAACTCTTTCAATTCTGCTAACGTCCATTTCGATAAATACTTTGTCGTCATCGCGTCTTTTAATATAAATCTACATAATCTAAATTTGTTTTTTCAATTTTTTAACTCCGATTTTCAATATCTTTTTTTCTATAATCAAATTTGGATCAAAAAGATATCAACACATCCTCGATGACGTCATCAACAACCTATGACGTCATCAACACAATACAACCCCAAACCAAATCTACTCTCAAAAAATTGATTTTTTATTTTATTTTTAAAGATAAAAAGAGAAGTGAGACGAAACTGGTACTTTCTCCCCTACTACAGGGTTGATTCGTCGTTCCTTTCCACTCGAGGTTTATGGGTAGTTTTCCCATTAAATTTATCAACGGTATCGTTTGGCGAATTTCCCTCGTAGCGATACGTCCATGATTTTCAAAAATGGATGTATTGTCATTATTGGATGAAATTGGCTCGCTGGTAAAGCTTGGACCGTAAATACTCGCCATTTCTATTTACTATTTAAAAACATTTATTAATTTCGACGGTTATAATGGCTGGCATACCGTGATTAATAATGTCTTTACCGCTCGAATCTTTAATTTTAAAACTCAATTCGTTTAAAGTTCCAGTCGTGAGGTTTTTTCGTAATGGATTAGAATATTCTATCCAGGTACTTTTACCAAATTTTACATCTTGTATGGGTAAAACATTTAAAATACTCGAAGGTTTACCGTTGTAAATATTTTCGCTAGTAGAAATTTGATCGCAATGAATGTATATTATTTTAAAAGGCTGCAAATTATTTCCATTATACGTCCCCTCGCTTAGTAATTCATCCGAGAGTCCGAGTAAATTGGCTAGCCTGGATGAAAATTTGATTTCATCCCTTTGATCATTTTGAGCAAAGATTCACCAGTTTTTTCATTAATGTTAAATGTTACCCAGGGTGTGTTATTTACGATAATATCGATAATTTGTTTTATATTGTAAAGTCCAGGTCTGATGGTCGTAGAATGATCGGTCGGTTGACCTCCAGCCGCACCAATTTTACGGCGCAATATTTTTTCTTTCTTGCGCACATTATAGTAGCCGACCCAAAAGTTGACGGTCTTTAACAAAATCGTAAGTTTACCATCCCGATTATCGATTGTATTATTGTTATCTAATAGTATACGACGGGCTTGTTAAAAAAATTAATTTCAATCGTATGATGCATTTTATTATAATCTAAAAGATAAAATAATGTTAATTTATAATAAAATGACTCTTCCTTTAGCATTTCAAAGTAATATATCAAAGCGGTATCGACAATCTGGAAATTTTGAAGCTGGAAGAATTTCTTCCAGCGACTTGTCCATTCAAAAGATTTACACATCAGAAAACAAATTTATAGAAGTAGAACTCGCCGATTCTTTTAGCAAGTACAAGTTGCCCCACGTCAATAGCGATGAGATTGTAAGTAGCTGGAATTCGTATCCGCTGAAGTTTTATCAGAATCAAATGAATTTTGTAACGTGGTGTAGTACGACGGGGTGTGGAGTGAGTTACGAACATTTACTCCATTCGAATCCGATGATTAGTAGTTTCTTTAGGTTTCACGTCTATTATCAAATTAGATGATTGCTCAAATAAATGAGCTGTCCCGCATCTTTTCAAAATTTTTGGAGCGCGTTTGAAAACAATAATTATAGACATTGGCGCATATAATAAAATATGTAGAGACTTTCACGTCTCGCTGGTATCTAATTGGAAACAACAAGAAAACAAAAACTCGAGAGGATTGGGAATAGCCTATTATTGCGACAACGGTTACATTTCGGTGCCTGGGAAAGACTACGATAATTCAAGCCTGCATGTTTCGTTCTCTAACGAGAATGATTATTCAGACGCTATATGGGCTTTGGGATCATCCCTCGACGTATACATTTCACAATCTCCCCAGACTGAGCAAGCTTGGGTTAAATTTATACTCGCTTCGGGAATGGCTCAGGATTTTACGGATATATAGGTATAGAACGAATCAATGACTCTATAAGAATGTACGTTTACGGCGTGCTAGGAACTCAAGCTAAAACTGGAATTCTCGTACCGGGTACCGGTTTAGATGCAAAAAGATAATTCTTAAACATACTTGAGGCTTTGATCGATTCTCCGGTAGATTTGCAATCGTCTATTCAGAGGTACCAAGATTCTTTAAAATACGCTCGATCACAGTTAAACTTTGTCATCGGAGAAAATTTATACCTTATGCCATCCGACATGAATTTGCATATAGGTACGTACGTGGGGTACAACAATAATATTTTGATTGCAACGCCGGATCTATCGCTCGGATCGAACCAAGATACATATTCAACGCCTGTTCCCCCACCTCCACCATCCATCGATTCTCAGCAACTGTCATATAACGACATGTTATCTATCGATACTCAGCAACCACCGCCATCTATCGATACTCAGCAACCACTGCCGCTATCTATCGATACTCACCAAGAGGAAAAAAATTCTCTAATATTAATTTGGCTTCGCGATTGCTTTTGGACTAGGCGTGGTTATTTACGAGTTTTTACTCGAGGTTGACGTTGACCTTGAAGATAAAATAAAACCATGGCTCCAACTCCACTCACGAATAGCCACACATGTTCCGCCAACTATCCTACCGCTCCCGAAAGATTCGTCAATAACCAACTCAATACTCCGCCGATGATACCAGGTAGAGAATTCAAGGCTTTTAATCCAAGTCTCTTCAGTAGATTCGATAGATTTTTGAGAGTTTTTTGTATCCAATCTTTTACGGTACCGCCACTTTGTGTAGGTGGAGGTGGCGTTGGAATCGGTTTTACGCTCGCTACGATCGAAGCGACGATGGTTCTGATCGCGAGACTAATTGCCGCTAACATACTGACCGTCGTTACGCCTTGTTCTCTAAACAAAGTTTTAATATTTTCAGCTAGACTCGTATCTGATCTTAATATTTTTCTTATCGTTTCTTTGATTCTGGTTATTTGGCTTTTTAGAGATTGATTATTTTCATGTACTACAGTTTTACGGGCTTCACGTTGGTCGTTTAATTCTTGTAATTTATTTGTTAATTCTTGTTGTTCTTCATCGCTAGTAGCCTCTTCTAATTCAGTCCTGGTTTGAATAATCTCATTATCTATTTGTCTAAGTTCTGCTAAATTTAATTCTAGACTGCCAGCAAGAGTCTGAAGTTTCTTATCTAAACCAGCTAGCTCTCTATAATTTAACCCTTCGGTTTGCGCAATTACATCAAACCGTTCAACGACTATACTGTTACATCTTCAGCAGCTTTTGACATATCGTTTAATGGTATTTCTTCTGGATGTATTTGATCTAGTTTTTTACCCTCATCGAAAAGAACTTTGTGTTTTAGACCATAGTCACGTACACCTAACTGTTCTCTAACAAATAAAGGTCCTGCTTTAGGCCTATATCCAGCTTTGCAAGCTCTATCAGCTATTGTACTTAGGCTGGCAATTTTTTTTGTGCTTGAATCAAGCGTTAACTTTACTTTATTGTAATAAAAACCATCGCCAAGAATATGAAAATTCTCGTATTGTGGTAGTTTATCGACTTTAAATGATGTTTTTTCGACATCATCGTAATTTTTTTTAACCCTTTGTTTGGCTCGTTAGCTGTGCTGATGGATTAAAGTCTGAAGTGTCTTCACCATCTCGCAATCTATTTAATCTGTCTAGGTTTTCTCTTTCTTCATCGCCATTAAAACTCGTATCTTGTTCAAAGTCATCATCTTGTTGATCGTCTGGGACGTTTTCTCTTAGCGGATCAAAATCATCGTATCCTCCTTCTGTCATACTATTTACCATTAGTTTGTATTATTATGTACATCTTCCTTGAATAATTTCCAACTCATGTAGCCTACTACTCCCATGCCCAAGATGATAAACAAAACTTCTCTGGTTTTTGATCTTCGCTAGGAGCGTAAAAATCGGCTAGTTTAGGCTCGTCGTATAAATTTGGCGGTAAATCAAATTGACTTCCGGTAATGATATAATATTCATTCATCGCTTCGTTTATATCGGTAAAAGTTTTTTGAGCGCGCGATTCTTTCTCGAGTCGGTCGTTCATGTAATCTAGATATTTCGAGCGCTCTTTGGACCATTCGTCTCTAGCTTTAGCAAGTTTTTCTAGCGCTAGATCGTGCCTCTTTCGTTCTTTTTCCACTTCGTTGGAACGTAAACTGGAAAATAAAAAAATTGATCCGGAAAAAGCGAGGGCGTTTACTACAGCGCCCCCAATCATCATAGCTATAGACACCATTTTATTATAAACATTTTTTTAATAAAATAAAATAATAGTACATGTTAAATACGAGCGAAGCATTCGGGCACAAACTAAATCCATACCGGCGATTGAGAAATTCAAAAGGTATAAAAGGAATACGACAAAAAGTCGTCATCACAAACAATCCGAGCACTATCGATGAAAATCAACTGTTGACGGTTCGTTTCCCAAATTTGGGGAAAGACGACGTGATCGTTCCAGGATCGGCCAGATTGGCTTTTCACATTACTCTAGAATCCGAAGATGATACCTGAACCATCGTACATAATATAGGTAGAGCCATCGTTAAAAAAATTTCCATTAAAATTGAAGGAAACGAAGTGTATTCTTTAGACAATGCGGATGTGTACAATTGTTTCAAAGACATGTGGTTGACGAGACACCAACTCGAAAATCTAGCGTATCAAGGAACTGAATCGGATAATATAACTAAATTAAGATTAGACGCCAGCGGTGGCGATCTTGCGGCTAATCAAGGAAAAGACAAGGCTGTCGCGGATACCTATAAAAATAGATTTTACATTCCACTCGACTTTGAACTATTGACCGAAGTAGTATGTGTGCAGCAAATCAGTCCTGTTTGAGGAGGTGCAGTCTGCAATTTGTCTGCAGTGATTTTGTGCAATTTGTAACGGCAATACTCCACATTGCTCCACAGTGCAGTGAGCAGTGTGGAGGAGATTTGCACGTTGTGGAGGAGATTGCACTTTGTGGTGGTGGAGCACCATAATTTTCTTTTTTGATGCCCAAATTTCTATTTATTTATTTATTTATTTATTATTATTATTATTATTATTTTTTTTTTTTTTTTTTTTTATGACGTCATTTCGGCCAAGTAAAAAAAAAATTGTGTTACCATAGGAGTTCCACCACCACAAAGTGCAATCTCCTCCACAAAGTGCAAATCTCCTCCACATTGCTCACTGCACTGTGGAGCAATGTGGAGTATTACCGTTACAAACTGCACAAAATCACTGCAGACAAATTGCAGACTGCACCTCCTCAAACAGGACTGATTTGCTGCACACATGATTGAAATTTTTCATGATTGACATTTTTTTTTCAAATTTTTTTTTTTCAACCACAATTTTACCACTGCACACAAAATGCTGCACACAACTCCCTCCACACAAACTGCACACACAAACTGCACACAAAATACTGCACACAACTGTGCACTACTCCCTCCACACAAACTGCACACAAAATACTGCACACAACTGCGCACTACTCCCTCCACACAAATTCACACAAAATTAAAGGTGGTGTGCAGTTTGTGTGGTGGAGGGAGTAGTGCGCAAGCGCAGCATGCATATTGATGATTTCGGGTAAGTTGAGACACGTTATAGCAAACTATTACCGTTTTTATATATTTGTCAATGAATTTAAAGGTGGAGGTGTGCAGTTTGTGTGGTGGAGGGAGTAGTGCGCAAGCGCAGCATGCATATTGATGATTTCGGGCAAGTTGAGACATAATGACACAAAAATATAAACACAAAAGAACACATTCAACTCTTTTTATTATTTTTTTATTCACTTTTTTTTTTAATTCACGTAACAATGAATGGATTACCGATACAAATCACTATATAAAAGAAAAAAAGTATTAATAATTCCCAAGAAAAATGCACATTAAACAAGAATCCCTATATAAAAACAATGTAAATCAAATATCTATTGGACTTAGCTTGTCAATTTTGTACACGTTATATGGTGATTTTGGGAAGAGGAAATGATGAGGGATGTATAGGACTAGGGAAATCAATAGATAGTCAAGTGAATTATAAGGAATATAACAGAATTAAAAGAAAGTCAACTCACACTGAATTTTACAGGGATTAAGAGTCTACACTCCTTGCAATAAATGTAACACGATAGATTTACACATCTCACTCGTTCATACCGAGCACATGGGACAAAGTGTTTTGGATTATATTTCCGCTTCAATGAACTGCTCGGGAACTTGGAATTTCGTTGCGTGTACTGTCAACGAAACCGTAAATGAAGTCGGATATTAGGGCTCATAATACAGTTGTCCAACTTACATGAAACAATGGCCCGCTTTAGAATGTCAAGCCTGTAGTTCACAATACACTGTCTATTTAAAGATGAATAGAAAGTCACCCAGAAGTTTAGAACCCATGCAGAGGCACTCATTTTCTTCGAAATTAAGTTGTCACTGCCCTTGATGTAACGTAATAGTGTAAAATAACCATAAAGGATTACTGTAAGACTAACAGAGGTGGTTATTTTATAGATTTTTTTATTCCTACCAAAAAACACTATTATAGATGGGTTTGTTTTTTAATTACAGTAGTCTTTCTGAAACATCTGGTCTTTCATTATCACTCTTCCTCGTTCTCTTCATCCTCGTTCATCCTCGTTCTCTTCATCCTCATTTAGTTGAAGTAGTAGTCCGTCAAATTTGGTATGGTGTTTAGGCATTACTCTGTTCAGAGCTTTGTTTACTTCCATGCCTTTATTTACTTTTTCTTCGAGATCTTCCGCAATATCCTGATGAGTCCCATTATCTTTCAGATGTAGGTAACTTGACAAAAAATCCTTGTATTTGTTGAAAAAGATTCGGTTGACTGCCCAAAGGGTTTTCCTATTGGCTTGATCTTCACTCATACCCCCGTTGACGTACTTTTCATATTTTTCACACCACATCTCTTCAGTAGCCACTTTAGCCTCTTCCAACCAGTCTCGAAAAGTGGCATTGTCTTCCAGTTCAGAACTAGACTCATCCTCTTCCGATGATTCGTCATATTCCACCTCCGTATCGGATTCTGAATCATCTTCCTCGAAATCTTCGTCTTCATCCTGCGTAGATTCAGTTTCACAAGTTTCTATTTCCGAATCTTCAAATCTACGCTTTTTAACATCGGGTTCAGAATTATCGATGTCAGAATTGTCAGATTGGATAGCTTTAATTTCAGAATCATCGTCAACTTCATCCATTTTAGATTTCTCTTCATTATGTACATGTTCTGCATGCCTCCGTAGGTTATATCTCCGTCCAAAGCTTTTGCCGCACTGGTGACAAGCATGGGGTTTGACAGCAGAAATAACATTCATGTTGAATCTCTGATGCTTAATCTCCGATTGACAAGAAACGGAAGAAATAGTTTATATATAGGCCTATAACTACTCATTTCGCTGCTCATTTGCCTGCTCATTTGCTCATTTGCTCATTTTGCTGCTCATTTGCTCATTTGCTCATTTCGCTGCTCATTTGCTCATTTCGCTGCTCATTTGCTCATTTCGAGAACCCATGCAGAGGCACTCATTTTCTTCGAAATTAAGTTGTCACTGGAAGACGAAGATTTCGAGGCAGATGATTCAGAATCCGATACGGAGGTGAAATATGACGAATCATCGGAAGAGGACGAGTCTAGTTCTGAACTGGAAGACAATGCCACTTTTCGAGACTGGTTGGAAGAGGCTAAAGTGGCTACTGAAGAGATGTGGTGTGAAAAATATGAAAAGTACGTCAACGGGGGTATGAGTGAAGATCAAGCCAAGGAAAAAGCCAATAGGAAAACCCTTTGGGCAGTCAAGCGAATCTTTTTCAACAAATACAAGGATTTTTTGTCAAGTTACCTACATCTGAAAGATAATGGGACTCATCAGGATATTGCGGAAGATCTCGAAGAAAAAGTAAATAAAGGCATGGAAGTAAACAAAGCTCTGAACAGAGTAATGCCTAAACACCATACCAAATTTGACGGACTACTACTTCAACTAAATGAGGATGAAGAGAACGAGGATGAACGAGGATGAAGAGAACGAGGAAGAGTGATAATGAAAGACCAGATGTTTCAGAAAGACTACTGTAATTAAAATATAAAAAAAACATCTATAATAGTGTTTTTTGGTAGGAATAAAAAAATCTATAAAATAACCACCTCTGTTAGTCTTACAGTAATCCTTTATGGTTATTTTACACTATTACGTTACATCAAGGGCAGTGACAACTTAATTTCGAAGAAAATGAGTGCCTCTGCATGGGTTCTAAACTTCTGGGTGACTTTCTATTCATCTTTAAATAGACAGTGTATTGTGAACTACAGGCCTGACATTCTAAAGCGGGCCGTTGTTTCATGTAAGTTAGACAACTGTATTATGAGCCCTAATATCCGACTTCATTTACGGTTTCGTTGACAGTACACGCAACGAAATTCCAAGTTCCCGAGCAGTTCATTGAAGCGGAAATATAATCCAAAACAATTTGTCCCATGTGCTCGGTATGAACGAGTGAGATGTGTAAATCTATCGTGTTACATTTATTGCAAGGAGTGTAGACTCTTAATCCCTGTAAAATTCAGTGTGAGTTGACTTTCTTTTAATTCTGTTATATTCCTTATAATTCACTCGACTATCTATTGATTTCCCTAGTCCTATACATCCCTCATCATTTCCTCTCCCCAAAATCACCATATAACGTGTACAAAATTGACAAACTAAGTCCAATAGATATTTGATTTACATTGTTTTTATATAGGGATTCTTGTTTAATGTGCATTTTCTTGGGAATTATTAATACTTTGAGTTATAATAATTTTTGAGTTCTTTTATATAGTGATTTGTATCGGTAATCCATTCATTGTTACGTGAATTTAAAAAAAAAAGTGAATAAAAAATAATAAAAAGAGTTGAATGTGTTCTTTTGTGTTTATATTTTTGTGTCATGTCTCAACTTGCCCGAAATCATCAATATGCATGCTGCGCTTGCGCACTACTCCCTCCACCACACAAACTGCACACCTCCACCTTTAATTTTGTGTGCAATTTGTGTGGAGGGAGTAGTGCGCAGTTGTGTGCAGTATTTTGTGTGCAGTTTGTGTGGAGGGAGTAGTGCGCAGTTGTGTGCAGTATTTTGTGTGCAGTATTTTGTGTGCAGTTTGTGTGGAGGGAGTAGTGCACAGTTGTGTGCAGTGGTAAAATTGTGGTTGAAAAAAAAAATTCAATCATGTGTGGAGCAAATCTTACCCGGTTTGTGGTGGAGCAAACTGCGTGTTGCTCAAGTCCAGTCAGTGTATGTGAATGAAGAGAGGTGATGTGAGAAACGACTGTCTCAACTTGCCCGAAATCATCAATATGCATGCTGCGCTTGCGCACTACTCCCTCCACCACACAAACTGCACACCTCCACCTTTAATTTTGTGTGCAGTTTGTGTGGAGGGAGTAGTGCGCAGTTGTGTGCAGTATTTTGTGTACAGTTGTGTGCAGTGGTAAAATTGTGGTTGAAAAAAAAAATTCAAAAAAAAATTTCAATCATGAAAAATTTCAATCATGTGTGCAGCATCACAGTACATTTTGTGGCGGTGCAGTGTGCAATTTGTCTGCAGTGATTTTTGTGCAGTTTGTAACGGCAAGAACCACATTGCACCACAGTGCAATGTGGAGGAGATTTGCACTTTGTGGTGGTGGAACTCCTATGGTAACACAATTTTTTTTTTACTTTGCCGAAATGACGTCATAAAAAAAAATTTAAAAAAAATTGAAGTTGGCCATCAAAAAAAAAATTATGGTGCGCCACCAACCACAAAGTGCACGCTCCTCCACAAAGTGCAAATCTCCTCCACATTGCTCCATTGCACTGTGGTGCAATGTGGTTTTTGCCGTTACAAACTGCACAAATATCACTGCACACAAATTGCACACTGCACCGCCACAAACTGTCCTGTGATGCTGCACACATACTACTATCCATCCATCAACATCAAAAATGGTGTATGACAAGGATGTACTCTCCCGTGTATATTCAATTTATACACAGAAATGATCTGAAAAACACAGGAAATGCCAGGACTATGTATAGGTGGAACAAATATCAGTTTTGCTGGCCGAAAATCAACAGGACCTACAAAGAATCATGGACACAATCAACACAAAAAGGGCACAATACAGTCTTCAAATGAATATTAAAAAGACTAAAACCATGGTGATTAGTAAAATGAAAGATAATCCAGGAGTGAACAATACAATATAAATGGAAACAGCCTGGAAAAAGTCAAGCATTTCACGTATCTAGGACAACTTATCAATAAGGATGGGTCCTGTGAACAAGAGATCAAAAGGAGGATAGCAATAACTAAATCAGCCTTCAATAATATGAAGCAGCTGCTGACATCTAAGAAGATGGCCACACAACAGAAAATAAGACTCAATAAAAGTTACATATGGTCCACCATATTATATAGATCAGAAACTTGGACAATCAATAAGGATATAGAAGCGAAACTTGGGGCATTTGAGATGTGGATTATCAGGAAAATCGGATGGGCACAAAGAAAAACAAATGAGGAAGTTATAGGTCAGTTGGGGGTAAAAGGGAACTTTTGTCTACCATCAAGATGAGGCAACTAAAATATTTAGGCCACGCAAAGAGACAACTGTATCCAAAAACCACTGCTTGATAGGAATGCATGGAAGGGAAACGTGCCGTGGACATTTTATATAAAAGGAAATAATGTTTTCCTTGATCATGTGTTTGTCTTTTCCGCCCTGCCTATACTGTCATTGTTTAAATTAAATTTTAAAAAGGACTTATACGTGTATATAATAATAGTTAAAGTCAGTGAGGTTAAAAATCAGAGAGCATATAATATTCAAAGGCTTATATATTCGTTGAAATAATCCACTCTTTTGTGACAAACTAGATACTACCACCAACATAACTAACATAATGGTTGTTAATTACAACTGATAAATAAATTTTGGAATATGAATTCATCAATTATGATGAAGTTTTTATTTTTTTATTCCCATACACTATCCCAGCACATTATTTGATATATCATTAAAATGTCTAATTAGAACCATTATTTCATATTTACTTGCATCCCTAATTAATCTAACTAAACCACATTCCCAAACAAAATAAATACATCCTTCTTAACATAAGAAAAGAGAGGGTTATAAAGTCATTAAACAATGATTGCATATTAATGTTATAAACAAAACCAGAAATTGCCAAATAAATGGTAGTTAAATTTCAATCATATGTTTAGAGCTAGATACAACTCAAGAGATAATACTAGTTTGTTGGTCTTTAGTTAGATAAAGTGCATGTACACCATTATTATTACTAATGCTCGAGTTAAAAACTTATTAAATTTCAAAGATAAATTTCCCCCAAGGCAATGCAACATATACCACCATGACTCATATAGGACCTAAACTGGGAAGGAACACATTGGTAATGTTGGCAAAACTGCTTCTGTCAGTTTGCTTACTTGAATTAATTAGTTTGCTTACTTGAATTAATTTTTATACATGAAACATGAAACGTGAAAATTCTATCAGCTCAATGTGGAGTTGAACTCATAAGAAAATTTTACAGAAAACACTATGATTGAAAGGGCATTTGTTTTTGAACAAAAACAACTCATGATGATTGTTTACCTTAACCAACTTCACAACAAAATATATCATTCACATAATAACTTGGTTATATTGTAATCAAAATATTTTAATTTCCCTATAAACTAATTAAAGAATCCCAATATATTTTAATTTACAGCAGTCTATTGCCAACATGAAGTGTTGCCAATCGTGTAACAACCAATTCCACAACATTGTAGTTCAAGAATACTGGATTTTGGTCATTCCTGATATTGTATTCCACAGACTGATGCGCAAGAGTGCATTATTGGTAGTCAGCCAGCATACAAGAGAAATGGGTTTAAATTCAAGAGCTATCAAGCAGCAAATAATAACACAGCATCTTTTACTCACTTGCCGCTAGTTACAAGCAATACATAACATACATAACAAAACAAATCCATGGTAAACCCAGACACACTATGCCAAATTTTCTTGATAAGTGGTGAAATGCACTTATGTTTATCAGATTTGTTTTACTATAGCAAGCACAAATAATTTCTTATTAGTTAGCAGTTCTATGAAATTGGCCCCTGCAAGTTTCAACTCTGTACAACTCGGCTGTAGCACTATTGCATCTAGTTGGTATCCTGCTAGGTTCTGGATCTAGCAAGCAGTGGCTTAAATGTGTGGTTGGGGGAGGTTTCCCTCTCCCCACATGAGGCCTTTGACCCCCCCCCCCTCCCTTAGAAAATCGTAAGTGCTTGTAAAAAAAACTGTCTCAAGTGCCTTCCCTGAAATTCCTGGTGCCTCCCCTACTAAACCAACCCTAGTTATGCCGCTGCTAGCAAGTGGCATTGAACGCGCCATCCAACGATGCCCTCAGATTGTTACCACAATTGGAGTACAATGCTGTAGACTGGGTTATAGCAGGCTGGCACACTTTATGTTGATAAATAAACTAATGATATTTATGATTCCATAACTGACCACTATTCAACTTCATGTGTTACTACAGTTTAATATTAAATGCGACTTTAATATTGTTTTTTATCTACATGGTATCTCCATAAATTAAAAACAAGTAGTTGTTTAGAAGGGATATTTATAACTATACAATGTACAAATACTCAATTCATAAAAACATAATTGAATGCTTGAAATATTATCTGTTGTCAAACATGTACAATGAATATTACAATCTCTACAGATGTCTTGGTTCTACTCACATTGTTGCTCACCAAAGATCATTTTGATCGGATGACAAAACAATTGACAGTGTTCATAGAGGCTCTCACAGACATCATAAAGATAAGATCATTTTGTTTAAAAATGTTACACGTATCATATAATCTAACTTGAACACCCAACACACTAACTTTTGTTCATTTGGCTTCTTGTTTCAGTTTGGTATGGCAAAATAATCAACATTCAGTCTGCTGTTTGCATTCTTACATCACATTTTGCTAAGACCAAGCAGATTGTTTATAGAGTAAAAAAAACTTGTGAAAAAGATGCATTTCAAAGTGTATGACAATATCTAGATCTTTGCATATAACAGAGAATAACTATGGGTAGAATTAGAAGTCTCTTAACTAAACGAAGTGTGTCATCAGCTTGCTATAGACAATATGACTTGTGATGTCACTCCTTAACCAAAACAGCATGTTTCTGTCCGGCGGTATGTGCATGTATCCTGTTCTGGTTTGTGCATTACATCACAGGTCACAGTCTATAGACGATGCAATGATCTCTTTTAAAGTGATAAAGGAGATCAATTGAGATCAATGAGACAATGTTACCTGTGACCTCACGTCTAAACCAAAACAGGATGAGCATTCATATCATCAGGCAGAAAACATGACCATGCCACAATTTTGTAAACAAAGGTCACATCATCTATAACCTAAATAACCCATCGTCGATATACCCACAGTACTCCAAATGCATACATGCACAACTAGCATGGTAATGTGAGTTCAGCTACTGATGCCACTTGCTGGTTCCAGAACTAAACAAGATGCGAATTAGATTATTCATTTTGTGAATCGTGCACAACACAGTATTTTGTACGTTAATCTGTGGAATACAATGTCTCGAATGACCCAAATCAATTGTTTTCGGAGTACTTTATCGTGGACTAGGTTACATTACATGACTGGCACACTTTAAGTAGGGAATAAACTTAGTAGTATTGCGGGCGCATAAACACTCATTCAGTGTTATTTATATTCAAGAACAAAGATGAAACTATGTATTGCTGCTGCTACTGGGAAAGCCAGATTGGTTTGGAGATTAGATTATGATTTTTTTTAAATACGAATTTTATTTAACAGAAAGCTTGCAGCATTGGCCGCAAAACTCATTGCCCCAATGTTTGTACCCTAGATATAGGCACTTAAGTCTACAGTTATTGACACTAGGATGAATTTGAAAAAAATAAAGTCTTGTTACAGTACCTATTTAAGCAGGCATTGTTATGATTATTATGCATCTTCAATAGTATAAATAAAATCTTTGTCACTGAAAAGAAGGAGCAGTATGTGGTCAACCACAAAGATGCCACAATTGTTTAACAAATAACTTGGTTCAATGCAGTTTCCTCAGTTGTCAATTTCAATTTATCAATTTCCTCGGTTGTCAAAAAAACCTTTTAGATAGACAATTTCCATTTATTATAAACTAAAAATATCAAATACTTTCTAAGCAATAGCACATACACTGTACATGTAATTATCGCAACAATAGGAATTTAATAACAAACTGTCTTTAAAAATGCAGAAAATCTGCTAGAGAACCTCATCATAGAAAAATATGTAAAAATACACTGTAAATGTGAAATTGTACAACCAAGAGAATGTAACAAGTACTGGTGTGGGTGTACAGCTTGTAATAACATCCATTACAGGTGAAGGAAATGCCCACAGTGGTCACCTCTTCTTAGTTACAGGCACAATGTGAATCTGTCAACAACAAAAGAAGCTTAATTATTAGCCTACATGTAGGTACATCTGTACATGTACATGAATGTAT
The DNA here is from genome assembly GCA_029582265.1 of Zoroaster sp. YZ-2022. Classification (NCBI taxonomy): domain Eukaryota; kingdom Metazoa; phylum Echinodermata; class Asteroidea; order Forcipulatida; family Zoroasteridae; genus Zoroaster; species Zoroaster sp. YZ-2022. The sequence continues at coordinate 12,699,912 of CM055833.1, read as the reverse complement.
ATCCAGTACCTGTATAGGGGTCAACTACAGGCTTTGAAAGCAATAGGGTAATAACACATTGTATGTGACATTACTGCTACCTGCACTGTTTTAAGTTCAGGGATAAAAACAATCCAGTGACCCAGATAGTGCTGTGCTTTTTGAGCCAGTGACATCACCCTGTCCTCTGATACTGCTTTATTGTAGTAACTGTTAAAAGTGCCAGGGGTAGCACACTTATGTGCTGTAGGAGTTGTTCACTTATACATGTAGTTAATTGTTTACTACATGTATATTAACCCCAATGCAGGAGTCTGTGTAAAGTCTGTCAAAAACAGTAGTTGTGGGTGAGGCTTTACATGTATATTTAGATAAAAAAAGATTTCAGAATAAAAGTGTATCACTGGGGAAGTAATATTGTTAAATCATAAAAGTTGCATGCTTAAAACACGAAACACATTTGCAAGGTGTTTGGTCAAGGCGTTTGGTCAAGGCATTTGGTCAAGGCATTTGGTCAAGGCATTTGGTCAAGGCGTTTGGAACTGGGTACATGTCCACCATAACCCATTAAAAATGGGGGGAAAAACAGATTTTCCATCATGCCGCCATGCTCAATAATTCCATGAGTGATGCATAGGCCTTACCAGAAGTCTATTGCCTACATGAAGTGTGTCACCCTGCTATAATCCATACCATGGCACTGTACTCCAAATGTGCACACGCACAACAAGCATGGTTATGAGTTTTGCTCCCTCTGCCCAGCCTGTAGTGGGGCCATCATGGGATAGGCACTTGACGCACAAAGCTAGTTCCTAGAGAACTAGACGCAATCTTAAACTAGATGCAGGCGAACCATCTGTGTGGCGAACAATGGGCGCATTTGATAAACACTAAGGTGCGTGTGCGAGATACAGTTCTCTCACATGCCAGGTAAATCTCCCAGACTGCATTGCTTCTTTTTGAGACCTTGCGTGTCAGTTTGTGGAACAAAACATCACGAATGGACCAAATCCATTGTTCTTGGAGTAATATGCTGCGGTCTAGGTTAATACACAAGTGGCACATTTCATGTAGGTAACAGACTTCCGGTCTTACACAGCCAAAGACAGTGACAGTTGAATTTGAATCATTACCATTACAAAAATAATAACGCAAAAACAAAAGAACAACATTTGATGATATAAACAAAGTACCTGAAACCTTTATTATAAACATGGAAGATCAGTAAGTGTCTGATTTTAACCAGTTGACGTCGGGAATATTTATTTTTTTCCGGTCACCGTGCGGGTTTATTTTCAGTGAAAAATCTGAAAAAATTTCTAGCCATTAATATTTTTTTTTGTCAATGAAACTAAGTTCGGACACCCAAATAAACACCTTTACTCATTGACATTTTGAGAATTAAATGGCTAGTTTTTTAATTACGGTTGTGTTTGTTCAGCACAATTAGACTGTTGGCAAGCCCCAATGCAACGGCCTATTAGCGACCAGCGCCCGGTCGAAAAGACGGCATACCTGGAGAGGGATCGAATGCCTCGTAAACAATGGATATAAATCCCTCTTTACAAATCCCTGGCTGGTACGTCAAAGGAACAGGTCTTGGATAAAGGGATTAGGCAAAAATCAACGAAAAGAGTGAACTGTTCAGTATTTGCAGTGCATTTTGTCCGGGGCCACCGAACCGTGACCCCATGGACTCCGAGAAACGATTGCGTGTATACAAGTCAGCCGCCACGACGGCACGCCACGTGTGGCGTGTTGACAAGTCTCCCAGTGACACACACAAAAATCGGAATGCGTGTTTAGACACTCTCCGATCTGCTGTCCAAAAAAAATTGCGTGTATACACGGCCTCCGAAGCGAACTGGTTAAAACTGGTAAAAAGGAACCGGGTATTTAACTCTGCAGTTGGTTACCTGCAAACCTGGTATTTGGAAGGTAGTGAGTGAGAGGGTGGAATCCAGCAGTGAGAATTTCCGGTTTGCATATAAATGATTTTATTTAATCAATCAAGCGACGTTGCGACCACACTGTGGTGAAACATGTATGCTTGTAACAGTAAACAGACCATAAAATGCCACCGCGTAAAGCCCACTAGAGAACTACAATATACACAAGACGAATAGGTTATACAGGTGAATGGTTTATTCATAGATTTACTTTATGTAGGTGGTGGATGATGACACAACATTTATTATAATAAAACTTGCAAAAGGTACTTAAATTTAACTTGAATATACATTCTCCCAACCCTATACTATCTTCTGCTTCAATCACATAACTGTGTTTATATTTTAACAGGTGAGGCAGGGGGCCATCGTCGTTCGATTGAGTCACTTTCTCCAGTGTATCAGGCAGCCGGTGGTCAAAATGACTGGTTGTCCAGTCAAGGCTGGCAACAGGTTTTGGGGGCCCTGCGCGCCTGAGTAGTCACTGCGGGGGTGGACCAACTACCGCAAAAATTGCCACAGGCAGCCTTAAATGGCTGGCAAAGTGGGATCCGGAAAGTGTGTTTTGCTTTTTGTCCCTCAGCCGCTTGTTAGGGCAGGGATGGGGCTGGCTTGGTTTTTAAATATGCTCGCATCATGAAATCAAAGAATATCTTGACATGTATACATGTACATTAAACATGTATACATGTTTTATACACAAAATATGTATACACATTCACATGTTTTATACACAGCATTGTGTACGTTAAGGTTATATACAGCATTATTGAGGTCAAAGCTAGGGGACTGTAATTGGCCATCATTTAAACTAAACCACCCAGAAATCAACATCTCTTGCATGAGAAATTTCCATCGCAATTCCAACAGGAATATTATAAAGATGCACATAAACACTCTTTACAGAAGATCCAAGGCTGTTGATTGAGTTCGAACATGTACGAGGTTGCAATGCACAACAGTACCCACGACTAAATTATTTATCTCACTGTACAGTGTAAGTGTGTCGACCCTATCTGGTGACAGCGCCCCTTCATGTGTGCTGCATTTTGCGGGTCAGAAATCAGTACAACAGCCTTAGTCAAGGCTTACACTAAAAAGACACCAGCGGATACAGCGCACATCATGGGCCCGCAGACATCATGGGCCCGCGGACATCATGGGCCCGCGGACATCATGAGCTGAAATCGGTTTGCGGACATTATGGTCCTAGCGGACATTATGGTCTAGAACACACGTGTGACAGAGGGTATGTGTAGTGAGCTGTGTGTGCAGTGTGTACATGTACAGCAGTGGCATTACTAGGGTTCAATGGGGTGCACCACTTTTTCTAGGGGGGGAAGGCATGTCAAAAAGAGGAAATAATAATACATGATCCACTTGTATGAATGTCTAATAAAGAATGACCCAGGTGTGTAGCAAAGGGAAAATATGCCACAGCCAAATATTTCACTCCATTTTAACCCTTAAAAACGGGGATTGTTGTTTTGTGACCTCAATCAAAATACTTTCTGGTCAAAAATTTGTCAGGGTCTACTTTTTTCAGAAAATTGTCGGCTTCCCCTCCCTTTTTGCCCTACAAAATAATTGTTAAAATTGAACAGAAGGCTCACCGAGACTAATTATTTGCGAGAAATTTACAAACGGCATTTGATTCATGCCCTTTTAGATAAAAATGTTAGTTTTACTAATCTGAGACATTACCATATGGGTTATTATAGGTGTTTTAGTGGGGTAAACCTTAATGGGGTATACAAGGCATAATTATTATGCACATCAGGCCTGGGATTTTTTAATTTGTTTTCAAGTGAAATTATTCTGAAATTATGTGATATTATGGCCACTAATCAGAGTAAGGCTGGTGTTTGCATGGAGTCCTTGGAGTGTTGTAGTCAATGGTGCGATCTGTGTACAGTGCTGCAATAACAGCCCATTGTACTTATGATGACCACATTTAACAACCTACCATGTACATGTGAAACTCTCGACAATCAAGGAGCTTTGCTTCTCATATTTTCGTTTTATTTGTGCATACGCATTGAAATTTGAATTGAATGCACGTTCTTTAAACATGTTTATTGCAGACGTTCGATTTACTTCTCAATATTGGTAAAGCTCAGAGCCTTCATCGTGCGTACGTGTACAGTGATGCGCAATACTTGGGCATTTTGTGTCCTGCAGCCTCAAATGGGGACCACCATGCCCCCCACCACCACCACAGGGGATTTAATGTGAAATTGGAAACGATTTAATGACTTACATTTGATAACATGACCCAGTTTTTGGGTTGCTCCAGCACCCGAAGTCTAAGCTCCATAACTTCCCCTATATCCGAGTCCACTTTCCCAACTGCCTTGCCATCTTTAAATGTGCCTATTATAAAGACAACACACAAACATGTAAAAGACATCATTACAAGCAATTAAAGCAGATATCTGCACATGACATACATGTATATTACACTTAAACTATGCATTAATCGTGTATCAACGTTTGTGTATCAATTGTCAAATTTGAGGGTGCTTTTAATAAGCGAACAACAGTTCGACGCAGTCTTTACCACAGGATAAAGACCAAAGGGTTGTGGCCAGGTGCAATCAAGGACAAAGCTGAAAGCTGAAAGCCACAACCACACAAAGACCAGTAGTAAACACCTACATGACTGGTTCTCTGCCAATCAGAATGTCTTAACTGTCTTGGGCATTAAAGATCGCATGTAAAAAAATAGATTTAAATGTTGAATTGCTATTTTTCTGGGGTTTAGGAAGTTACAAGCTTTCATTTGAGACACTGGATTAGTACCAGTAAATTCAAGAGTTAATCTTACCAACTTGAATGTATCCTTCCTGTGTCCTATTGAACTTGCTATCTTCGTGGTTTCCTGGCTCCAAAATACCTTCTTTCTTATCACGTTGATAGCTTGGTAGAACTTCAACAGTAGTATTGTAAAACTTGTCACCTGGGTTCTGTTCATTGCTGCTCACAAATTGAAATCTGTAATGACAATCATATCCATCAATCAAACCACCTTAAAGAGTATACATGGGACTTGGTTTGACATACAAATGTAACATACAAAAGTAAAGGGTGTCGCACAAAACGGCCCTATTTTTAGTTGTACATGTTGTTGTCTTTCGGCTGCTCCGGTTAGGGGTCGCCACAGCGGATCATGATCCGCATATTTGATTTGGCATATGTTTTACGCCGGATGCCCTTCCTGATGCAACCCTCCCATTTATCCGGGCTTGGGACCGGCACTAAGCACGCACTGGCTTGTACATCCCCAGTGGCTGGGTTCAATTCGGCCCTCGCAGCAATTATGGTAAAGTGTCTTGCTCAAGGACACAAGCACCATGGTCGCGGCAAGGCTTCGAACCCACACACTCTGACGACTCAGCCATCAGAACACAAATCCGATGCACTAAACCGCTCGACCATGGCACCCCACTATTTTTAGTTGTACATGTAACATGATTTAAAAACTACAAGATTCTATGTAATTTTGCCAGACACGTAGACCATGGGAAGAGTTGTGTAGTCTACCCTCAGAAGCTACCTGATTGTTTGAACAAGTGCACTGCCGATAGTCCTTTAAAGTCCTAAATTCGCGAGCGAAAAAAAAATGCACATTAATGAGTTGCCTTAATTAGAAATAAGCATATGATAACAGCACCATCTGTTGTTCAATTAGGAGAATTCTGTACAAATACTATGGGGAAAAGATTTGTACACAAACCAATAGGCAAACATCTTATCCAAGTAGTTTTTACTTACGCAAAATAGTAGTTATTGGCTTTACATTTTGAACCAAGCAGGTTCTTTCTGCCTTTGAGAAAGAACCTGCTAATTTCGAAATTTAAGGCCAATAACTACTATCTTGCATTTACTACACGTCCTTTAGGTTGGTAAGCAGTTTGCAACATGTAATTCTCTATTAGTTTTTACTAATTTAGTGATATTTAAGAATTTTCTATCTCCATCAATGTAAATGAAAATTATTTAAATGTATTTTGTTAGTAAATTTTTCATCTTTATATGCATTTTTAGAATTTCATGACATTTTTACTTTTCAATTTTATTTGGGATGCATGCTTACATGATTGAGAAAACTTAAATTTTTTAAATATTTCCTGTATTTGAGACAAACAACTAAGTATATTTGAGCTGACAAAGACTGCAAAGTGTCATGATTAAAATAGAATTGTTTATTATTTGTTTGTTCCTTTCACAGATTCATAATTCTAGCAAACATGTACTTTTATGGTACATGTAACTTTTATATATTTGCATTACAACTGTTATTGTGAAGTTAATTTTAAACTTAAATCAGTTACATAAAAATTTGTTTTATAGCAGGAAATAAAAACATGAGGCAAACAGGTTGAGAAAAAGATAAATACACTGTATATGTAAAAATACAAAATCGCAGTCTGTCCTGTAGGTATTCAAAGTTCTACCTATTAAATAATTTTCTGTACATGTAGGTCACTTTCAATGTTATTTTGCATTAAAATGCTTTACATGTAATGTGTTCTATTTCACTTTGATGTTTGAAGTGCAATTGACTATCAAGTAAATTATTACATGTGTTCCTAGACACTGACCACTTCGTTATCCAGGCCAGTTTTCTTTAACAGAGAGTGAAAATAAGCAATGTTAAGGCTACTGGGGAATTTACCGGTAATGAAAGAGAGACTTATTAACAATGTTTGTAATAAAAGGAGCAATTACATCTGAACATCTAAACATTTAACAGAGAGGTGGGTCAAGCTCACAAGATTTGGCGGGGGACTTGATTAACAATTTCTTAATCTCAGTCTCATTAGCTAGTAGAAACCCTGTGAGTTGAACTTCATATAAATTATTTAAGGTACTGTTTTTGTTAAACTCATTATGGATAGTAACAATTCTGTTTTTAAAAAAACAGAATAGCATCAATAGACATCTAGAATAGCATTAGAATCTGAAGTTGGCAATACAGGGGTTTTACTCTTATTTAACAACTGATTAACAATGTTTAGTATTTTTTCTGGTCACAGAACACTCAATTTGTGAAGAATAATAAGCTATTTTAGCTTTTACAATACGATCAATCACCATGCGTCACTGGATGCAATAGTTCTGTCTGTGAACTTCCACTTCTGCTCAAATTGTTGTCTAGTACTATTATCCTCATTGAACCACAGACTGTTCATTCCTACACAGATACTTCGAGTACGCAGTGGAGCATATTCGTCAAGCAAACCACCCACAATTGACTGATAATTAAATAAAACTTTTAGCTTTGCATGGTGAAGAGGATAAGTAAGACTAATTGCGGTGACACCACGTGAAATTCTCTATTGAGTAGTAATTAGTTCTGAAAAGATCAGTGTGCTCTGATTGCCATCATGAGAATGCCAGACTCTAGGAAGTGCTGTTGCTTAAGTAGTTTGCTGGAGGATCACATGGTGTCATTGCAATTATTCTTACTTATCCTCTTCACCATGCAAAGCTAAAGGTTTTACCTATCTACGCTCTACGGAGAGCCTACTACCACCCAGGTCCGGTTGTCCGCACGAGCGTCGATCAGACGTTCTAAACTGATGAACAACCTCGCCTTCCTCAAACGATGCCAAGACTCTTACCTCATCCCGCCGAGCCTCCAGCTTCAAGATCCAGTTCGCAGCCACCGTTCGCAGCCAGCGCTTCCCTACTTCGTGAGAGGATTGTTTGCATCCGTGCCTCTCTCACCGACATCGACCACATCTTATCCAACATAGGTCTCCGCAATACTTTCTACCCCCAGGATTCCAGAAAGTTACCAACCTCACTTCTTTGAGCAGACACGTTCACCACCACCGACGTAAGCAGATCTACAAGTTTTCGCGGCTTCAACAACTTGATATGGGATCTTCTACATCCCTATTCCCTCGCACGTTCACTCGGTCTAAGGGATCTCCTATATCCCCACGACCTTCCGACTCGGAGAACTGGAGATCTATATCTCACTCCAACCGCACTTCTAGTAGACCTACAGGATTGTCTATATCCTTAAGGCAACCTCCACACCTCCATTCACAGCACGCATTCCGCAAGCACATCGTTGTCAACCTCAGCCAACGTACTCTTACCCCTACCGAAACGTCGGTACTGTCATTAAGTATGAATTTCGCCCTCACTCCCAAAATCAATCCCAACGGAAGACAAAACAGCAGCAGACGACGTCCGGATGAAGATGAGCGAGGTGTTACTTAGAGCCAAGCCAGCTAAGCCCAACCATTCCAAGGAAGACCTTTCTGCTTTACGCCACATCAGACAGGACAGCTCCATCCACATCCTTTCCGCAGACAAGGGCAACGCTACAGTCATCATAGACCGATCGCAGTACACCGCCAAGGTAAGTGACATTTTATCATCTGGTTCATAATGCCCTCTCAAGAAGAACCCCATCTCATCCATCGAGAAAAGAGTTGCCAGCAAACTCCTTGCTCTCCACTGTGACGATGCCCTTATCCATCCAACTCTAAACCTCAGACCCTCTATAAATATAAAAGAATTATCATCATTCTCAGTTTCTATTTGAGTAATTACATCCCCTTTAAATTAATCATACAAGTGACAAATTACAATTCCAATCTGTTTTGCCAATTAATTAAATATTTTACACAGACTTTGTCCAATTTAAAAGTTTGTACTGTGGCTGTGCTATTGATAATTTGACAATTATATAAAAACATCAACATCACTTAACGGTATGTTTTTATAAATAAAATCTTTTAAAGATGGACTTCAACGAGAGCTCGTACACTAAATCGTCTCCTGAGTCTTGTTTATGTTGTGTTTAGTTATTATTTCATTATCAGTACGATGGTTTTATTCCCCGTTATTTTGTTTAATTTTGATTGTAAAAAATAGCCCCCCTTCTTAGATTTCTGAGCGAGTGGTTTTTTCTCGCCGTTGGCTGCGCGCTTTCATGGTTCCCAGTAACCAGCGTAAGTGTGACGTACTATCTGGGGCATAAATAAAGGAAGCCGTTTTTGTCTTTGTGTTTGGCAATGGGGATTTCACTTGCTCGAAGCTGATACACATGATTTTTTCCCCGTTTTGACGATTTTGTGTAAGACGGCATAATGCCTAGCACATGTGCTGTTGGTGGATGTACAAGAAGTGCCACCAAGAATCCAGAGGTTAGTTTTTTCCTATTTCCGCGGAATCCGGCGGCTTCCAAGGAGTGGGTGAAGTTCGTGAACAATACACCTAAAGGATTTCACGTTGACAAAATGGTCGTTGATTTGTACAGCCCATTTTACGGGCGACTGTAGAGATTCTTCCAGTCAAGTGAAAGAAAGTTTTGGTTTGGATACCAAATATCGCTTTGAAGCAAGGCTCTGTTCCAACTTTGAAAGCGTCCAAATATCGAGAGAAGGCAAGTGAGTACGACTGGGAGTTCGTCGCCGAGTCCTCGCTTTCGTACACGCCGCTTTTAATGCACTTTGCTGGGGAACACTCATGACATGTGGGCATAAGCAGCGAATGCCAGTCCTTGATTGTACGTCACAACTACGATATGAATTATTCATGAGTTCGGGCTTTTTGCGAAACAAGACTTTTCTAGATAGTGAAATGCTGATCAAAATGAATTTTTTTTTACATTAAGAAATTACTTTATTTGAATTTTAATCATATAGAAGTAATCATTACACACTTCTTGTAAGCCTAACAGCATCAAAACACTAATATATTCCGTTGACGTCCTGCTTTAAGAAAAATAAATAAACCATGGATAAATATAAGTGAGATTAATGAGAACAGAAATATGTCAATACAATTCATATTGTGCTTTTCGGATAATTATTTCTATATTTTGGTTTCTAACATTTATTACATGTATATTATAATACATGTATTTTATTAATTGTCTTAACTTGCATAATAAACTTTCCATGACACAATACATTTACATGTATTAGGTTTAATATGGGTGTGTTTAAAACAGTACACACCAAAAAGGATTCTTACAGAGTGTTATTAAATTTAAAGAAAGTCCTAAATATAGGTAGTCTTGTAATAAAAAATAAAAATTCAGTTACTGGTTTCTGTATTCTTTATTTTATTAAATAAAAAACACTTACAAAATGATTCAGTGTTCCCATTAACATAATAACTAGAGATTGGTGTTTGTATTGACAAACACTAGGTGTTCGGGAGGAAGTAAAGGTCAAATTGGGGTCAACTTTGTTTAAATATTTTTTGACAATTAAACGATTTGTACAATGGTGCAAAGATTGTGAATTTACCTCTTGTGGATCATTTTTTTTAAATATTAAACTTTGACTTCCGGTTTGTACAGGAAGTAAAGGTCAAATTGGGGTCACCTTTTTGTAAATATTTTTTGACAATTAACGATCAGTACAATGGTGCAAAAAAAATTAATTTACTTCTTGTGGTTGTTGATATGATTTTTTTAAATATTAAACTTTGACTTCCGGTTTGGACAGGAAATAAGGCCAAATTGGGGTCACCTTTGTGTAAATATTTTTCGACAATTAAGAATCTATACAATGGTGCAAAAAATGTCAATTTATCTCTTGTGGTTGTTGAGATATGATTTATCGTAATTCGATAACCTAATCATGACGTCACAACTCATGTTTCATCTACGTGTTAAGTTCTAAGTATATGCCAAGTTTCAAGTTGATGTGAAGTTTGCAAGTATGTGTTTTTTTTGTAAACAATCGATCCAGAGAAGAGAAAAAAAACTAGAGATTGGTGTTTGTATTGACAAACACTAGGTGTTTGGGAGGAGGTAACGGTCAAATTGGGGTCACCTTCGTGTAAATATATTTTTCGACAATTAACAATTTATACAATGGTGCAAAAAATGTCAATTTACCTCTTGTGGTTGTCGAGATATGATTTTTTTAATATTAAACTTTGACTTCAGGTTTGGACAGGAAATAAAGGTCAAATTGGGGTCACTTTTTTGTAAATATTTTTGACAATTAACAATGTATACAATAGTGGAAAGATTGTGAATTTACCTCTTGTGGTTGTTGAGATATGATTTTTTTAAATATTAAACTTTGACTTCCGGTTTGGAAAGGAAGTAAGGTCAAATTGGGGTCACCTTTTCATGTCTCAGCATCGTAAGTTCAGTTTTAAAAGACCTTTCATATGATGTATAGCTTGTGAAAATCCATTGTGTGCTTCAGAAGTTATGGTTTCTGAAATAATATCATCCAAACTTTGGTTTTAATTCGATACCTGGAGACGTTATTATGACGTTACACTTTCTGTGTCATCCACATTATGATCTAACTGTATGCGAAGTACCAAATTCTGGGTATTGATTTTATAAGAGGCTTCGTGTAATTTACACATTTTGCAAAATCTAAAGTTGACAATGCACTAGAATGAATTTTGGAAAATGTGCACTTAAGGTGATGTAAAGTGCCACACGTTGTCGTCATCATGACATCAATTCTTCTCGATCTGTTGAGTGATTATTGTACTATCTTCTTTTAAAGATTGTATGTAATTTACAAATATTCGAATAATAAGTTGTTATCCACAACCTTACATGACTTCAAATTATAAGAACATGACGATGCATTTTTCTTGTGATGATATTAAAATACGGGTTAGGCCTACTTTTATGGCTCATGAAAATTCATCAAAAAATGTAGGTGTATATGAAAATGTGCTACTCCAGAGATGTCACATAAATATAACAATTTTTGACTTTGTAATAGACAGCTTGAATTATGAAGATTTTAGTTATGCATGTGTTTATTATATGAAAAAGAAAAAAGAAAAAAACAGCGTGTCGTTAAAACGATCAATATAAAAGTTAAAGCAACACAGTGAAATGGAATATAATTAGCAAGCATATAACAAATTTGTGGTAAATGTAGGGGAAAATAGTGAAATGTGATGGCTTTAAAGAGACACTGTCGCAAAAAGTGATGACAATTGGCATACAAATTTTTCCCCGGATCGAAAATATTTATTCAAGTGATGGCAATATTGGCATAGAAATCAACATTTGTTCTCCAAATCTCAAATAGTGACGTCACTATTTATCAGGTGTTAAGAATTTTGGAATCATTATGCCAATATTAGCGTCAATATTTGTTTCAGATGTCGTTTAAAGCTACCATGGTTTTGGTTTTTAAAATATTTCAGTATCTGTTTCTCCGATAGAGGGCGACAAACAGTATTACCGTTCTGCCAGCCGGACTGTTTTCTATGCCCCGCCCACTCGATTGAGTATTGCGGACGTAGTGGAAATAACATTCTGGATTGCGTGTAATTTTTCACGAAAAGTTTCTTTTTTTACAAAAATGTCGTGTTTTCAGTAAAAATAAATATCAAACTCAAACATATCCTCGTCTCTAATGTCACATATTTCAGACTCTTTACACTCATGATAAACTACATATTTTTCCCCGACTAAATCAGGAAATTTATTGATTTTTCAGATCCCTTGATATGATTTTTTTAAATATTAAACTTTGATTTATCGTAATTCGATATCTGATGACCTCATCATGACGTCACAAACTCATGTTTCATCTACGTGTTAAGTTCTAAGTACATGTATATGCCAAGTTTCAAGTTCATGTGAAGGAACAAAAAAAAAAACGAACAAAAACAATGTGTTTCAGGCACAGATTTTCTGTTCACATGGAGTATTGAGTTAATTGGCAATGCATCCTTGGACAATACTAATATCCTTGGTTTTATAAATCTTCCTTTGTTGCCTTAAAGGGACAATATCACGATCAACAGGGCATAGAATCAATGCTATTTTTAGATTAACTCAGTGACTGAAAATAATATCCACAAGATCATATAAATACCGTTGGTGCTGCATAAATAAGCCAATAATTTACAGTCACTGTGTTCATCTTACACTAGAAACCTGCTTCCATGCCCTGTTGAATGTCTGCTCTGATACTGACCCTTTAACTCAAACCAACATCTTATTTTTACAACATTCCTTGTGGCCGCGAGTTGTGTCCCCAACTTATCCTTTAAACAGAACGCTTCCCTCGAACTTTTCTGTTTTCCTCTTCTTGACCCATCATCACCTACATGTAGCTTCCTTGGTTTCCTTCATTCTCTCATCCCACTCTCATCCCATCCCTCAGCTTCAATTCCCTCCTCTCTCTTTCTGTAATTTAAATAGATTGAGAAACAAAAGTAAAAATAAACAGCGTTCATGACATCTAACATTCAAGTCAAATTTCAGGTAATTATCAGTAAATCGCTAACCATTTGCAGCATTTGGCCTAGTTTGCAATCAATTACTGTGTCATCCATTAGCGGATCTAGGGGTGATATATCACTATGAATATATTGAATGTGCACTTTTTGTACAGGCCCCATTTTTTGCAGTGAGCCCTCCCCCCAGCAGATTAAATGAACCACAATAATAGTTCTTATAAACATAACCAAGGATCTCTTTTAACAATAGATGAGATAACTTGAAATAATAAAGTTGTTATATATTACCTCTTCTGACATGCTAGAGCTTTCTGTTGTTCACTTTGATTTCAGCAAAATCTTATTGCAAAACCTGAAGAAAAATAAACAATTAAGCTAACTTGTACTGGTACAAGTTGACTCGGTACGAGTTGACTAGATACAAGTTGACTCGTGTAGAAGTTCAACGAGTTGGTTCAATGGCAGATCAGTCAACAGAAAAAAAGGATGACGAATGATTCAGATAAGACAACAATTGACTGCACCCAACAGTGTACTTGATGTATTTGTATTCATATAATCCTTTTTTGTTTTTTTTATTGTAAAACTCACTTCAAATTCACAATGCCATAAAACATTTTGGTCTGGAAATTTACAATACATTGTCTTCATTAATTTTTCAATCACAAGGCCAAAATTATTACTTTTATGGTAAAACTGTTATTCACATCATATTAAATGTCAGTAGGCAAGTACATGTACAGTACTCAGTAGCCTATGCAAGATGTTAAATCAATCATGTACAAAAGATGTAGAGAGCGAATTATGTACATGTACATATCCGTACTGTTTCCATGTTCTTTTATGACGGACATGACTGATGTACACGAAAAGTTATTGTTAGCAAAAAATCAAGTTATGTTCAAAAAATTTGCTTACCTGGCTCAGTTTTCTTGAATGCCATTCCCAAATGTTTGCCTGGCCGTGATGACATCTTGAAACTGAGGCCCGTTTCAGCTTGTAAAACAAAGTATTTCAACTCCAAACTAACGTTAGACTTTAAGTTTGATGAAAACTCTACAATCCTTGGTAGAATAGGCGCTGCCAATCTTCGATTCACGAACTACTGCAGCCTCTGCTAGTGGCAGAATTCTTGAAAATATTACATGCACATCCACTGAAATACATAAGTTAGGCGTAGGCCTACTAACTGTCTTTATTTGAAAATAATGTTAAAAAAACAGTACATTTCTACAGACACCTCAAGTAAACCACACATTAAAAGATAGCCATTTCCGGGTTCATGGTATGCACAACTCCCTCTGAAGACGTCATAGGCATCCGGTTGTTTTTCGCTGGTTTTCTTGACCGCTGGCGCTTCAGTATTGATTTCATATTGCACATGCGATAGGGCTATGCAGGGTGTCATGGAAGTGCACCGCCAACGGCGGGAGCGTTGAAAGGTTTTCAAAAACCGAAGATCAAGTGGGCCCAATTTTTTCAATCAAAATTACAAAACAATCATGAGCGTAATAACATTATGTTTAAAATGAAATATCATAATATATTCTAAACAAGGTTCAAAACTCCTCTTTATTTTAAACTTATTGTTGAAGTCTGGCTTTAAAATGCTTAAAATTACATGCAGTGTGCACAGGTGCAGGTGTTGTTTTTTCAAGGCTTTACTGTCGTTTGGTTCATCATATGCATATAATTTCCAAATTTTATCAGAAATAATCATCTTTAGTGTCAAGAAATTTTTAAAAACTTATTGCTCAAGTCTGGCTTTAAGCAGTTGAGATACTGCTTTGTGAAGGGGGATTCATAACTGCATTCTATTTTGTGAAGGGTATGTCAGTAATTTCCCAGATCTGGGCGGGGATTTGGACTAATGTCACTGCAGGAAAGTAAAGACTAAAACATCTTTACACAATGAATGAAGCGTGCTATGACTTAAATTTTTGTGCCATTCTCAACCCAACTGGATGTAGCTAGTCAAATTGTGTGATCATGATCCTGCATTGCGTTCCCACTTGATCCTGATGCCCTTTGCGGGGTCTGATCCTCCTTTGATCAGCCTCAAAAGGTGGATCAAAATTGCGGGGTCTGATCCTCATCGCCCTCATGTTCCCACTTATGGTTAATCGCCCTTTGATCCCACAATGCGAGGGCTGATCCTGCATTGCGGGATCCGACCCCACAATGCGGGAACAGGGTCTAAGCTCCATTGTTCAATTGTTGAACATTATTTCACACTATTGAGAGTTGAGGAATATATATTTGTTAACAATTGGTGTACTGCTCCCTTTTGTTAAGAGACACACTGTACGTGAAATGCAATATCAAAAAGGGCCAAACAAATTATGGAAAGATTCCAATTGTAAGTTTATTGAATCAATTGGGTAAGTGCATTCAGTAAAAGTGAAATGTTTCCTTCATCTAACCTAATGTATATGTATAACATTTTACTAACATTCATTATCTATACAAAATGGAATCTGTGACGATTTGTTTCTATTCAAACAATTGTTTTACTTTGTTCTTTCCTCTGCCTGTTTAATTGTAGTTGCAATACAGGAGTGGCAATAACACCCCAAATGACACCCAGGCTGGCCACTGTTCTATTAAATATTAACAATAAAATAAAAATATTTATAGGAGTAATAACAGCTATATTTCCAGGCCTGGAATTTCAAAAACCTAAATTAGGCTCATGAATTCACCGAAAATAAAAAGAAGAAAACTACCAAATCCATCCTACATCATCTACAGTGGATCAAGAGAAATTTGGTCTACGGTCCAAATTAACCAACATGTTACAAAATCGTTTCAATTTCCATCATATTTTATAAATAAAAGATTATTCCTTAACTCAACATCACGAAATGTGGAGACAATTTAAAGGTCATTATAGTAGTAGTACTACATTTTCTCAGAATGGTTGACATCATTCAGCATCCTTGTCCAGCTTAAAAACTTGAAAACTTGAGGAAAATGTAGACCAGTGTGGTTTAGAAACAATTATTGTTGGAGTTTTTGAGATGTTGGCCATTTTGTTGTCTGCAAAAACTATATACTATGTGCACAAGTGGCACTTGGATTCAACATTCTTTCTAATATTTCCATGAAAGCTCACCTTCATCTGGCACTTCCAGGAGTTGTAGACATACTAGTAGTAGTAGTACTATTACTTATTAGTTCCTACTTTTGCAGGCGATGTCCTCTTCATGTTCTGGTGGAAATAGTGAATCAATGATGAGCACCGATACATGAATCGGTACCCATGAATCGTCAATCTTAAGCTGTTGCGATCAAACTTTCAGGGCACTTTAACTCTCGTCATCGGTTACTACACTGCCTAAATTTGGCATACATGTAGCTTCTCTTACTGAACTTTATTAATTTAGATTTTGTGTCAGAAATATGCACACAACAACAAACAGGGCATTCTTTGCAACTCTCCTCAAAGCTTCACAAATCGCCATGTTGGAAGAATATGATACCTTTCTTTATTCCTTCGCAGACGCTCGCAGAAACAAGCCATCCCATTTTTTTTTTCACAAGTCTTCGCTTTATTTTTTACACATTTTATTTCATAATTTTTTAAATAATGTGCAACTTAACTTGCCGAATTTTGTTTTTGTTAAAGTATATTTTTTACGAATTAAATAAAAATAAATAGCTTCTTGAGGGAGACTACAGAATAAACAAATTTGGGGGATCATCCCATGGCCTCATTTCTTTACCTTCTGATTGGTTCAAATGGTTTTGAAAGGCAACAAAGGCAATTGTGTAAACTGTTAGCAATATTATTTTGGAACAAAATAGGCATTTAGCACTTGACAGGAGTCTAGTAATAAAATATGATTTCACACAGACTGTACATAAATCAACTTAAATTAAACCCTTAACAAATATTTATGCGGACGAACAGCTGAAAAGATATTGCAGGGATGAATCTACAGTGTAGCTGGTATTACCTACTGTCACAAGGAACTCTAGCTATTTATTTTTATTGAATATTTATAACCCCTGTTTGAATAATTATCTTTTATCTATTTTCTTTTAGTAAGGTATGAATATTGATTAGTTGGCCCTGTGCCAAGACCCCAGTATGCAATGGTTGATTGAATATGGTGCCCATTGGTAAGTGTATCCTCAAGCAAGGCTCCTACATGTCCTAGTAGGAAAATTTACATGTTAACAGTGCAGATTTAAACAAGAAAATAATGGTACAATGTGTATGTTGATGAGATGGTAATGAGATGGTTTTGAGAGGGAAAGTTTTGGAGGGAAAAGGAGTCTCCAATTCGATCGTTATCTATGAGGTTGCCAAGCTCTGCTGTTCTACTATTTTTGCTGATTGCAAAACAAATCAAGATCTGGATTTAAAAATCATAACCAAAATACGCAGCGATATTTTACAGTAATAATTTTCAAGATTCAGAGCACCTCGAGGCCAAATCCAGGGCCTTGGGAATTCTACTTTGGCAAAAGGGAGACATCTGATCGTCAACCGTAAGTTATCACATTTATTCTATAATTTCTTCATATTGAGCAAAGATACTTTTAACACAGACCTGGTAATTTTCTAAACTTGCAAATTCATTTGGTACCAGTGTAACTTGGACAAATATTAAGTGTCAAGAAGTATTTACTACAAGAATTGGAAGAAGTAATTGGAAGAAGTAATTGGTAGTGTCTTAATCATCTTGTATGAACTTATTAAAATATAGAAGTCTGTATAATTATTCGTAATTTTGTTGTGTGTATTTGTAACCGGCCAAAATTATTCCCAAGTTTGATGAACTGAATTTTCAGATGGCCTTGTAAAGAGTGGATGTGAGAGGGCACACTCCATGCGTATATGTTTCTTCTACCACTTGGAATCTAACGTTACAGTGTTGTACATGACAACGATGACCGATGTCAATGAGAATCGCCCAAGTAACAAGGAAGGGCAAGGGGGTTGAGACCCTGTTCAGACAGCCACGCAAGTGCTTGTGAAGTGAACTGTATTCTTAGTATTATTATTAACATTAATAGAGAATTGTTACTCAATACTGCGGAGTATGCAAGGTATAAAAATTACATTTGTGGAGTACCGACTGCGATAATGACTAGTTATAGTAGGGAAAGAATAGAATACAACCGCCATTTTTTTCCCCTATCCAACAAATTACGACAAATTTCACAGATTTTTCCTTTAATAGATGATAGAGGATTCACTTAAGGAGAGAAAAGTGTAATCAAGTGATGATTGGAAACGATATGTTGTTGGGAGATTTTGAGCAAATGAATACAATGTATGTGCACATCCAATGTCGGCCATTTTGTCGTCTGCTAAAATACGTGCAAGAGACATTGTGCAGAAGTGGCAGTTGGATACGACATAATAGCCTTGATCCTGGTGTGTACGATTGTGAAGTAGTAGTAGAGGTAGTAATTGATGAAACTGTGAATTTTGAAATGGCAGTGACGAAGTAAAATTATTTGGATTAATTTGGAAACAGAAGTAGGGCCTAGTAGAAGTAGGGCCTAGTAGTTTTGGTATAATCATATCAATGATAATATTAATCCAGTAAAGATTCACAACCCCATACTTAACTGTAATTAATTATGGACCCTCAAGCTTGAGAATATTAATGATATTTGTTGATGGTTTATTAAGGAATACAATTTTTTAGAATAAACTACTTGAAAACTAAAAATTTGTTAATCGTACATTATTTACTGTTGTTTGGACACTAGAAGTGAAAAGGTCGAAATGTTCCAACACCTACTTTATGTACATGTACTGTACATGTACATGTACATGTCGGCCTGCATTCTGCTATAGCAGCTCACTAAAGATAAATACTTGACTGTCAAATGATTTCAGGTTTTGAATAAAAATTGAAGTGAATCTCAATAATGTTCATTGAAAAAGGGTGCAACATGAGAGTAAATCTCTTAAAGCATTGAATAACCATAAATATATATTATATATTAATAACCATAATATTACTTACTCTCCAATTACAATAGGTGGAATGAATCTGAACTTAATGATATCTCCTTTTGATGGTGTAGTACCCCAAAAGATATCTTCTCCTTGGTATGCTTTCAGCAAGGTGAACTTCATGTAGTGATTGATTGTTGTTGAAACATCAGCATTTGGATTAATGTGTGCAAATTGACGCTTGAAACCTTTCTTAAAATCTTTGTCCTAAAACAGAAATACAATAAATCCACGAATGGCTAACATTGGTGATGGTGGTATAAAAAGCTCTTATTTAAACATGTACATGTATACCCTGTATGAATTCTTATTTTACCATCATGTTTTGGTTTAAATTAGTACACTGCTATTTTCCTTGAACTAAAGTCATGCACATGAATAGAGGGTTATGGCCATGTGCAATATAAGGAGTGCGCCAAAGGCGAGGGTCTTTATCCTCATGGCCACAACCCAAGATATTCCCATTCATAAATACATATCTTGATTTTGTTCTCAAAAGTTCAACATCCAGTGCCATTTGTTAAAAAAAAAACCAGCCAGAAATAAACTTACAATCCAATGTTTGAAAACGAATGATATTTTAAATTGGCCTGTGAGTGCGTGCGATGTAAATACAAACTTACCACATGATCACGTTTTGTCTAATCAGATTGTCTTAACTGTCTCTGGCATTCACAAATATGATATATTTAAAAAAATACATATTATTGACCCAGGAATTGTCGGGTACCATTATTTGACATAACTCCTAAATCATGATCTGGACAATTGTTTCGTTGAACAGCTTAATTGAAAATAATTTGTAAGTACTTCCTTTCTTTTTTTTTCTTCTTTTTTTTTTAATTCTGGGGATAATCATGTATTTATTGTATTTATCTTGTTAATTTCTCTGCATTGCCAAAGAGAAGTGCCACTATCTAGATAAAATTTTGGTGCTATATAAGAATTGTTTGTTATTATTATTAAACTTACAAGCTATCTTCTTGAGAAACTCAAAGTATTGTATTGAATCTTCTAGAACCTGTCATCACATGTGTATGCTCGCTTAAAGTCATTATGCACATTCACGTTTCATTTTTGTTTTTTGTGCCCCCCCCCAACCAAAAAAACACTAAATTTTGAAATTTTAACACCTAAATTTTTAGGGAATTTATAACACTTGACACTTGGTCTTTACCACATGATAAAAACGTTGATCACGGGCAATAAAATACCTCGGTTACAGGGGTGTGATTTGACAAATGTAAAAATCTTGAAAAACGGGTAGCGGGCCTGGGTCTCCCATTGGTCTAGAGGACAAAGCCCCCTGAACCTCCTGGATGTTTAATTTTGAAGAATTTACAGATTCTCCACATCCCCACAAACAAGAATCTAGAGGTTTGGACACTTCTTTCTTTCCTTGGTGGCTACTTCTCTTTTTTTCAAGAAATTTGTTAGGCAAAGGGAGATTTGTAAAAAAAAAATCCCAACATGAGAAACCACAGGCCTGTAGTTATTTATTGCTCACTGCCATGCCCCCATCAGTCTTTATCCCGAGGTCAACTTTTTATTCACTTAATAAGAGCAAAATATTCACCTTCAATTTTTGAACTTTTCCTTTAAGAGAGGAGTGCAAGCCTATATGCTGGAACTGAGATGGCTTGTAACGTATTCTGTAAGCAGCCTTTTCTCTGCTACAATGTTTCTGCACAAGAAGTACAAAGAGCAGAAATTAAAAACCATCACATTTTAATAATCTTGATATGTTAAAACTAGAGAAAGGAAACAATATGTACAGTAGCTTACTTACAGTCATCAAGACACTTTCATCAACATAACGTTCAACACATACTGCAGACATACAGCACTCTATGGATCACCATTATAATAAATATTTGGTTATACCAAGCATGACACCATTGGCTCCCATTTTATGTATTAGCATGCAACAATGATTCACCATAATGAAATGTAGTTAACATTTTGTGCAAACCCCAGTGGCGTCACTGGGGGGGGGGGGGGGTGGGGGAGGCATGTCAAAAAGAGGAAAGAATAATACATGATCCACTCGTATGAATGTCAGCATCTAATAAAGAATGACCCAGGTGCGTAGCCAAGGGGGGGAGGGGCAGTCACCCCCATTTTTCTTTTATTAAAAAGGGGAAAAAACGCCAGTGTCAAATATTTCACCCCATTTTAACACTTAAAAAAGGGGGGGTGTTGTTCTATGATCTCAATAAAAATAATTTCAAGTTAAAAATTTGCCAGGGGCTCCTTTTTCAGAAAATTGTCCACTGCCCCTCCATTTTCTGCCCTAGAGTGTTGTAGTACCGTGCGTTGGTGTGATCTGTGTACAGTGCTGCAATAACAGCCCACTGTACTTATGATGACTACATTTGACAACCTACAATGTGCATGTGAAACTCAACAATCGAGGAGCTTTGCTTCTCATGTTTTCGTTTTATTTGTGCATCTG
Organism: Zoroaster sp. YZ-2022; assembly: GCA_029582265.1. Classification (NCBI taxonomy): domain Eukaryota; kingdom Metazoa; phylum Echinodermata; class Asteroidea; order Forcipulatida; family Zoroasteridae; genus Zoroaster; species Zoroaster sp. YZ-2022. Next base: position 12,678,338 of record CM055833.1, on the reverse strand, counting down.
TGTTGTAACTTGAATTGAATGCACGTATTCTTTAAATAATGTTTATTGCGGACATTTTACAACGTTCGATTTACTTCTCAATATTGGTAAAGCTCAGAGCCTTCATCGTGCGTACGTGTACAGTGATGTCCAATACTAGGATATTTTGTATCCTGCAGCCTCAAATGGGGACCAATTTATTTTCATAATTCTTAATTCTCCATAGTTACGCCACTGGTAAACCCCATGATGTTCATTCAGCAGCGGTCTTCCACTGTAATCATTATAATTTTGTGTGTGATATATTTTATATAAAAGGTATTTTATTCTAACAGGGACAATAGGTCCTCAGTTGTTGGAACAAAAGAGGAGAACAACAGAAGGTTCATGTTTGCAGGCATTTACAAATGGAAGTTGACACGAACACCGTGTGTTCTAACAAACACTTGAGCTCTAGTTCAGTTTGTTTCTTTCAAACTTGAATATTTCATTGTGTCATTATCAAGAAAATAATGGAAATGCATTACGATATTTCTTATTCGTTTTAACATTGAATTTCTGTTCTCGTTGGAGAAAAATTCCGTTTGGAATTTATTTTACTAATTTTACTATAAAAATGACAGTATCTCAGACAGAAAGTTGATGTATGATATCAACATAGTACCAAGTAAGTTTAAGTGAAATTGTAATCATTTATGTATTCTTCTATTTTAGTTTTGGATTATCCATAGTGTATAGTGGTTTCTTGGTGTCATGATTTATGAATAGGACATCAAAAATTACTTACAGGGTCCTTTTCTGGGTTGCACACTTTCACATACAATATATGATCCAGCAGCCAGTCAATTGGTTTGTCTCTATGGAACATCAGAAAAAACTCTACTATCAGATTCAAGTCAACTGTCTTGAACATTTTACCTGCACAGAAAGATGATAAAATACATATTTACTTGTTTAAACTAATTATAACAAATGCTAACAGAGATGTTTTATTTATTTACTTTAATTTGGCAGGGGTTTGCATAGATGTGTTAATAAGGGTTGTACACAAAGGAACAATGGGTCCTCCGTTGTTATTGATTGCACATGTCCTTGGTTGACAAACATGTACAAATCAAATGGGAGGTGCCTAAATAAGTTTAAGTCCTCCAACAAAGAGAGGGGAACAAAAGGAGGTCCTTGGTTTACACCATAAACAATTGTGTGTGAACTTTTTTCTTCAAACTCTGATTTTTCATGGTGGGTGCGTAATTAATAGTTATTACAAAGAAGGCCTAAAGGCTTGTAGACAATATGCATATGCACATATATACAACTATTTCATGTAGACTATGTGTGCGTGCGTGGGTAGGCCTTCGCGGGGTTGTGGGGACTTATAACAAAAGGGTCGGCCATGACACCGTAGTTGTGGGGACATTTTCATGTCCCCATAGCATTTTTGGTCCTCACAACTCTGTGTATAAGCGAGTGTATGTCCCCACAATTACAGTAAAAAGCGTGCGTGCGTGCACAGACACCCCTTCATAGGCTTGTACTACATAAATGGGACAACAGACCCTCGCGCGTTGGTTCTTTGTTATCAGGGGTCCTCAGAAGCATATCGTCTACAAATCCAATGGAGATTGCTTAAAAAAGTCCAATAACCATGAGAATAATAGAGGTCTTCGATTGTGCTGTGATGTATGAATGTGTGTAGAGTATGAATGTGTGTAGAGTGTGTGTGTGTGTGTGTAGAATGTGTGCGTGTGTGAGCGCATTCAAACCGGGGACGTATAACAAAAGGGACAATGGTCCCCGGTTGCTCTCACAATGGAGAACAATCCGTCCCCGTATTTTTGGATAAAGGAATTTGACAAAGGAAGTCCCCGAATGCCGGTGTTTACACACGTGTGTGTGTGTGTAGAGTATGTGTGTGTAGAGTATGTGTGTGTAGAGTATGTGTGTGTAGAGTATGCGTGTGTGTTCAAGCACTGGCCGCGTTATGGGGACAGAGAACAAAAGAGGGATCCGGAATTACTTAGCTGTGGGGACATTTTGTGTGTCCCCACAACGTTTTTAATCCCCAAAATCCTTTGTATTTTGTCCCCACAACGCCCCGTGCGGGATTGTGTGTGTGTGTGTGTGTAGAGTATGTGTGTGTAGAGTATGTGTGTGTAGAGTATGTGTGTGTAGAGTATGTGTGTGTGGATATCCTGTGTGTGCGGATAGTGTACATGTACATGTATTTGATAATTATGAGTATCTGAAAAAGATACAATTACATTCTATTCCAATATCACTTACCAATAAAACCTAATGCTGAAAATTCTAGAAGAAGCCAATTCTTGTTTTGTTGCTGCATAGCAAATGTTTTCATTGTGGTGAAATATCCAGCTTGGGCCATTAAATCATCTTCAAGCTGTAAAATCAAAATAAATGTATACACATTATTGTTAAAAATCATACCCATATTCCTGAAGATACAATAATTGTACTGCGCATGTGTGAAGACCCATTGTGCGTGATTGACCGCATGCACTGCACTGTATGCACTGTACAACTAGTGGTGGGCAGCCGAGATAATAACGCACGTGTGTCAATATGCACATCGGTCCTTCACGATCGCTCTACATTTTTCAATTATCTCAAACAATCCGTTTTCACTCATGTTTTCGATATTAGTAGCCTAGATATCAGTACACATAATTCTGAAATGTTAAAAGTCAGTTCTTTTACAGAATTAGAGTTACGATTTCTTTTCTTTCCACTTGAACAACTTTTTTGTCAGCAGATTAATTTGTGTGTGACAATTTTTGAGGTCCGTCATGATTGCTCTACATTTTTCTACTCATAGCTCAAACAATTGTCATCCACTTTAACTCATGTTTTTGATGTTAGTACCCTAGATATCGTTACTCATAACTCCGAAATGTTAAAGATGGACTACAACGGAATAATGATAAGTGCTGTATTGCTGTTTTCGTTCGAGAAATGTGTAATGATTACTAACATATTATTATTCAATAAAACTTGTTCCTTCATGCAAAAAAAAACTCAATTTGATCAGCGTTCTACGACCCAGAAAAGCCCAGTTTCACCAAAAGCCCTCAACTCATGAATAATTCATACTTCGTGTGTGACGTAGCACCCATGACGCTTTGTTACCCGCCCCACGCACAACAGTCGATCGTGTGTACTGTATGCATTTACCACACATGCAATGCGGAACAACAGCGGACAAGCGACATCTTCTAGACCGAAAAACAGCGAAAATGTCCGATAGCAGCGAATATTGGGAAGATCACAGTATAGATGAGGAAGAGTTTCATATAGGCACTTCTGAGGATAGTGATGTCAGCTGTAGCGACGAGGGGAGCTCCCCAGACGAGAGAAGGCGGGACGATGACGAACAAGTCGAAATGCGTGGCGCTGAACCATACCGGTTCGAGCCACTTGCGGCGCCTGCAGTTGACCAGCCGGTGACGGTGATCGTCAGGTCAAAGGACGACGAACCAAATCCTGATGATAGACGGCTAAACACAGACTGGTAAGCCCACAAAATGATTAATGAATGAAATACTGAATGATGCTTCGTTTGATCAATTCGTTTCTGCTGTACAAAAATAGTTGTAGGCTATACTTGACAAAAACATGAACGAACATGATGGAGACCCAAGGTACATAATGTAGTAGTACATGTACATGTGTACAATTGTACATGTGTACAATACAAGAAAAGTGGAAATTTGGGGGTAATTACTATGTCTTGCGTTTTATGATTTGTTGGCAATATTAGCCAGTATTTATGAAGACATGATGGGAAAGTAATCACTGCTCAAAATTCAAATAAAATCATGATCTTTTACCATCATGCTTTAAGCATAATTGACATTTAGTCTTTCCCTTCAAATCAAAGGTTGTAGCCCCCTGCACAATAAAAATGTTTGATCTGCCCATGGAAAAATGTATTCCTTCGTGATGTACCTGTCCTTGATCAGTTCATGGAGGATGTATTTCAAGATCAATTTTTCAGTAGTGCAACCCCAATGACAAAGTTACTAAAATTATATTTTCCAAACTTGTTTTTTTTTGTAATAGGTGTTCGTGTGGACATTGTGTTCTTCAGCCTTTGCTCGCAAACTGTATATGTTGCAAAGAAGTTGAGAAGACAGAGAACATGATGCGGCAGCTGGACATCAACGTGGATGATCCCAACCAGTGCCTTACCATCCATGATTGGTTTGATGCGATCTGCCTCCACCCATGAGTGCTTGCAACAGCGTATCTTCAGAGATGCAGTTGAAGGAACGCTTGACCAGTAAGTGATTTGAGTGTTGACTGAATGTACAAAGCCAATGTACCATCAATTTCAATTAATATTTTAGAGCAATGTCAGTTTTGAATGATCTGCATATCAAGCAGATTACTTTTGATTGACCAGAATGAGCGCCGGTGTTTACTTCAGAGTAACCGCACACAACTGAATATGACCTTGGTTGACCCACGTGCATCTATATCTTATTGTACATGCATTACATGTATGTAATTGTTTACTTTGGATCATGATTGCCTTTTGGTATGGTTATAGTTTTATAGCATTTCAGTTTCACATGGTGTTAACGTAAACAATATCGATACTCCACCATGCAAATCACAAATCTTATGTTTATAATTTTGTCTGATTTTTTGTTTTGTTTTACAGAAAATATCGCCATGTTGCATATCGGCAGGTGGTGTTGGGGTTATCTTGGCCATTTCAACCGGGTGCCACTGCCATCATGTGTAATGGACGCAATCCGCAGGACGTTCCCAAACCCTGATGGACAGTACAAAGGATTTTCGTATCCACCACTGGATTAGGCCAATTTGCTTTGTTTTATTTTTAAATTGGTAACATTCTTCCCTAGTTATAATGATCTGGAGGAGTTACAAATTATTTTGTGCGGTCATAAACCATGATCAATGGCAGAATCAATTACGTGTGTATTTCATGTTGTGTCTTTTCGGGGGGGGGGGGAGAAGTTGATTAATTTAGCACTAATGTGAAATAAACTTGTTTTATGTTGCCAACAATACACTATGGTAAAAACATTACAAATTCGGTATGGCAGAAAGATGCCAAGAACTGAAAATTTTACAAGACCTTAGTACTTTCGAATAAATGACAAGACAAAATATGTATGTATTTGCAACCAACAATTGAGTTTATTTTTGAGGTTAAAATATCAAAATTAAAAAGTTGCCTCTTGATGACGAAAACAACTTAATCAAAATCCTGTACATACTTGTTTGGAACTTGGCCATTGTTCTGTTAAACCGAACTGGAAATCCTTTGAAATTCGTTTCACACTTGCTGCTCTTTTCCCAAGAAAAAACTTACAATCAGCATAACTCTACTGCTGAGCAGGTTCAGATTTTCTTGGATTAAAGCTAATTCAATTAGGTTTTTTGGCTTTGCATCACAAAAGGGAGAAGTGTGACAAAAACTAATATTGTAAATCTCATGTTGGTAAATCTCATGTACTTCTGCCTATAAAACTTAAAACTTGTTCTGAGTGTACAGTGGCAATAAATTGTAAAATACAAGAATAGAATAATAAATGTGTACAGGCCATGTCATTCTGTCTTCAATCAAATATTAATAAAAAATATAAAAGACATGTATAGGCCTATAGCACCAAATCCATTTGAATAAAATGCTCCCAGGCCCTTTAAATATAATAAAATAACATAAAGTAACAAGAGCAAAGATTATAAAAGATTAAATACATGGGAGCCAGATAAAGTGATAAAAACAGGCAAATATCAGCAGGGGCGGATCCAGGAATTTTGGCATGAAGGTGAAATCCTTTCGTGTATTATTCACGAACTTCACCCATTCCTTTGATATCGCAGGATCCCGCGGAAATTGAAAAAAATGAGTCTCTGGATTCTTAATACTATTTCTAGTGCATCCACCAACAACACATGATGAGGATGGTGACTGAGCGCGTAACAGCTGCTCTGTTCACCTCTCCTCTACCTTTACTTTTGTGGTGTACTTTGAGCCTTCTAGTCCTCATTTCGTCAACCAGTCAATTCATTCTGCAGTAGAGATTATACAGGACAAAATTTATTGGTAGATTCATCCTTGTTTTACCAGTATTTTTTCCGCAAACTTCAAGTTGACTCTGACCAATACATTTGGGATAGCTGTAGCCATCTTGTACACAGCAAGGTGCTGGTCGCTCAACCATACACTTCGTATTAACGTGACAATGCTGAGAATCTACTCTAAGCACCTACAATGAGGGCTATTACCTGTCTTCAACTCTTTGCCAGCATCATCCTCAACGAACTAATCCTCCAGCATCCATTCATGGGATGATCCTCCAGCAGTCTACTTAAGCAGCAGCATTTTCCAGAGTCCGGCATTCTCCTGAGGACGATCAGAGCATACTGATCGAAACGTCGAGTTGTACCCCCAGTTCTTTTCAGAACTAATTACTACTCAATTGAGATTCCACATGGTGTCACCGCAATCAGTCTTACTTATCATCCTCACCATGCAAAGCTACAAGTTTTACCTAGCATCATCCTATTCATCATGGGACTTCAACACAATGGACACTTGGTGCATTCATGCAATCTTATTGTGGTGAACCTAAGTAGGCATACTACTACTACTACAACTACCTTCTGTGGCAGGAGAATTGCCTATTACAGCAACGCTGACTGTACTTTCCAGCTTGAGCTATTGCAAGCAGGCGATATTCACACCAATCCAGGTCCTGAAGCTGGAATCAGACAATCAGTACCCCAAGATGTTGTCACATCTAGAGATAATGTGTTGCTGCAGCGAACTTCTAGCCCTATTCGCACTTCCTACAACCGTGCAGAACTCTTCAACCTTCTTCATTATAATCATAGGATTGACCACTCTGTTTGGACAATTATCAGATCCCTGGGAATCAACTCTAAATCCAAAACTCGTAGAGGTCATACAGGTGGAAGAAATTGACGCCTTAAGCAAACTTCTCCATTGAACAACGACCATACCAGGCATGATCTGGAATCAGGTAACTGTAACTTTGCATTGTGGAATGCCCGCTCAATAAAACTGAAGATTCCTATGCTATGTGACCTCATCATTTCTAATCACTTAGACATCATTGCTCTTACCGAGACATGGCTCTGTGGAGATGAACGTGAAAACCATCCTATTGCTGATCTCACAGCCTCTCTCCCGACCCATAGTTTCTACCACGTTCCTAGAACGGATAGGGCAGGTGGTGGTGTTGGTGTATGCATTAAAAAATCTTTCAAGGTATGTGAAAATCAACAGACTTTGGGATTCATTTGAATATCTAGACATCCTGGTTTCTTCATCCCAGAAAACCCCCCTTCGTCTTGTAGTGGTTTACAGACCTCAGAAAAGTAAGACTGGACATCAGACATTCGCTGCTTTCATTATTGATTTTTCATCATTCTTAGAAGAAATAGTATCAGTGCCCAATAGAATACTGATTACAGGCGATTTTAACTTTCATATTGATGACCAGAACAACAGAGAAGCTACTATCTTTTTGGAATTGATCAGCTCCTTTAATTTGAGGCAATATGTCCTAGCTCCTACTCATCGTCTAGGGCATACATTGGATTTGGTTCTCACACGCGCATCTGAAGATTTTATCTCTGACTTATCTACTACGCATTATCTACCTTCTGATCATGCTGCAGTTACCTGTTCCCTCAGCATTGGTAAACCAGGCCCAGTAAAGTTAGACATCACCACTCGCAAAGCTCATGCAATTGATATCGAGTCTTTCCGTAAAGACATTCTCCAGTCTGAATTGTATACATCTCCCTCTCCTATGAGGGATCTGGATATGCTAGTGGCTCAGTATGAACAGGTTCTTTGTGGTCTCCTTAACAAGCATGCCCCTCTTCTCTCCCATAAGATTACTTGTCGCCCAAATGCTCCGTGGTATAATGATAAACTGCGAAAAGTGAAACAAGATCTGAGGCGGCTAGAACGACGGTGGCAATCCTCCAGACTCAAGTACATCTTCAGATATTTAAAACACACTGTCGTCATTATAACCATCTTATTCGTGAAGCTAAGAAGGCTTATCACTCCAAGCAGTTTGATGGTTGTGATTCTCGAGAACTCTTTAAGAAAGTAGACAAAATGTGTTGCCAGCCTGTCAGGAAGTCATTACCATCTGCAAACTCTTCAGATGAACCATTAGCAGAACGTTCTCATCTTTTTTGCTGAGAAGGTGGACAACATAGTAAATGAACTCCTTAAATCTTCTTCACATGTCTCTTCACACTACAGTCGCAGAATGTGTGATACCATCTTTGAGAAATTTACTTGGTCTCAGTGCAAGAAGTCATCAACCTCCTTGCAAAATCCCGTCATCTACTTGTGCACTTGATCCTGCCCCCACGCATCTCGTCCAAGAAATGTGCCAATGAACTTGCTCCCATCATTGCTCGTATCATTAATGTCTCTTTTGCTAATGGTTATTTCCCTGACTCGCTTAAGCTCGCCAACATCACACCACTTCTGAAAAATACAAAACTTGACACAGAAAATTTTAAAACTATAGACCTGTGGCAAATTTAAAGTTCTTGTCTAAAACAATTGAACGTGTTGCCGTACTCCAGATGCAGAACTACTTGTCTACAAATAATTTAAATGCTACCATGCAGTCTGCATACCGACAAAACCATAGTTGTGAGACAGCCCTACTTCGTGTTTGTAATGATCTGCTTTTAACACTAGACAAGGGACATGAAGCTGTTTTGCTGTTACTCGATTACTCGGCTGCTTTTGATACAATTAGCCATGAAATTCTTCTCCAGCGGCTACAGCAGAGATTTGGATTTCGAGAAACAGCATTGAACTGGCTTCAATCATACATCACCAATCGCTCTCAGTCTGTTGTTATTGGAGATTATGTATCGTCCAGTCTTCCATTGAAGCAAGGAGTACCCCAGGGGTTAGTAATGGGCCCCATCGTCTTTACGATGTACTCCTCGCCATTAGATGATATCATAAAATCATATGGTTTTGGTCACACCATCTATGCAGATGACACCCAAGTCTACACTATACTGCATAAGGACGATTATTTAACTGTCATTCCTAGATTAGAATCATGTTTAAATAAAATTCAGATGTGGTCATCAGCAAATGCTCTTAAGATTAATGAAGGGAAGACAGAGTTACTTCATCTGTCATCACGTTTCAGGAACAAAACTGTTTTACCACCCATTATGTTTAATAAAGTCAATCTCAAACCGGCTCAGTATGCAAGAAATCTAGGTGTAGTGCTTGATAACCATTTAACAATAACACATCACATCAATAATATTTGTCGGGCTTCTTCTAATGGCTTGTACAAGATACATGTAGGAAAGATTAGACAATTTCTAAATCAGAACATAACTGAAAGATTAATACACGCTTTTGTAATGAGTCGCATTGATAACTGTAATGGACTTTTGTATGGATTACCAGACTCTTCTTGTTAAACTTCAACGTATTCAGAACTCTGCAGCTAGACTTATCACTCGTACCTGTTCACATGAACCCATTTCCCCAGTTTTGTATAATCTTCATTGGTTGCCAGTTAAACAGAGAATTATTTTCAAACTTCTTGTAACAACATTCAAATGCAAACATGGTCTAGCTCCTCAATACCTCCAAGAACTAATCCAAAATTACTGTCCTGCAAGAAATCTTCGTTCTGGGTCAAGAAACCTCTTAACACCATTTCCAGCTACCACTAAAGCATATGGGCAAAGGGCATTTCAGGTTGCATCTCCTGAACTTTGGAATTCGCTCCCCAATAACATCAAAGAAAGCCCCTCCCTTGAACAGTTCAAGTCTATTCTTAAGACTTATCTCTTTGTCAAATAACTTATGTATTCACTGTATGTATTTTGTAGTTCTATCTATAGTTTTTGTTGTAAAAATGTACCTGTTTTGTTTTATTCTTGCTCATTGTATACCTCACTTCTGGTTTTTCTCTTTTCCCCTTTCCTAAAGCGCTCTGAGACTTTATTGTAATTTTGCGCTATATAAAAACTGTTTATTATTTATTATTATTATTATGAAGTCGGCATTATAACTGTTAGACAACAACGTCGAAAAAAAGCTTCATAAAAACTTCATGCCTCTGCTGACGCATGAAAACGCATGTATAATATACACGGAAGTAACATGGCGTCTTCTGTTTACTCTCGGGTGCTCATGGGTTATACGTCATCCCTTTTCGCTGGTTTACAAGTCTGCTGGTACTATATCGTGGATTTCATAGTGGATTTTCAATGGGTCTTTGTCGGGAACCAGTGCAGGGCGGGAAATTTCTAAAATCGAAGAAGCGGGGTCTAATTTTTTCGGTCAAATTGCAACAAAATTATAAAGAGAAAAACATGACCACAACAATAAATTGTTACCTGAACACAACATAAACAAGGTTCGATAGTCAATTTAATGTGAGAGTTCTCGTTGTAGTCCATCTTTAAGGTCAGTTCTTTTACAGAATTAGAGGTATGATATAATTTGTTTTTACCTTAACCACATCTTTTGTCGGCACATATTTGTGTGTGGCAATTTTTGATGAACATATTAGATCAATGATATTAATGTGTGTACTCTCATAGAATGTTGGTTTTTTACTTGGTGTCGTGTGAAAGCTTGCAAAAGCACTCACTCATGGGATGATAAGATAAACAAGCCGCACTTGTAAAATTCGTCTCAAGGAATCATTGTTTTTTGGTCATGTGAAAAGGGTCAAAAACCACTAAAGGAAAGCATAAAAAGAACACACATACATTATGCATGTACAAGTAGAATGGGCATTCTGATTATCTCTGTAGCATTGCAATGGTAACATTTCATCCAGTGGATGCAATGTACATGTAAGCCCATGACCCTATATCCAGCCAGTGTAATACAGATCCATGGTAGGAACATACCAAGCATTAAAAGCAGAACAAAGTGATTATGACCCCATGCTATATCATGAATAATAATTAACACTTCTACAGCACCTTTATTACATTTAAGCTTGCTTTTAATCACCCACAGATCCTACATACTACATGTATTTATCACACTGTATTTACTATCTTACATTTGTTTTGTTATAGGAACATTCTTCCTTGTACTACAGTTATCTCACTACTTACTAATTCATTATTATTATTATTACCTTTTGGATCAAAGCGCAGTGGAAAAACTAGAGGATGACACATGCTGTTCCATCATCCTCACATGTACATTGCATAGTTCATTAGAACAACATTTTTGCAAAGGTTATTTTAATTTGTGGCTATCCTTCAGAGTCATATACATATAATAATACAAACAACACACATTATGAAAACATTACTTTTTACCTGAACATAATATTTTCCTCTTGATTGTGCATACATCATAAGATATGAAAAGTCCAAATTTTGCTTTGTTCTCCATCTAGATAAATGAAAAATAATATTAACTATATGTTATAGAAAATTATATTACACAAATATAGATGAAGTTGCATACAGTATGGTACATATACTGCATACACTATTGTAGAAGCTATAGTGAACAGTGACATACACTGTACATGTATCAATGGAAATGTTACTGAACAATCATGAGAATCATGTTTGGCTAAGACGACCCATAAAATAGAATTTATAAAGCGAACAAATTTTTAAAGATAATATCGTTGTAAAATAAAATTATGAAATTTAGATGTTGAAAACTGTAAATACATATATGTGAATGCAATATTTCAAATGTGCTCGATTCTGATTGACAGCACCGCTGGCCAATCAGAAGACTGCACACGCCCTTGGGCCATAATACAACATATTGTGTGGTCACATGCAACCTGAGGATTAAAATGCTGGGTCCCGCTTTTTGTTAACTCTAACCATCCCAAATCGATTCGTCCCAAATCCATCAACATACAGTAAAAAGGTACCCCAATTGTTGGACTTTGATGGAATTGGTACCTGAAGTTCACACAAACACCGTGTGTTTGTCCCAACAAACACTTGAGCTCTAGTCTCTTTTCCATGTAACTAGTCCAGACAAATTCTCATACTTGCCAGCCTGACTTCAAATGAATGCACTCATACACAACTTGGAATTTGTAGATTGCTCTAAATACGATGATGTAAGAATGCCATTAAAATAATTGATTTATTAAATTTAATGATCAGTAATTAATTTTAATACATAAATTACGCCCTCAACGCCTCAACACAACAGATGTATGCATGTGTGTAATTACCACACGGTACTGTTTACGTGTATTTTATAAGCACGCATCTCGTTCACTGTACATGGTCTACTGAGCCAAATACATGTAATAATGGGGTTTTTTCTCATCTAAAAAGAAGTTTTCTTTCGAAAACAAGCAAGCTTTCATAATTCCCACGTTTGCAAAATACCTTAAAAACATCTAGTAAAATTAAGATATTTCATTAGCAATGTGTTTCAGGTGTGGCAAAATCTTACACACAAATTGTAACCATGTACCGCACAGAGAAGTTTACAAATAATATATTTAAGAACCTCCCATAATTAAACTATCCTCATTCCCAGGGCTTATGGGCAGCCTTGTACCCACTGCTACCTACTAGTCATGAGAACGGGCCAGGTTCTGTTTTTTCTTTATCAATGGCTTAGAAATTGGCATAGAAATCTAATTTAAATAAGTCTAGTGGTTAGAACGCTCACCTTGCAAATAGAAGGTTCTGAGTTGAAGACAAGGTTTTTCAAATTTATTTTTACATTTTTTATACATTTTTTTAAACTACAAAATTATTTCAGAAGCAAAGCCTTTGTATATAATAGTAATTATATAATAGTAATTATATTTTTTTAAAGGAAATTCGTTTTTAGTATACAAATGCATATAGCTGATGAAGTGTACTGCAGAAAAAGAAAGAAAAAAATTTAAAAAAAATTAATTTTTTTTAAAAATTAATTTTTTTTTAAAATAAATCGCATCCAGGTTGAATGCACAGATTTTCTGACCTGAAAATTTCATTTAATGATTAGAGATTTTACCCTACACGTACACTGTACATGTGAACCTTAAAAGAGACTCGATACCTTACAGCATCACTGACCTTACACTGTAGATTACTAAAAATATTTATATGTTATAATTGCAACACCAGGTTTCGAATGACACCAAATCAAAATAATTAATATTATGAAAGAAATTCACATTTCTTCAACCAAAATAAATAAATTCTTTCTTTTTAATGAATATGAAATATGCAACATTTCTCAAACAGACATGTAGCTTATCAGAGCTTTACTTCAGGTCCAAACAGGAAGTTAAAATTCAACATATTCTGAAGCTAAATTTATAGGACTTTTGAAGATGAAATTTATATTGTTATAATAAAGAATGTCATAATCTGTGTGTAAATACTCTAGTTTTTACTTTTTAGGTGTTCATGTTTCAGCACAAACACCTACTTGAAAGTAAATTGTTCATTTTTTCTTCGTCTTCTTCCCTTAAACCCTGATCCGTAAACAAAAACATAGTTGCAAAGTTCACAGAAACTTAAAACTTAACAAATATTTAGACCTTATCATGTAGTACTTTTGTATCTAAAGTTGTGGTGCCATGGTGACGTCATCAGATATCGAATTACACCAAATCAAATTTTAATGTGTATTTCTCATGAACCACAACAGATAAATTAACAGTCTTTGCATCATCGTACAGACCTGGAATTATGTGACATTTTGTACACAGACATGACTCCATTTTGACCATTTCTTCTGGTTTAAACCGAAGTTCAACAAACAAGATATTAGATAGGTTCCAATGTGTACTATTGCATATGTACTTTAGTATAGATTCCAGACTATCGCTCACTTGGAACGACATATGACGTGCGACTGAGACTCCAGAAAGGTATGGATTCTAATATTTGTTATGCATAGTGCAATAAGTATGATGAACAGCCAAGGCTTTTTTTTTCCCTTTAATGTATACTAGTGATATTCATGCCAGATCCACAGGAACCACTGTCCATATCAGTATCAGTAGTGTATCGTTACAAGCTGGATGCCGTTATCACAGATTTTTGGGGGACGGTCATTTGTTGTTTTTTAATGCAGAAATTCACAGAAAAAATGCATGCCTGTTCATTGAAAAAGGTCACACTTACTTGACTCTTTCTTGTGTGTCACCAAATGTTTCCCGCACTGCATTGAGGTCAGGATAGTAACTGGCTCTTGGTGAAATAACCTCAATAAGACCTGAATCTAACTCTGTATGGAAACTGTTAATAAAAACCTTCATCAATTAATGCAAACTACACATCAAGTGCTTGGAGTGCAAACATGTCAAGTGCATTTTTGGCAATTTGGGGGTTTTATTATAATATTATGTAATATTATACTCTAGATGATGCACACATCAATGCCAATGACATGCATTGATGGTGAAAATTGCATGAGAAATAAGTCCATATTTACATTTGTACATGAACAGAAACCTGATTTTTGACAATGGTCCAAAACTTGAATCACGTTTTTTTCAAAACTAAAAAAAAAATGCATTTAACATGTTTTTTTCTCTAAGCACTTGACATGTACATCAGTTAAAACCAACTACTTATAATAATAATAATAATAAAGACTTGTAGCGTGCACATATCCACCCTGCTGGGCGCTCAAGGCGCGGAAACAAAGAAAAAACATGAATACAAACAATATACAATGATAGCATAGGGAAAAAATTATGTACTGAGATACATGTACCTACAATGCAATTACAGATATACATCATCTTTGAAAAATTGTGACATAAGATGAGTTTTAAGCAGCGACTTAAATCTAGTTATACTATGACAAGATTTGAGTTTAGTTGGAAGATGATTCCAGAGTCTCGGAGCCGCAACAGAAAAAGACCTATCACCCCAGTTCCGTTTTGAAGTTGGTTCCTTGAGGAGTGACATGTTGCTGGAACGCAAATTGCGTGATGGAGTGTAGACTTTAAGCAGTTCAGAAATATAAATTGGAGCAATGTTATTAAAAGATTTGTGAACAATTAGCATCAGTTTAAAAACAATTCTCTGTGAAACAGGAAGCCAGTGCAGTTCTTTCAAGATTGGCGTGATGGCATGACTTTCTGGACAAAGTCACAACACGAGCTGCTGTGTTTTGTATGTGCTGAAGACAAGATATTTGATTCTGCGGGAGACCGTAAAGGAGAGCATTCCCGTTATCGAGCCGTGATGTGACAAACGCATGTATAATTTGTTCAGCAGCACTTTTATTTCTGATATGAAATGATGATATGCGAACAATGTTGGAGATATGAGGTTTTAAAGTCATTGTTGAGTCAAATATAACACCCAGATTACGTGCTTGTGATGAGGGGGTTATCTGCGAGTCACCATTTGTAATAAATGGAAGAGAAACTTTAGATAAATGCTGACGTGATCCACAAAGAACAAATTCTGTTTTTTCGTCGTTCAATTTCAAGAAGTTTTGTCTCATCCAACGACAAATCTCTTGAATACATTCCTCCAGCATTGTAATACACGAATCGGCAGATTCTTGAGAAGATTTAAAAGTAATATCAAGCTGCGTGTCATCAGCGTAGACATGGTACATTGTAATTTAAATTATACTTCAAAATGATGTCACGAACCGGAAAGGTATAAAAAGTAAACCACTGTGGACTGAGCACGCAGCCTTGGGGTACAGAATAGTCAAGAATAACAGGCTCGGAGATAGCGTTACCAAAACAAACATGCTGAGGCCTATTTAAAAGGTAGGACTTACACCAATCCAGGGCTGTATCATGTATTCCAAGATGATATTGAAGGCGGGAGAGAAGGATTTTGTGATCGACCGTGTCAAAAGCGGCACTTACATGTAAGTCTAACAAAACTAATGCAGTGATTTTTCCATCATCCATGGCAGATAAGATGTCATTGACGCGGAGAAGAGCAGTTTCCGTTCCATGAAATGGTTTTATAGGCTGACTGGAATGTGTCCGACAGGTTATTAGCACGAACATGGTCAGAGATCCGTGATGAAACAACTCGCTCGATTGTTTTTCGAAGGTATTTTAAATTCGCTACCGGTCGGTAATTCTTGAAAACTTCCTTGTCCAAATTGGGTTTCTTCAGGAGTGGTTCAACATGAGCAACCTTCTGGCTATCAGGGAAACAACCGGAAGAAAGAGATCTATTTACAATAATTGTGATATACTTAGCAAACACATCAATATTTTGTTTTATTAGCGAAGTTGGTACTGGATCAAGTTCACATGATTTTGATGGCGATTTCATGATGAGTTTCTTGATCTCCGTAACACAAGTAGGCTCAAACATAGACAGTCTACAATGTGGATCCTTGCGTGGCGGTGTTTGTGATAGAATGGCAGATATTCTCAATTTTTGTGACAAAAAAGTTTGAAAATGCATTTGCGAGGTCTTGATCGGAGTGTGTAGATGGAAGCACTGGAGTTTTGGGTTTATGAAGCAGCTTTTCAACAATGTTAAAGAGTTTTTTCTGATCGCCAGTGCTCTCTTCCAAAAGAGATGAGTAGTGAGCTATTTTTGCCTGGTTTATCATGTTCTTCACAATATCATGTTGGTTACAGTATTCTTGCCGATGTGCTCCAAGTTTCCCATTGTCACGCCATTTTCGCTCAAGTTGACGGCGGATTTTCCTTGCAGCATGAATGTACATGTACAGACAGAACATGAACTATGATAAAGCAACCTGTTACCCCACAAATACATTGTCCACACTTATTAAGATTATTATGGGTTGAAGAATGGGTGTGAAATTACAATGTACAATCATAGAGACAATGTACCAAAGTAAGTAACCACAATTTTGCACCTCTGTTTATGGCTTGGCATTCCACTCTTCGGTCAGGACATAGAGCAAGGACCAGATCTGGTCCTTGCTCTATGGTCAGGATGAGTCTAATTAAGATCTTGCCTTCTACCCAACTGGCCGCATTGATGGGCATTTATGTTCTTACTACAAGCTGGCCACTCCCATACATCAAATACACTGCTGCTACTAAAGGTTACCAACTATGGAATTGCCACTTGGTTCACAATCTCAATTTAGATGCATATTGCACATACATGTAGATCAAACTGCCCTACAATGACAAGCCTGGTTTACCCTATATGGACATGCCTCCGAGGCTAAACTGCTTCCTCTATGGAAAGCAATCAGAAAATAAATGAGTGTAATGTGATTCTGTTCTGTTTTTCTCATAATAAAAGGACTTCCCCATAATAGGCTTATTTTTGAAACTTCGACAGTGGTCATGTTGTGAAGCCATACCACAATCCAAAAGATGCAGAATTAAGGTCACAAAATGCAGTACACTGATATGCAGTACACTGATTAACATTGCACTGATGTATCACTTATTTGTATTTATGGTGGAACATTTAAAGGCGGTATGAGCAGTTTACATATTACACTATTATTTAAGGCTTTGCATGGTCAAGTTTATCTCAACTATTGCTACGGTAAGTGAGATTATGGATCAGGAAGAACCAATATCGGGCAAATCATTTCTCAACTATCGCTAAGTGAGAGCGTGGTTCAGGGAGAACCATGGGGACTTCTCAGAGTCTTACCTACATTTTGATTAGTATGCTCTAAGCATCGTCAGGAGAATGAAGAAGGTTGGAAATGCAGCTCCTTTAGTATTTGTTAGGATTATATGATGAAAGGATCATGTTCTGACACACTCCACTAGGCACCAATCAGAACACCATCCTTTGCAACAGTTGATACGAGTTGATACGAGTTGCCCGATAAGGTTCTTTTCAGAACCTGAACCTCACTTAGCGATAGTTGAGATAAACACATGGTGTTACCGCAAACCGAAACGATACATTTTATTATTATTTTATTATTATTTATTTAGCATGAAAGACCATACATAATGGGAAATATTCCAAGTAGGAATAACCAAAACTTCCATTATTTTTTTTTAACCCTTAAAAAAACCTGTGAAAATGTACTTCGCCACTACCGCAAATGTCAGGAAATGAAGCCATTTTGGACACTTTCACAGAGCCTATTTTGATGAAGTACACTTATGGCAGAGCGAACACTACAACTGTTTACTGCGGTACGTTTTGTACACAAAGCATTTTACATCGCATACAGCTGCAAAAATAAGTTTACCAACTACGACTTCCGAAAGTATTTTTGAAGAAGTTTCCAAAAGTACTCCTGACCAATTGTGTTGTTCATCATCGTCACTTGGTGGACGTTATACTGATACCGAAGTTGGTGAAATAAGGGACATACATGTACATGTACATGTAGAATCATATCAATTAAGCCGAAATGAACAAAATCCAGGCGAAAATGGTGAAGCCGATATAAGGTCTTGAGTCCGGCATAAGAGCACATAATGGTACCCTATTTTTCTTGCTTTTTACAAACAAATATTCTCAGAGCAACCGAAGTTTTGAATGCAGGGTTTGATCCATTTAATTTTGTTATTAGGAAAGTTAACTCTTTCTATCCGGAATTATTTCATGTGTATGGACGGAATTGTTTTTATTGTTGTAATGTGATACTGTAAACAATCAAGGTGAAGTGTGGAAATTATTAATAATTTGTTTATCTTTTGAGTATTGAAGAGAGTAATGTATCAAAATAAAGGTTATGACTCACTGAGTGTGAATATTGATATGGGGGTCATCTTGGGATTAGCCATAATGCATTGCAGCCATCCAAATATAAACTAATGTTTATCACTGTTCAGAATAAAGATCAATAAAACTACAAATGATTGCTTGAATGTATGCAGATATGCATTGTATAAACAAAAAGTTGTTTATCTCAGAATACCGTATGTCAAGGCAGGATAACATTACCCATAATGCCTAGTAGCCCCCTGTTTATATAAAAAAAATCATAATTTACAACCTTGATACAACATACTTCATCTTGTTTCCGTTATGCAATAATGTAAACAATTCAGGTCGTGGGTAGAAATTATTAATAATTTGGTTATATTTGGACAACTGGTACAATCATTAGTATTATGTGTAACATCTGTCCAATTTTTACATTTGTTGCTCGCACTATTGCTGGTCCTATGGGCACATTTACATGTAGCCTGTGACATTGCTTGCTGTCGTGGTCATGCCATGGTACATTGCATGCTATATGCCTATCACTGTATCGCTATTGCTGTCGGTACATACAACCTCAGATTCAGAGGCCTTACTGTCGTTTTTACCCTGAAAATCATTAATTCCGTCGCTGTCAGTGTGTTCAAAGTCAACATTGTCTCCATCATCACTGTCCACATTATAATTCCAAGAAAATAGCAAGCGTTGTGCATCGTCTGTTGTGAGTTTCCCGGAGGCCGCCATTTTTAAATACAACGTGTGTGTAAACAGCATGTAATCAACGTTAACAATAAACATTCTCCTAAGGACGATCAGAGCATACTGATCGAAACGTCGAGTTGTACCACCAGTTCTTTTCAGAACTAATTACTACTCAATTGAGATTCCACATGGTGTCACCGCAATTAGTCTTACTTAACTTTGCGAAGTTTCAGAGTATTTCGTTTGTTCTCGTTGTCAATAAGGAACATTTATTAGCTAATTTGCATTGGAAGTGCATGACCTCGAATTCTTATTAGTCAATTGTGCTCTCGGTTGTCAAAACAAGTCAAAACAAGACCCGTTGTCAGGTGATGACGTTCAAGCCTTTTAAAAGGCTTGTCGTCTGTACGCGGCGTGCGCGAGCCTTTTAAAAGGCTTGCTGTCCAGAAAGAGTTAATCTCACTGCAAAATGTGTACAAATTGTTTTTGTTTTGTGCCAATAAAAATAATCATTTGGTGATCTTGCCGGTGTTGTCAACGTCCACAATGCACTGACACATACACGACGCACACACAATATACATGTACATGTAATACACACACGTACACAGGGAAATCCTGTACACACATGTACATGTACATGTGCAGCCACAGACAACGCGGCAGCAGCCAGACCGTTGTTAAGACGACTGTTTATGAGCTCCTATAAAAAGTATGTCATAAAAACAGGAAAAATATTTGCTGCCGCCACGGGTCGCAAATGTCCAACATCGAAAAAAGTTACATCGCGGATTTCAACTGCTGGAAAAAAAAAAAATTTTCAGCAATTTCTGATTTGTTTAAATGTTTTTTGGAATAGCATATAAATAATTAAATACATACTGAACAATTTTGTATGGTCTTTAAAATTACATACAAAGCACACCATTACAAAGCAAAACATTGCCAGTGGCATGTGCCAGGGCATGAAAAGTTAACTACATGTACATGTACTGTAAATAATTGTGGCCACAAGGCCTTTATGCCGAATCCAGTACCACGGGTATAAATGTTCAGTATGTAGCTTACTTGACTTTAATTCTTTCTGCTTCTTTCTTCACATACTCTAAATCAACCTGTAAAACAAATGACAAAAAAAATATACAAACATTTTACTTCTGGCAATTGTATCATATACACATACGTACAAAAGTAGCAAACTTGAATTATTATTATGAAATAAATTCAAGAAATGTTTTTATTGTGAAAATAATGATTATCAACAGTCATAATTAAAATAATAACAAGATTAATGCTGTAAAAAGAGAAGCATCTTAATTATTAAATCAATAATCAAAAGTAAATAATGGTGATCAGTATAAAAGATAATTAAAGCGCATATTCTCAGGCTTTTTTGCTGAATGAATGCCCAAATATGGTGTAAGGAGGGAGTCAAGGCATGTGCCTACATGTACATGAAGCATACCCAAACACATTTAGGCCCATACTTTGCCTATCCGTGTATCTTATTATCCACACAAAATCCAAGTGAATCCAAGTACATGTATATAATATACATGTGTAGTACATGTATAAAGGTACTGTGAATCCCCTGATGGAAAACAATAGACGCATATATGTAAATGTGTAGGCCTACATATGTCAATTTTACTGGCATACATATTTCTATCATACTGTAAATGTACAAGTACATTTATAACTTATTTAATAAGGAATAACATGTTCTATACACATATAGTGAAGCAAGAATGCACATTTTAGAAAAGCAATATAAGCATTATGTATATGTACCTTTGATTTTTTGTTTAATTTAGTGCGAAAATTGAGGGAAAATGGCAATGAAATTCAGATCACCTTCCATGTAGGAGATTTGTGACAGGACTGTTTGCTGCTTGGAATGGGCACAAGTTTACTCCTGTCACACAATGAATGGGCAGGTGATAATTTATATAAATGGTTAACCTCATCTGCAGGACGGTATCTGTGGGGTATCTACGCATGGCTTTGCTGCAAAGCCAACACTGAGGGCGAGCCAGGCGTGCCAGTACCCCACCGCATGTTTGGTGTTGCCACCAGACTCATCACTGGATTCATGGAAGGGACTTCACCTAATGTACCATCCAGTCTGTGCCAAGGAAAAATGCATCTGCATGCCTGATAAACATCCGAAGATGTGCATGCAGTGCTGTACATGTATATGAGACAGATCAACACCCATGGGGAGACCCATTGTCACACGCACTGGATGCACAAAATCAACATCATCCTCTGTCACACCAGGTGCTTCAGGGACTTCCACACTGCCCAGATCCTGAGTGACTGACCACCATATAAGTAGACCACCAAGGCACCAGATACAGACTACTAATAATAATAATAAATAGATTTATATAGCGCACGTATCCACCAACTAAGTGGCGCTCAAGGCGCATTATATTATTATCCCTGCTCATAAGGCTCATAAGGCTCATAAATCATTCCTGAAACCATCTCAGCTCCCTGGGGAGTATACAGCTCAATTGCTGCCATTTCTAGCGCATAGAGAGCAAACCATCTCTGCCTTCACAGGTACCCATTCAACCCCTGGGTGGAGAGAAGCAATTATGGTTAAGTGTCTTGCTCAAGGACACAGGTGTCACGGCCGGGGCTCGAACCCACACTCTGCTGCTGGCAACACCAGAACTTGAGTTCAGTGCGCTAGACCACTCGGCCACGACAATCCACTTTTCGTGCATTATACAACACACGGGACCTACGGCTTTACGTCCCATCCGAAGGACGAAGCAATTATGTTTAAGTACCTTGCTCAAGGATACAAGTGTCACGACCGGGGCTCGAACCCACACCCTGCTGCTGGCAACACCAGAACTTGAGTTCGGTGTGCTAGACCGCTCGGCCACGACACTCCACTGATTGTAAGACTGAGTCCACAGTTTTTGGCTGGAGGGATCACCCCTCCCCCCAGATTTTTTCATGCGGTAAAAAATAAAAAAATAATAATGCGGTAATTAATAAGCAAATAATTCGTGGAAAAAAAGGGAAAATTTGGTTTGTTTAAATATTTACTGTCTTTGTCGTTTCTTTGTCCCTTTGGGTGTCATCTTTATGATAGCCTTAAAGGAGGACTGACATGGATTTAAATCAAACAGTTAAATATGTGATCGTTTTATTCTTTTATATCAGTAAAAGATCAATACAATTTGTGTTTTGTGTTTTTATTGTTTTTGAGAGTTATTTTCCATTGTAAAAATGCCCCCCACTTTTACGCCCTGCACGGAGGAGCTGTTCGTGACGTCATGTCGGGAAGAGAAATTCGGCTCAAAACTCGGCTCAAAATGATCGCTGCACAAAACTATGTGAGCCGATGGACCTGACCACTTTACTCTTGTCAAATACGGCGATTTTTGGGTCACTTGGGAACAGATGAAGGCTAACACCGTCTTTGGTGGTGTTGCTGCATCCTGTAGAAACACATCTTGCCGGCATTTTATTAGTTCCGGAAACAAAAATCACGGAAGAAATGAAATCGACGCTACGTGTGTGAAACGTTTGTATGTATATGTACATCATGTACACATCGGATCTTCCCGACCTTACGTCACATATCTTATGCAAATGAAGCTTCCACCAAACACTTCAAACATTGTTTTAAAATACTTGTACTCATAAATCAATGATTAAATAGACACAGGTGGGTCTCAAAAACAATATTTTATTACAAAACGCCTTAAGTACACACACAATAAAGGATGTCAGTCCCCCTTTAAATGGGATTCTGATTGGTTGTGCGCAGTTATATTTTTGGCCAAATAATACTAAGGGTCCATCCCAACTGAGTTTGTTTCCATCCAGACCGAGGGTATGTACGTCAGGTAACGATTTCATTCAAAAATTTTGCATAGCAAAACTGCAATGCAAAAATTGAATTTACATAGCAAAATAATTTTTTTATATAGCAATTTGTGAATTTTGTGTAGCAAATTTAAAAATGCTTAAAATTACAGTATGTAGTGTGCATAGGTAAAGGTGTTTTTTTTTTTAAGGGTTTACTGTCGTTTGGTTCATAATATGAATGTCCAAATTTTTCCAGAAATAATAATTTTTAGTGTCCGGAAATTGAGCCACAGGTGGTAAAAAAAAAATCATGTGTAACTATTTTCGCCAAATTGCAGTCATTCATGAAAGTTAGTCCACTGTCCATTTTCTTTTTTGTTTACATTATTTTTTATCGATCGCTAAAACAGAGGCAATATCACGAAAACAAATTACCGACTGCGACATGTTCGCATGTTTTTCAAAGTGAATTTCGCCGAGTGTAACGTTACTTTGTGGTATGATCAAGCTTGATTTTGATTATTAAAAATTAGTCAGGAAAATGAGTGCTCACCTTGGTTGAAAGAGCGATCATATTGTGTGCCGAAATGATTCTAAATCTCACCACTACGTACATATATAAATGAATGCTCATTTTGTTAATTTTCAAAAACTTTTATTATAAAACGAAGTCAGTAACGTTTCTAGAGTTCCTTTGTTGAATACGGCCGTAGTGACAAAACATTATTATAAAGGCAGGATGTACGGGGACATAAATATTTTAACCCTCCTACTACTACAACAAGGGTCAAAATCAGTCAAAATCAGTCAAAATTTCAAAGTTCATGCCAGTGTACATGTATATCTACTGTACTTAAAGGTCAAACACTGTCAAACCTAATGTGTAGCAAGTACATAAATCAGTCAAAAACATTCGACTGTTTTTGACTGGTAAAAGCACTATCATGCAATGTTAAGGGTGGTCAAAATGAGTTGACCGTTTTTGACTGGTAAAGGCACTACGGTCAATATGAGTCGACTGTTTTTAACTGCTACATGTAAAAGTATCTTGTAATGTGGATGGTGGTCAAAATAAGTTGAAAATTTTTGACTGATAAAAGAACTATCATGTTATGAAGAGGTGGTCAAAATGAGTCGGTCGTTTTTGACTGATATACATGAAAGCACTATGGTCAAAATAAATTAAATAAATACTGGAGGTCTTATATTTATAATGTTTTTTTTGGCTCAGAATTTTCACAGATTTAACTTCTAAATCCATGTTTTTTTTCTTCATTGCCTTTTTGTGTTTTTACATTTTTTTTCTTTTGTTTTCTTGTTAAATATATATTTTTTTTCTTTTTTCTTTTTGTTGGTTTGATTGGCATTTCTTTTACATGCCATTTTTTATTATTGCTTTTACTTTTTCTTTTTTGTAATTGGAGGGTACCCTTGGTGGCACGTTGACAGGAAAGAGACTACCTTGGTGTCCCGCCAAAGAACCATCGTCATCTGCCCATGCTGCCTGGTGTAAATGGTGCCTCTTGGTGTCTTCGACATCAGCTGCATTTGGCGATGCCGTGTAGGGTTGAGCTCGGGGTTGATGCTAAAGTCATCCGGCAGTCCCTTTGATGATCTCTTCACAGCACCGCACATGTAGGTCTTGTTTTCCAGCAGCTCGGTGGCAAGGGCAGACGACATGTACAGTTTGTCACAGTAGAGCTGGTAGTACCAAAGAAGGGCTCCATCATCTGCATAGATATTTCCTTCATCTTTCGGCCAGAATCGGAGTGAACATTCATATGAAGGAGATACCCCGATCTGGCCTCGCAGACTGCATAGACTTTGAAGCCCATCTTGGTTGGTTTCAGGGGCATAAAAAAAAAATTAAAAAAATAAATTAAAATAAATTAAAACTTTTTTTTTTTTTTTAAATCGCTTGACATTGGCCTTGGTCCCCTTGTACTTAATCATCGCCTCATCTAGGGACAGCTCTTTGCTTGGATTGTAGTTTTGAAGACAGAGCTTGGAGACTGTGTCCCAGATGAGTTGAAGAGGGTACAAGGTGTGTGTATATGTACATACAGCGATTTTTCTTGCCCCTGATCATCTGTGGTCCTTTGGCGGGATTGGTGCAGGCAATGACCTCTGATAGCAGGTGGAACCTCCCTCTGGTCATGGTGGCGGCTATCTTGGGGTTCCTGAGGGAAGCTCGCTGCGACCAGTCATCTTCGCAATTGATGTTAGAGTGTACCCCCTGTATCATTCGAATTCCAACCCACGCTTTGATTTCCTCTGGAGTGGTCCTCTTGGTGAAGCGTGGGTTGGAACTGCCGGAGATGTTTGTCCATCGGGCGATCTTCTTAAAGAGATACAGGGGGAGAAACTCAAGAAGTAGATCAGAGGGTCATCGCCTGCTGGGCGTTCCATGGTTGGACCATACGGTTTCTTTACCTTGAATTTGTGCACATGGATCTTCATGAGGTCCCTGGTCCAACCATGGCGATCCCTGGTGTATTGCGCCCCAGCTTTTCTGGGTCGTCGTCCGACCCTGGCTCAGGTCGTATTGGCTGTCGTCCTCGGGCCCTCTTTGGTGGTGGTGGTGGTTGATCATCTCCCGATATGGAGTCGTCCGAGAAGTATTCATCAGAGGGGAGCACTGCTTCTTCTGAGTCAGTCTCATCAGTGGTGGGATGGTCATCACTGCTCCCATCATCATCTGAAGTGGTCATTCGATAGAAATTCTCCTCGTCGTTATCATCCTCCTCCTCATCAGCGAAAGGCAACATCTCATCTTCATCATAATCATTAGGCGGGCCTGGAGATGGGGCGTAGGAAGTTGATGGCCGGTCAGCAGGGTTGACTGGGGACAGCAAATCAGCAGGGGCAGTCTCTTTCCTTGGCACATCATCATTGCTGGTCCGCTGGATCTTCTTCTGCAGTGGTAATTGGCTCTCTGCTCGCCGTTTCTTCTCCTCCTCTGTCTCCATCTCTCTCTCTCTTCTTCTTCTTCTCCTTCTTGTTCTCATCCTTCTCATCGTTCCCCGTCTCCGTCTCTCTCTCCTGCTCCTTCTGCTGCTGCTCCTTCTTCTTCTTCTTCTCCTCCTCTATCTCCATCTCCATCTCCATCTCCATCTCCATCTCCCCCTCTATCTCCATCTCCGCCTCTGCCTCTCTCTCCTTCTCCGTCTCTCTTTCCTGCTCCTGCTTCTTCTCATCCTTCTCCGTCTCCATCTCTCTCTCCTCCGTCTCCCCCTCTATCTCCATTTCTTCATCTCTCTCCTGCTCCTTCTCCTTCTCCCCCTCTATCTCCATCTCCGTCTCCCCCGCTCTCTCTCCTTCCCTGTCTCTCTCCTTTTCCTTTCCTGACTGTAGCATTTTCTCCATGAGGTTTTGAAAAATAACAAGCTCTCTACCCTTCAAAGTATCCTGGAGAATGGCTGCCTCACGAAAACTCATTGCTTAAAGTTGGCACACTCAAAATTCCAAGGGAACACTCAGGTTTATTGAACTGAGTTCAAGTGCCCAAGAAGCCGTTTTGCAGGCCCTTATATACCCTTACCCCCTTTTGTGAAATTTGAAATGATGGGATATCAATTGTATTATTACATAATAGTTCATAATCAAAAGAAATTATAAATTTAAATAATAATAAGATAGCACCCTCCCTGTAAGAAATGGAACGTTCCACTCTAAGTGTATAATGTTTTGCAAAATCCCACCAGCATGGCAGGCATTGATTTATCAGTCAAAACAAGTCATTAACCCCTAGCCTAAGTGGCCCTGCATTGATTTATCAGTCAAAAACTGGCAGCCTCCAGCACCCTATCATTGTATATTCAGTCAAAACAAGTCAGTGATCCCCTAAGCTGATAATGATCTTATCAGTCACCAGCAGTCATAGCACAGTGCGTGGCAGTTACCCAAATGGTCAAAACAAGTCACCAGTGCCCATGTGTGCACAGTTGATTCAACAGTCAAAAACGGTCAGTTGACTGATTTTGACCACTATAGCAACTTGGCACTAAAGTGCAGCTAGAGTAGGAGGGTTAATGAATTATTAGGCGCTATTGCGACTGATTTAGTATAAGTAAGAGAGAAAATCAAACATACATGTAGGGCCTAATAATTTCAACTTGGTACAAAAAATTATTCAACAGTTACAACTAAATTAGAATACATAAAAAAACTAGCTAAACAAAACAGTTACGATTTATCCGATGTATACTATAATTATGTATTATGTAAATACTATGAAAAATTTACAAAATTATTTGTTTGATTTAATTACATTTTAATTATCTGTATTTTGTATGTAATTAATTATTTATTTTTATTTTACTTATTTATTTTACTCAGTATTTTAGCTAGTTTCCTATTTAATCTATTTAATTGTAACCGTAAATGAATTATTTCTTGTAATATTTATTTTCGTTAAATAAAACGTCAACTGAAATGATGTTAGGTAAAACTTGTAGCTTTGCATGGTGAAGAGGATAAGACAGACTAATTGCGGTGACACCATATGAAATTCTCAACTGAGTAGTAATTAGTTCTGAAAAGAACTGCCTGTATTATAATAATATTTAATTACTCTCTTATAATATATGAACGTTAAATCAGTCTCAACAGCGTGAACTGCGTCACAAAATTACGGGGAGGGGGAGTTTGTAGAGGGGCAAGTTTGCCGAGGGGCGACTTTGTGAGGGGCAAGTTTGCCAGGGGGCGAGTTTGTAAGCGGGGGCGAGATTGTAAGGGGCGAGTTTGCCAGGGGGCGAGTTGACTGGCATCCTACTCAAGTAGTACCATGCTTTCCCTTGATCACTTTGGTGTGGGTGGTAGTACTGCTACATGTATATGTAGTATCATACCGCGCCAATGCCATATTGGAAGTCCATGTGAACTCTAGTAACATTACTAATGTTGTTTATCCAAAAAAAAAAATTGAACATTAAACAAAAATAACATTCATTTTTATATGAATATACCAAAAAGTGCACTATGGCTTTAAATTAGCATATTAGTTTATTACCATCTCAGATTTGGATCTTTTTTTTTACACCATGTAGACCATTTGGGAGATTGGTGCATCTTCATTTCTAACTTACCTCTGCAATAAAGACAACAATCAGACAATCTAGCTTTTCTTCTGGTGACAACCCTGCAACCAGTGATGAAAGAGTTTCCATTAAATAGCTCTCCACATCTCGCTTAATAGTTGGAACGCCAATCACAATGGAAACTGTACAAATAGGTAAACAGATATTTCATTAATTTCTGTATAAATTGCCTTAATGGGCGAATCTTATTACATATAGTTTAACAGATTTTTGATGTAATGGAAACAAAATTCATCAGACCAGGGTATAAGCAGAGATCAGAAAATAGGGTGTCCAAATTTGACAGAATTAAAAAATACATGTAGGTTGTCCAATATCCAGCAAGGGTGTAGTATGATGCTGTCATGATCAAGCCTATCATGCATGCGCAATAATTATGCCATTATTAGCATAGCCTGAGCGTGCGCGCATTGCAAAGTGCAGCGTGTTGAAACTGACGCAACGCAGCATGATGAGAATGTTTTGGATATTGTTTTCATATGGAGAATAAAGATAAATTTTCATTCTTCGGTTGGGGTCTGGCTTAGGAGACACGCACACATATTTATGCTTTAATGCTTTTATGAATGAATAAATGTTGAATCTATTTGATATTTATAATCAACTGGAAGTCTCTTGAACTGAATACTTCTTGTGAATGTTTATATCCTCTCCGGACGGCATCACGACGAATCTGTTTAGATAAGTGGACTATTATACTTGCAACTTGCAAGACAAAGTGAAGCAAGTGAACAAGTCAAACATTATTTCCATGTCTCCACAAGTTTATCTCTAAGAAACCCCGACTAAAAGATACAACAGATGCCATTACGTGATTTACTGTGTTATTTTTAAAATTAGCTGAAACTTACACAGATTGGTTTCTGGAAAATTCTTTTTGATTATACTAAGTAACTGTCAGAACTAAAACAGCCTGGTTACTAAGAGTATTCACACCACGATAAATAATGCACCACTCGCACCTTCTTAGCCTACATTCCAATTATTTTATTTATAAAAATCTACAACTTCTTCCACTTACATCTCCGTTTGGTTCCGACTATAATATTTACAAATCCACCCAGAATTCCAACTTATAAGTTATTAAACAATGTCACTAAGACAAAGGTTACATGTTGTCACCAAAACAAGTTATTAAATAACGTTAGTAAGACATGTTATAAAATAATTAGGCCTGGGCGAATAGTTCGATTATTCGAATATTCATGAATAGTTGTTGCTAATCATACTCGTATGTGTGATTTTTTACTATTCGATTAATCGGGCTGGTGCGAATACATGTACCTGCAACTATTCACGAATAATTACCATTCACGAGTAATAATGTATTGCCTTTGCACTGCATAACTTGCAGTCGTGAACTGTTTGCTAACTATTCATGACTACTATTCCTAATTAAGTAACACTGCCAATTGCAATGTTTTGTCTAGGCACTGCTGGTAGTGGTACATGTACACATTGTGGTATTCGCAAATAGTACTCGCGAGTAATGCCTTTGAGGAAGCCGACACAGCTGGCTGGCTGTCTGGCTGTAACTGCAGCGACTGTTACCTGCTGAAGGGTTGATAACAGAGGCATGCTGCGTCATACGTAACAGTATTGCCATTGTTCAGTTCATGGGTTGGCCGATGTTTAAAACACTTGAAAGTAAATACATTGTACACACATTGTATTTTTTACGAAGAAGAATAAATCACTTCGCCTTGGCCAACGTGTTTAGAAGAATTATTTACTGGTTAATTATGGAAATGATAAGGTATAGTTAAAAACAAATGCTAGCATACTTGTGAATTCAATCAATATAATGCCTGGGAAAATATCGGCCCAATACGCAAAGATTTTTGGCCGATACGCTGCCAAAATTGCCGAGCACATTTTTTCCCACCCGATACGCTCTATTCTTTCAGTACCTTTATTGTTCGTAGTGAAAAAAGTGGTCCAGGGAGTAATAAGTTATAATTCAACTTTTCTGTACACACCAACACCGAACACACACTGTGTTTACATGTCAGCATGTTTATCACGCATGCACTGAATGAAATTCACATCACAGAAAACCTGTAACGTAATATGAATGCAGGCGCCAAACAGCGATTCACTGACCCCAATAATCATGAATATGCAACATAATTATAATGAACATATTCATGATCGAACAGCCAATGAGAAAAATAATAAAATAGCAACTATGCAAATCTATCCAATCACGACGTGCGGAAATGGGCATGTGATGCTTGGATCCTGAATTACAACCCCGTGCATAATGCACACAGTCTGCGGCTCAAAGCATGCATATCAAAAAATACATGTACATAGTACAAAATCAGTTCAGGGGCACGGACAACACATGCTTCGATAGGCTTTTTAAGCATAGTCCGTGGCACACCGTGGAAGCTCTGTATTTTTGTGAACAACGAAATAACGTCTGAACAGTGGCCCCTACATGAATATAAACACTGCTTACACTGGTGATTTTTTTATTTCGTCTGTAGGACTGATTGATTTGAAATAATAGTGGTGACCGTTAACATACTGGCATTACTCTTAACGAAGACTTAAATATAGTACAACTCGATCGTGTTCATTTCATTATGTTTAGGTGGACTTCCCTCTGTCGATATGGGATGAACATAACCATGTGCGTGAATATAGTACTGTACAAATGTATACTTTTATATGCTAATTGAGCTGAAAGTTTCCCACGCTGCCAAAGTAATATAATAACAAATATAACCTGACAACCATTGGATTTTCACATACAAATTATATTATTTCGAGTACAATTTTGCAAGAAATGAAGAGGAAGCAACAACAGGCATTCAAGAACTCAATGTATGTATTTGTCTATTGTCTGAAGCTTACAAATAGGCCAGAAATTACTGTCAAAGCACATGTTTTCGCCCTTATAAACCGCGGGAAAAATTTTGCCAACTATTCGTGAATAGTCAATTATTCGCGAAGTGTTGCCACGCGATTAATCGAATAGTAAATTTCACTATTAGCCCAGGCCTATAAATAATGTCACTTAGACATAAATTTAAATATTGTCACCAAGACAAGAAGTTTAAATATTGTCACCAAGACAAGTTATCAATAAATGTCCCTAAGACACGTTTTAAATAATGTCACTAAGACAAGTTTTAAATAAAATGACCAAAATGTACACCCAAATATTTTAAGTATAACCCAACTCTTCCACAGTACTCCTATAAACTACACACTCTTAAAAAGTACATTATAACGATAATACAAATCTTATATAAATACATGTACATGTAGGTACCGCCCTCACTGGCATTCGACAGGGTAATGAAAAATATGGCCCTCTTTGGTCCTTACAGCAAATGTTCATACATGTATACTGTATCTTGGATATTAGAAGGGAGAAGTCCTTGCGGTGGTAGTCCGATGTATGATTTACTCCCGTCTCGAAAGTTAAGAAACTGCTGTCACATGCCCGTCACTTGATTTGCTTGTACGTGTATGGTCGATTTTATGATGGTGCACACACAGGTACCCAGTGGATAATGTCGTCAAAATATAGCGCCCTCTGGCATCGCCACTTGGAAAAGTTGGCCAAAGTAAAAGCCGTTTGTAAATTTAAAATGAATCGACTATTGCCATAATTTATGAAAGTTATAAACCAATTATACAAACCACCTCTGATAAAGGATGTTAGTATACAGCACGACTAACAAGCCTGAATACAAACCACCTCTGATAAAGAATGTTAGTATACAATAGGACTAACAAGCCTGAATACAAACCACCTCTGATAAAGAATGTTAGTATACAGCACAACTAACAAGCCTGAATACAAACCCCCTCTGATAAAGAATGTTAGTATAAGTACAGCATGACGAACAAGCCTGAATACAAACCACCTCTGATAAAGAATGTTAGTATACAGCACGACTAACAAGCCTGAATACAAACCCCCTCTGATAAAGAATGTTAGTATACAGCACGACTAACAAGCCTGAATACAAACCACCTCTGATAAAGAATGTTAGTATACAGCACGACTAACAAGCCTGAATACAAACCACCTCTGATAAAGAATGTTAGTATAAGTACAGCATGACGAACAAGCCTGAATACAAACCCCCTCTGATAAAGAATGTTAGTATACAGCACGACTAACAAGCCTGAATACAAACCACCTCTGATAAAGAATGTTAGTATACAGCACGACTAACAAGCCTGAATACAAACCACCTCTGATAAAGAATGTTAGTATACAGCACGACTAACAAGCCTGAATACAAACCACCTCTGATAAAGAATGTTAGTATACAGCACGACTAACAAGCCTGAATACAAACCACCTCTGATAAAGAATGTTAGTATAAGTACAGCATGACGAACAAGCCTGAATACAAACCACCTCTGATAAAGAATGTTAGTATAAGTACAGCATGACGAACAAGCCTGAATACAAACCCCCTCTGATAAAGAATGTTAGTATAAGTACAGCACAACTAACAAGCCTGAATACAAACCACCTCTGATAAAGAATGTTAGTATAAGTACAGCATGACGAACAAGCCTGAATACAAACCACCTCTGATAAAGAATGTTAGTATACAGCACAACTAACAAGCCTGAATACAAACCACCTCTGATAAAGAATGTTAGTATACAGCACGACTAACAAGCCTGAATACAAACCACCTCTGATAAAGAATGTTAGTATACAGCACAACTAACAAGCCTGAATACAAACCACCTCTGATAAAGAATGTTAGTATACAGCACGACTAACAAGCCTGAATACAAACCCCCTCTGATAAAGAATGTTAGTATAAGTACAGCATGACGAACAAGCCTGAATACAAACCACCTCTGATAAAGAATGTTAGTATAAGTACAGCATGACGAACAAGCCTGAATACAAACCACCTCTGATAAAGAATGTTAGTATACAACAGGACTAACAAGCCTGAATACAAACCACCTCTGATAAAGAATGTTAGTATACAGCACGACTAACAAGCCTGAATACAAACCACCTCTGATAAAGAATGTTAGTATAAGTACAGCATGACGAACAAGCCTGAATACAAACCACCTCTGATAAAGAATGTTAGTATACAGCACGACTAACAAGCCTGAATACAAACCACCTCTGATAAAGAATGTTAGTATACAACACGACTAACAAGCCTGAATACAAACCACCTCTGATAAAGAATGTTAGTATACAGCACGACTAACAAGCCTGAATACAAACCACCTCTGATAAAGAATGTTAGTATACAGCACGACTAACAAGCCTGAATACAAACCACCTCTGATAAAGAATGTTAGTATATAGCACGACTAACAAGCCTGAATACAAACCACCTCTGATAAAGAATGTTAGTATAAGTACAGCATGACGAACAAGCCTGAATACAAACCACCTCTGATAAAGAATGTTAGTATACAACAGGACTAACAAGCCTGAATACAAACCACCTCTGATAAAGAATGTTAGTATACAGCACGACCAACAAGCCTGAATACAAACCACCTCTGATAAAGAATGTTAGTATAAGTACAGCATGACGAACAAGCCTGAATACAAACCACCTCTGATAAAGAATGTTAGTATACAACAGGACTAACAAGCCTGAATACAAACCACCTCTGATAAAGAATGTTAGTATACAGCACGACCAACAAGCCTGAATACAAACCACCTCTGATAAAGAATGTTAGTATACAGCACGACTAACAAGCCTGAATACTTGCTAAATAAAATATATCAAGAGCCTGAAATACTCCGACTATAGTAAATATTGCTGCAGCAGAGCAGAGTGTAAGACAGTCCTCACAGATCGAGGTCCAGGAGACAACTCTCTTCACATTCCTCAAACCCTACAACCTTTTCCACCCTTTACATCTACATCTCCTTTACATCTACATCTCATCATCTCATTTACATCTTCTCATTCAATCTTCAACCCTTCACCTCCGACTCTATTCAAACCCAAACTTAACTCATTGATAATCATATTAAAGTTATGGGGGTTCCAACTCACTACTGCGTGCTTTAAACCTATTGTTATTTAATTATGCTACAGTGTATGTTGGTCAACCACGGCATTGTTGGTTTGGGCACTGGCCCAACTTATACATATTCATATACAAGGTTAAAAACTGCTTAAAAATCGCTACTAGAAGGGTAAGAAGGTTTCTCTGTGACAGTAACGTATGGATGCACTTACATGTACTGTACATGTACAATTTTAGCATAAAAAACTGGATAAAGTAGATTCATTTAATAATATGAGCTCTGTAATAACAAGATTATTTTTGATGAAGTTTTTTATTGGTTGTGAACTTTGAATGTTTTTACATGTATGTGTCAATATGTGGTTTGGATGTGGTGAAAATTTTTAGATTCAGGTTTGGACGTGGTTTTTGCCAGCTGTCATACAAGCAAGGGCATTGTTTGTTGTCTATTTTTTAGCATACAGCAAGTTAGAAGGGTTTTTCATTATCTAATACTCTAATCTCGAGCCTGGTAATCTAGTAAATAATCCAGCATTGTCAATCCCCATTGGCAGCAAACCAGAACCTTAAGTTATGCACAAAAGCAGGCTGAGTAAAGACTGTGGTGACACCATGCGAAATTCTAAATCAGTAGTAATTAGTTCTGAAAAGAACTGGAGGTTACAACCAGACGTTTCGATCGTTATGCTCCGATCGTCTTCACATTGGATTAATTTGGTTAAGTTACAGTGAC
Source organism: Zoroaster sp. YZ-2022 (assembly GCA_029582265.1). Classification (NCBI taxonomy): domain Eukaryota; kingdom Metazoa; phylum Echinodermata; class Asteroidea; order Forcipulatida; family Zoroasteridae; genus Zoroaster; species Zoroaster sp. YZ-2022. The sequence continues at coordinate 12,643,352 of CM055833.1, read as the reverse complement.
ACACTGTCAACTTATTTAGTCCACATTAGTGCTGGGAGTGACCAGTTAGTTTGCTAACAATTTAACTGAATTTTTCACTTGACGGCACCATAAACTAGATCATCGGCAAATGGCACAATGTGTATAAATTTTCAATCAGAAAGCATCAATAAACTTCTCACAATGATTGTTTAATACAAATGTGGCCAATAAAATAAAAAAAGTCTACAACAAAACGGGCAGCAAATTCTTCCAAAATTGTTAGCCTTTTTTTAAAAATATTGGTTTCAGTTAGTGCAGTTTTGGTCGGTTAATTGGTTAACCATCCCAACACTAGTCCACATGCAATAATATTAAGTCCACTATGTAAACAGTGGTAAGTTACCCAGACTGTTACATGTACATGTACCTTACTGCTGTGGCATGCATTGTCAACTTAACAAGACAAATTGAGTTGCGGTAACTTACATGTAACATTGTTAACTTAACGTAGAAAAGTCCAAAGCGAACACTTTAGAGCGTTGGATACGAAGTAGCAGAGCCAACCGTGTGCACTACAAGGCAACACAACTGCCAGTCAAATCACCATTTAGAGGAAGTGATCGAAAGCTTTGAGAAATTTGTGGTTAAATTTCTACTTAAAAACCATACAAAATGGTAAATATTTTCAACCCTATTTTAAAAAGTAAGTAATTCTAAGTAGGAATCACCAAAAATAAGACTTTCATTATTTTTATGTAACCCTTCAAAAAACCTATGAAAATGTACTTCGCCACTACCGCGAACGACAGGCCCGAAACAAAAGCCGTCGGGGACACTTTCACTGAGCCTATTTTGATGACGTACATTTACGGGAGGGTGAACGCTACGACTGTTTACTGCGGTAAGTTTTGTACACATACATGTAGCATATCACATCGCGTACAGCTGCAAAAATAAGTTTACCAACTACGACTTCCAAAAGTGTTTTTGAAAATTTTCCAAAAGTAGTACTGACCAATTGTGTTGTTCCTCATCGTCATTTGATGGAGATTATACTGATGCCAAAGTTTGTGATATAAATGACATAGAATCGTATCAATTAAGCCCAAAATGGACGAAATCCTGACGAAATCCAGGCGAAAATAGCGAAGCCGAAGGAAGATCTCGAGTCCAGAATAAGCGCACATAATGGTACCCTATTTTTATTGCTTTTTACAAACAAATATTCTAAGAGCAACCAAAGTTTTGAATGTCCAGTATTTGATTCGTTGAATTTTGTTATCAGGAAAGTTAATCTCACTGCAAAATGTGTCCAAATTGTTCTTGTTTTGGGCCGATAAAAAACCATCCTTTGGTGATCTTGCCAGTGCTGTCAACCAAACTAAAAGTTTGACAATGACCCGGCCCCGGTATGTATACGTATGTCCACACTGTACTGGAAACTTACGAGCACAGATGGACACACAATACATGAGTTGCACGGGTAATCCCATACACACATGTACATGTACGGCCACAGACAACGCGGCGGCAGACAGACCATTGTTAAGACGGCTCCTTTCGAGCTCCCATAAAAGTACGTCATAAAAACAGGAAAAATGTTTGCTGCCGCCACAGGCCGCAAATGTCCAACAGACTTCGCGGATTTCAATCGCTGGAATGTTGGCTGAAAATCATGAATTTCTGATTTGTTTTAATGTTTTTTGGAATATCATATAAATAACTAAATACATACTGAACAATTTTGAGTAAAAAAAAAAAAAATCAAGGCACTTTGTGTGGACTTTTGTCCCTGCAGACATATATAGCTAATTTTTTTTTCAATATCTTTAGGCCTACATAGTTTCCATACATGTAGTTGTAAGCAGCAATGCAAACAAGCCCCAGAGAGCATCGGCAATTATGTAAACACTTTGTCTGAGTACATTAGACTCTCCAGACCGACGCAAGCACCATCTGCTATCTATTAAATTGCATCATGTGTCAGGTTTTAAGGTAAGATACATGTATATCACCAAAAAACATCATTTTGTAAGAACATTTTCGATGGTTCAGGCGCCATTATGTTTACATGGTTGAATGCAGCACGAACCTGCAAAACGCTGTCTCTCCATTCAGAATGTGTTCAGAATGACTATATACACATGTATGGAAACCAGGCTTAACACTTTCAAGGTATGGATGTACATACATGTGTACATGTTTAATTGTTATCAATAGTGAATACTGGATTTGAAATGAATTACACGTACAGGCCTTTACCTTGTTCAATGCCTTTGGATAACTGGAAAGCAGGTTGCAGACTATCTAGTTTGCCCATCAGGTGCGGCATATACTGAAGTATTGTGGGCAAGTGCATCATACTGTTATTCTGATTATTCTGTCCTTGTAAAAGCTGCAAACGTAATTCTGCAAAAAATAAATTTGACAAGATCAGTATTGCTCATGCACTTCTGTAAAAATAATAAGATTCACCATCGATAAATAACTAATAATACTTAATAGTACTATCAGGCTGTTACATGTATATGGGGATATTTTGTAACTGTTTCCAGAAGACAAAGGGGAAAACATTACTTGCTTGTTTGAGAAATTGAAAAGAAATATTCTTCAATTGAATACATTCCAACATTTTGCATTTTTATTGTTGCGTAATTAATTTAAAAGTGAAAAACTAACTAATTTAACACAGAATTTTTTAATTTTTTGGGTTCATACATGTAGTTGCCATCAAAAGTGGATTTATGGTCTTCTTACATAAGGACAAAGTGTAACACGGGAAACCATAACATGAGTAACCACTTATTTTGTCAATTAAAATACTTTGTTCAAACTTAATATGCCTACCACTAGGTAAGGTATCAACCATATAACACTTAGTTCCAAGAATACTCGGTATGAGGACACTTTTGAATAAAGCCTGTTGACATTTTATGCATGTCCAAAAAATGTAATGCGAGTAGCCAGAGCTCCTTCTCATATGTAGTGTACATATAACATTTCTGAAATTATTATTTTATGCTGAGTAAAGTCACTACCACCATCCAAGACAAATCAGGAAAATGCCTTACAGAAGAGTAAGATATTCTGAACAGATGAACTGAATACTGCTCAGAACTGTACAACCACAAGACCAATGCAGACCAAGCAGTATTAAACTGTCCACATACTGTACCATCCAAGAAGACAACTACCCCCATCCTTCGTGAGAAAGTGGAGGCTGCGATAAGATCACTGAAGAAAAGGAAATCACCTGGGGTCGACAACATCACCAGAACTTATTCTAGCTGGTAGTGTAGGGGTGTAACGATTCACTGATGCACTCATTATCGCGATAAAAAAATGCTGCGATATGCACGATGCAAAACCGTGTATTGCGATACTGAAGTGTAGTTAGTTATGTCACTTCAGGTGGTTGTGGATGTAACGGGACACCATGTCATGATACATCCTACATGTATAAGGCTATATAAGTCTTGTCGGAATGGTGCACAACAACATTTTTTGGAGAAAAATGGTCGGACTTGATTTGATAAAGTTTACTTTATAATTTACCTCTATACGTACATGTACAGTACCCGCCACAAGTAATTCCATTTACCCCCGTGGAGTATCCGTGACGTGGCGGGTAAATTGCGTGCCGGGTACGGGGCGCCACGCAGCCACGCGGGTAATTGCCGTGGGCCTTCGAGCGAAGCTCGTGGCGTGTCGGGTAGTTTTGCGTGGGCTTTGCGTGGGCAACTGCAACGATACACAGCGCAGTACATGGCACCGCACTGAAGCCCACGACACCGCACAGAAGCCCACGACACGAACTGAACGTCATTCAAGAGCATAATGTAGATCGGGGGCCGAACGTCCATTTAAATATGGGTAATTTTAAATGAATGAAATGGTTGCAACGTTGAGCTTCATAGCGGGGTACATGCAAAGGAAGATTTGTTTCATTTAAAATCCCTGTTAAAACATGCTTGCTTATCTGCGAGTTTTATTAGCATGAGTCAATAATTGTAGTAAATGGCGTTTTGCGGCTAATGCCTCATTAATAACAGGCTTAGAGTTTTAGGATACGATCTGCTTAACAATACATGTATTTATTAGAAAACTACTGTCGGTTAATTTTCTGATGCCGCATGGTACTGTAAGTTGGGTTCTATGACAAATTGCATTTTAAACATTTTCTTTGTATTATTAAATAATTAAGGCCTGGTTGATTTACTGATAATTTCTCCATTTTCACAGTTGGAATGTAGATTGGTTTTGTCCCGTTCCACCGTTGATTACCTCTACATGACAAGTAAAATGTATGTGCAATAAAACGTTACAGTTGGGTCTGTCACGGTATCATTATGGGAGTTCAATAACATTCCACGAAGGTTTACCTGTCGCATGTTCCTCCATTTCTGTTAGACCGGTTTATTATTTTTGTCAAATTAAATAACATTGATATGTTTGTTTGATGGCACGGTTGGTCTTTTTTGCTTAATAAATATCGTCGATTTAACGTTTTTAAACGTTTTAGGGAATGTTTGCATGACGTTATTATCATAGTTGATCCATCAGTCGAAAAACGTTCATGTAGTGCTGCAATGCAAACTTCATTTACGGAGCCAAGATTTATATTTGTGGATAATGTAATCTAGTTTCTGGCGAGAAAGCTGTGGGATTGAGGAATACAGATACTGCACGTTTGTCGTGGGTGGGGACGAGATTATATAGTCGGAAGATCACAGTACATTTCGAGGCTTGCAAAACGCCACTCGGCACCGCACGCACAGTGGAGATCAGAACTTATTTAAAAGAGTGACGTTAGTTGGTAGATATGCCAGCGCTACTCCACACTGGTTCCGTCTGTATCATACCGCATCATAACTTATCAATTGAAATCCATTTAACGCATGGGCCACGCCTGAGGGGATCAGTCTAGTCACATTTTTGTTCAGAAATTGGAGTCCCCACGGTCTACCTCGTGCTTCCTCCTAGACCTTCGTGGAAAAAGCTAATGTGTTACTTTGTACTTCAGATACGAAAACTTAGTACCTCTCTATACTATAATGCCTATATCATGGATATGGAGTTACATGTAGTAATTTTACCGATGAATAAATTCGGATGGCCTATACTCCCGGCTTCCCTAATGAATGCAGCAGACTCTTTTCTTACTAACGGTATTTAACTATCGAAATCCCTGGGGACGAGGTTAGGTTGTTCCCCCCCCATGCATGCAATATCGTGTGCAACACACTGATCACTATAATAATATTCAGTGGAACAAGATCGAGGTTACTCAGTACATACAGGTTTTAGTCTTGCGCAAAGACGTTTGTTGCAGATTTTTTGAAACCGCAACAGACTACTACGGATATTTAATGGTCCGTGGCTGAGGCAGTAAAACTAAAACGAAACTAAAAAATAAACGTATGTATACAATGACGTACGTCTACAAATTGTGTTTTAAATTGTGTTTAAACTATATTAAAAAATGAAAACTTGAATTTGGTCAATTAATGAAGGCCTGAATGCAGACCAAAAACCTGTAAAGATAACACCGCGTCATTCCTGTCGAAATTTATACATACACGTAAACAGATGTCATCCGCCCAAATAAAGAGTGTAGTCATACCCCCCGTTAATAACAAATCGTTGTACGAATCAGTGATCCTCCGCTGGGCAATGGTTGTGAAAACTAACGTTGCTTAGCTGCCTTGGTTTCTCGTGGCCACACAGATCCCCCGACACGGCCCGCAAGTTTTCCGTGGCTCCCCGTGCCCCCGCGGGTTTTTCGCGTGGCTACCCGCCACACACTCGATGGCGCACGCGTGTTACCCGCGAGTGTTTGGAATTACTTGTGGCTGGTACTGTACATGTATGTCTTCATCTTTAGGCAAGTAAATAACTTTAATCTTTGAACATTAGGGGTTATGATATTGAATCTTTTGGATAGTCGATTATCAATGGCCATGATATCAGCGACATACAATATTATCGTCTCAATATGCAGATTTATTAAATACATGAAAAAATTTATGTATCGTACATTAACGACATTGGACACCGAAATATGAACTACTTTTACATGCAAGTTCTACGGGGAAGTTGCATAGGTAATGAATGGTTCTTAAAATTATCAAAAATGCAAGTGAATTGCTCCCAAACAAGCCGAGTACTTGTTGGTGCTGTCTGCAATTCTCGGCCGACTTTTGATTGACCCACTCATGTTTCCCCATTCAAATGATGGCATTTTCATTATGGTATGGTCGTGGGAACATGAGCGGCGCCGCGTCATGATTTCGAACTGTTTTTTAAGCTATTCATGGTACTGTAACTTTGTTGATTTTACCATGTAATGACATGAAATATGGAAACAATTTGTCACTCCGGCAATATTTTAAATAAAGAGCGATATAAATTTGATATCGGCTATATTTTCGGAATATCGTCAATATGGCTGGCGATATTTCAATATCTTCAAAATTGATTTAGCCGATAATTTCTTGAATATTGTGTTGTTACGATATTATCGTGATATCATCCACCCCTATTGAACATCTTTGTGAATTACTCCTTTGTTTTATGGCATGTGGACAAAAACCAGGTGTTCCTCAACTTGGTGGAATGACCCATATCCAGGCAGATGATACAACAACCTTGCCCTTGCAGCTCATGACTGAAAACATCAGCCAGTCCACACGTTTTGTTGATATAGGTTTCCCATCAAGCTTGCGAGGTTTAGCAACATCAGTGCAATTACACAACCCTTCTTATTAAGATGCTTGTAGGTAGCCTCTTGTAGTGAACACAAGTGAGCTGGTTGATGGCTGTTTAACCCTAACTCCCTAGACAACAAAGCCAGTTGGAGGATTTTGAAAGATTTTTATTGTTTTAGTACAATGCCTAGGGAGTTAGGGTTAATGACAAAAAGCACCGGTTCACTATTTCAAAAGCTGTGTCTGTCTTCCGTGCAGTGTTTTGGCAAAAATGGTGGCCATTTTAAAATCCAAGATGGTGGCCGAATTCCCAATTAAAAAAATGGCACTATTTTTTGGAATTCTGCATATAAAGATTGACAAAGCTAGCCAATAAAATCCATTTTGGCACAAAAATCCAGATGGGTCCAAAATTCTCACATTCTGCCTCCTACTAAAGGGTCTTTTTACTTTCGGTTAACAATTAATTTTGTATTTGGCTCTTACATATTTGTTAAATTTGGAGTATAAACACATATCTTAATTTTGTGGGGACTTTTAATTTGTGGCCCGAGGGTGACCCCTTTTGAAACATGCCCAGCAATTCTGGCTAAAACACATTAATATCCATTGTGCAGAAATGAACATTACAAACAAATGCTTACTTGCTAATGTTTCATGGCTAGCATCATACTGCAAGGATGGGCCACTGAGGTTTTGCCGTATAACGTCTTCTTTTATCTTCTGAATTTCTCGTTGAAGGTGTCTCACTTCTGCTTTCCGTGTTTCACTTTGAAGTTCTGTATTACGCAGACGTACATGCAATTCTTCCAGCCGAATGGTATATTTATATACCCCATTATCATCTACCCGTAAATGTATCAAAAGATAAACATATATGTAAATCATAAAATCTACCATTTAGTCAGGTGGAGAAAGTGTTAAGTAATAAAGCGTGCCACCAATGCTCCCACTTGTCTCATTGGCCAATACTGATGCACATTGTGTCCATTGTTGCTCAAAAACAAGCATATTTCTATATGTCGGGTACAAAGATCATGCACATCAATAGCATTCATTGCATGCACTACAGTAAACTTTTACATGCACATGTACAACGTATTGTTTGTGTATTACAATAGCTTGGCTTTAACAATTTCTGAAGCATTTATTCTAAAAATCCACCGTTTTTGGACCCTTTCTAAGTCATCAATTTGTTTTACTGTTAAACCAGCATTCCAAACAGGAACAGCATACTCTAAAACTGATCGTTCATAGCCCTTATAAATGGTTAAATGATCCACTGTAGAGATTACATTTCTTCAAAATTTTCAACATGTAATGTTTACTATTGGCTTTACGAATGAGTTGTGAAATATGGTAATCCCACTTCAAATCATAACTAATTTGAACCCCTAGAATTTTAACACATTCAACCACCTGGAGTTCTTGAGTAGTATGTCAGATGGGGGTTCTGGCTCACATACCTAAAAATGGGTGTGGTTGATGAAAAAAGAGGAGGATAATGATGACGTCATCAAGAAAGACGATGATGTCATCACGCATGTGACGACGGTTACGATAACGTTGATTAGATTTAATAAAATTGTTAAGCAGCGGGCATTTTTTTTTTTTAAGTACCTCTTAGGGGTAGTAGTAGAGGATAAAAATTTAGAATAATGAATGGGACGACGCTGCAATAAAAAAAAAATTAAATTGTTAAATAAAAAATTGAAAAAACAAAAAATTATAATGGAATATCACAACGTGTTTATAAACATGCAAGATGAATTGTTTTACATTTACGACGTAGCCAACGAAACGACAACGAGCGAAATTTATAGCCGCGTAGTTTCTGAATTGGCTTTATTGTATAAAAATGTAGTACGAGTAACGTTGTTACCTTTTGATACTCGAGACGCACTCATTGTTTTTATAACGTGGAGTATGAAGGGTAAGCCGAGAGATTTTTACTATAAAAATTATGAAGACTTTTATACCCGATACGCGAAACATACCGGCAATACACGATTTTATTTTTACGAATGAAAATTTATTTCGCTCTTCGCATATTAAATGAAATTCATCTTGGGTAATAACACCGTCAGTACGTTGGCGCGACGTTAAACATAAAAAAGGGTAGTTTAAACGTAGCGTGCCATCCGAGTATAACGTTGTATTTTTCGACTAGAGGTATCGTTAGTAAAATTTCATCTCTGTTGAGATATCCGTGATGTTCGTAAATTTCGCTAGGCAATGTTCGTAAAATTTCATCATCTCTAGCGCTAGACGAAACTCGCTCGCTTATTCGACTAGGACCGTAAATACTCGCCATATTTATATAATTTCTAGATTTAAAACATCCACATGCTCTCTCCGAACGATTTATCTTGCAAGGGAAAAGCGTTTAAAATGGTACAAGGTTTACCGTTGTAATAATTATCGGTCGTAGAAATTTGATCGCAATGAATGTATAGAATTTTAAAAAGTTGTACGTCGATTTTTTTTACTATATTCCCCACGGTTAGAAATTCGTTGTGAAACCCGAGTAAATTAGCTAACCCAGATGTAAATTTAACGGATTTGTTCGCTAGAGTCAAACTTAACAAAAAAACACCCGTTGTTTTATCGATGGTAAACGTGATCCAAGGCGTATATTTTACTATAATATCAATAATTTCGTTAATGTTGTAAAGCCCCGCTTCGAAAAATGTTACGACATCCGGCTCACGATAGATTATTCTTTCTTTTTTACGCACGTTGTAATATCCCACCCAAATGTTTACGCTATGTAATGTTATCATAAGATTACCCTTGCGATTATCGATGACGCTGTTTAAATCAAACCTCTCCGCCATTTTTTTTCAATTTCAATTTCAACAGTATGATACAATTTATTATAAAAAGTTAGCTTTCAAGAGTAATTTTACATTTCCGTACAAGCAATCTGGAAATTTTAACGCACCTCTGAATTTTAACGCTAGCGATTTAACGAGTCTAAAAATTTACGTCAACGAAAACGAGTTTTTCAATGTAACATTCGTTAACGTATTTCAAAAATATACATTACCTCACGTCGTTAGCAACGACGTTGTAAACGATTGGCATTCTAACCCGCTAAAAAATTTCAAAATCAAATAAATTTTACAACGAGATGCGGCGTAGGTTATCAACATTTAAATCATTCGAGCCCGATGATTCGTAGTTTTTTTAGATTTCACGTACATTATCAAATTAGACGAATGCTCAAAGAAATGAGTTGCCCTACATCTTTTTCAAATTTTTATGACGCGTTTGCCAACAATATAGACGTAAGCGCGTACAATAGACTATGTAATGAATTTCATCTCGCAATATCAGATGATTGGAAACAACGAGTAGATTTAAATTCAAACGGATTAGGAACGGCTTATTATCAAAACATTTACGGCTACATTCCAGTGCCGGGAAAAAACTATGACAATTCAAATTTACATCATCAAAACGAGAAAAGGATGGATTTTGATAAAGAAAATGTTAATCTCGATAAAGTGAATAGCGATAATGATATTGGTGATTCGTACGTCGTTGAATACATTTCTCAATCATCACACGTTAAAACAGCATGGACTAAATTTATATTGTCTTTTGGATTAGCTAAAGGTTTTACGGATGTCGGCACGCAACGCATAAACGACTCTGTAAGAACTTACGTTTACGCGTTATTGGGAGCTCAAGCGAGTTAAAAGTGGATTTTTCGCATCCGGCGCCGGTTTAGACGCGCGGCGTGAATTTATAAATATAGTAAATGCTGAGATTGATTCTCCAGTCGATTTAACATCTTCTATTCAACGATATCAAGATGTTTTACAAAATGCTCGTTCTCAATTAAACTTTTGTATCGGAGAAAATTTATACATGATGCCGAGCGATATGTGTTTACGAATAGGCACGTACGCGGGATACAACAATAATATATTAATCGCAACGAGTGATTTATCTCTAGGTTCAAATTTAGATACAAATTCAGAACCCGTTCCTCCTCCTATTTTACCTTTACAATCGTCGCCGTTGTCGTTGTCCGCAAAGCACGTGGAAGAATCTAATGATCTAGAATCGAGCTCTGCTACGCTCCGCGTCGGCGCAATAAAAGAAGACTCTTTAGAAGAATCAAGTGATAACCATGAAGAAGAAAAAAATGCTTTAATACTTGGTTTTGTCGTTTTAAGCGGACTCGGCATTATGATTTACGAATCACTATTTTAGCGTTTTCTGCATATACGTTAAAACTAGTACTCCGACCCCCGTTAAAGTTAACCACAAATGTTCCGCTGTCCACGAGACGATGCTAGAAGCTGTTTTAAATAACCAGCTTACTATCGATCCTATAATAGCTGGTAAAGCGGCTAAAGCTTTCGCTCCTAGTTTAGCTAATACACTCGCCAGATTTTTTAATGTTTTTTGTATCCACTCTTTTACACTACCGCTCGGTTCTGGTGTTGGCGTGGGTTTTGGTGGCGCGGGTGTAGGCGGTGCGGGTTTAGGTGGTGCAGGTGTAGGTGGTATAGGTTTTGGTAAAACTTTACTCGCAACATTACCGATTGATTCAACGATAAAAGCGATAGTCATACTAACAGCCGTTAATATACTTACGATCGTTATACCTTGTTCTCTAAATAAAGTTTTAATTTTATCTCCCAACGTAACATCTCTTTCTAACATTTTTTGAAACGTTTCTTTGATTCTATTAATTTGACTACGAAAAACGTAATCACGCTCAGATATTTCTTCTGCTAAAACTTTTTTGCGATCTTTCAGATCTTGTAATTTTTTATAATTCTTTTCGTTAATTTCGAATCCTCTTCCCTCAGCGTCACTAATTAATTCTTTCATATCAGAGATTTCTTGGTTAACTACTTTTAATTTAGTTAAAAGATTTAATAGATTACCCCGTTCTGTGGTCATCATTCTATCGAGTGCTATCACTTCTCGCATCTTTAATTGCGTTTGAGTTTCAACATTTGCTTTTTGCATCACCATAATCACCTTTTTGATAGCTTCTGTCATTTGTGTTGATTTTTCTACCCGTTGCATCGGTATAGATGGTAACCTTCTACCACTACTCGTTTGAGCAGTTGGCTCAACTACCGGTTTTTCCGCTTCTTTTATAACATTTTTTATAGCTTCTTCACTTTCATCAAATGGAAATAAATCGTTTAAAGATAAAAGGTACCCTTTTTCCCGTTAGTCGTATTTCTTTACCACCTTTTATAAAATAGAGTATACTTCTTTTTTCTTCTTTATCAAATTTCTCTACAAAATCATTATAGGGTACTGACTTTGGTTTACGGCCTATACTTGCATAAAAATCATCTGTTACTCTAAGTGCTTGACTTGTTTGAGATAAAGCAATCTCTTCTACTCCATCAATATTATCATCAACACCATCAATATCTGTTACTTGTATATCATTTTCAAAGTCTCTATTCCAATCTTCTTCATCGTAGTCGTCAATATTTTGTAATAATGGATCTAGCGGCATACCCTCCTTCTCTCGCCATTTTATAATTACTTTTTATCTTTTTTAACAATTTATAACTCACGTAACCTACAGCGCTCATTCCTAGTACGATAAATAAAATTTCTCGCGTTTTTTGATTTTCGCTAGGAACGTAAAAATCTTCTAGTTGCGGTTCGTTGTATAAATCTTGGGGTAAATTTATTCGTTCGCCCGTAACTCGCGAATATTCACTCATCGCTTCGTCGATGTTATTAAACGTTCTTACGGCGATCGATTCTTTTTGTATTTTTTCGTTTAAATAATCTAGATATTTTAAACGCTTTTTACTAAATTCGTCTCTGGCTTTCGAAAGTTGTTCTATCGCTAAATCGTGTCTTTTTTGTTCTTCACGACCACCTCCAGAAAATAAAAAATTTGATCCGGTAAAAGCCAACGCGTTGACTACCGCGCCTCCAATCATCATCGCTATAGACACCATTTATTTTTAAAAAAGATAAAAATATTTTATAGTTGTTAACTATAAAATATGGCTAATAATACGTACGGAGATGTGCTAGATCCATACAGAAGATTGAGAGAACCTCGAGGTATAAAAGGATCGCGTCAAAAAGTCGTCATTACAAACAATACGAGTACCATTACCGAAAATCAATTGTTGACGGTTCGTTTTCCAAATTTAGGAACGAACGACGTCATCGTTCCAAATACGGTTCGATTAGCTTTCAACATTGCTCTTTTTTCCGACGACGATGATACGAGAACATTGGTACAAAACATTGGCAGAGCCATCGTAAAACATATAATCGTTAAAATGGAAGGAAATGAAATATTTTCATTAGACGATGCGGATGTATTCAATTGCTATAAAGACGAATGGTTAACTAAAGATTAGGGTGCATCAAGCACCCCTCATGTCAACCAAATTTTTTGCTCCTAGTCTTAAACTGTGCCACTTGTCAAGAAAAAAACATCCACCAAATTACAATTCATTCCGAAGTCGGCAAATGGGGCCACCGTGAGCTTAAAGTTTTAGCGAGACCTGTAAACAAATATAGCAATTACATATATGGCAGCTATTTCTGTTTCCATTATTTACTGCGCATTATAATGGCTGCCATGTGAATTGTTGCATTAATTGGGCACTAATTTATTTATTTTTATTTATTTATTTATTTATTTCAGCTTTCTTTATTCAGGGTAGCACCATTCAGTGAAAAACACTGCTTTCCAAGGTGGCCCTGACATAAGTACAATGTTTACAGTAATGAATATAATTATACATATACATGTACATGTACATGTAGGTGGCAAAACAATTTAACCATAACATAATACAAACTACTGGTACATACATAACAATATAAATAACAATGGATGACATGTAATTTTAGTGTAAAAGTGTAAGAGCGTTATTCCTAAACTGGTTTAATGACATGGTCTGATAATTAATACGAATATCTTGTGGTAAGTTGTTCCATATTTGGGAAGATCTACTAGTGAACATACGTCTACCAGAATTTGAGTTACACTGTGGAATAATAAGAGAATTTGAAATCTGACCTCTAGTTGAATAATTATGTACAGAATGAGTAAATAGCTATAATGTACCATCTTACAGTTCTAAATCATATTACAAATACTAGGGAGATGTCATTAACCAAATATTCTACAAAAATTAATAGCTGCCATATGCGTCAAATGCTTAATTAGATATATATACAGCTATTTTTGCATGATTTGCCTTTCACATTTAAGAGTCCAGTGTAGAAACAATGCTTGACAAATTTGCAGCATGAAAATTCTATCTTTAGAAACATGAGTAATGTACAAACCAGTATTTATATTACCATTGCTGAAAATAACTCAGTCCATATGTGTAAAGTAGCCATTTCATTCTTTCAAGAAGTTCTGTTAGTTTTTGTTATTCAGTTTACGCTTTCGCAGATTTGGCATCTGTTTTCTATCTTGCTCAACGACCTGTAGGACATTTTGATAATGTTTCTCAGTATGGGCTGCTGCCAGGAAATCCGCGCTAAGCTTCACTCCACGTTCTGCCGAGTCATTCACCACATTGATGGCACTTACATTGCTTAGGGAGGACTGATAAGCTGGACATTGTGGCCAAGTTTCTACATTGTCTGTCAGGAATTGATCATCAATCTGCAAGATGTTCATAGTAAACCATGAGTCTTTGCCTGCGAAATCAGCTAGAGCTGTTGACTGAGTAATGTTCTCAGGGAAGCTTGGCTTTCCAAAGCATGTGCCGTAGCGATTACATGGCGTGATTGCTTCCGAATTGGGCTTCACTTCTAAAAGCCTACGAGCTAAAGCTTGTGTCTCTCTTGTGCTGGAACTCTTTCACTGAAAAGAGCAAGTGGGACCATCTCTTCAGTGAGGTACCACAAATGCCGTTTTAGGGCTTTTACAGCACTTGCAGCCACATCAGAATTGACATCAGCATACTCTAGTAGACGTTTGTACAGGCTAAGGTCATTCCACAGAGCATCAGTAGCAACGCAACATGTCATCCACCAGGGGCTATAAATGATAGTTGCAAAGATGACAAAGTCCCGTATCTTGGGCAGCTGGTGTTTTGTTGTCACGGTGCCTTGTGGAAGCTGTTGAATGTGATCCTGCATCAGAGAGATCTTAATACTGTACAACAATTTGGACATCCATCTTGCTTTATGAAGGGCGCCTGGTTGCTTGAATGTGATGGATTGCTGACTACCGAGGAAGAACATACACAATTCAAGGAACTCACGATAATCATCTCGTGTGAGATCCATTTTGGATCTTAAGATGCTTTCAGTATCAGCTTTCCACTCCTCCAGCAATATTTGTTTTGCCTCACTGAATTCAGCAAAGTCTAATGGCGCTAGAGGTTGATCACTATTCTGTGGCAGTAGATTAAAGTTTGCACGAAATCTTGAAAAGAGGGTGATATCAGGTGACCTGGAAGTTTCTATTCGTAGATCATTAAAATCTTGGGTGAGAATTACCTCCCCAATGTGGTGTCTGCACCCTGACCACAGGAGAGGTTTCTGAAGGCTCTGCTGAATCGCAACACAAGCTGCAGTCAAATGTCCGGTATTAGCAGCAGTTGTGTCGAATACCATGTTAACAATGCAATCGACACAATTCCAAGACTTCAACAAGTTAACAGTTAAGTCTGAGATGATATCACCAGACTTTCTGTCAGTGCCCGGCTTGTAAGATGGCACTCCAAGAAGTTTAACATCATCATTATTTCCTACTAAAACAGAGAGACGCTCTTCCTTTTCATTTTGATTTGAAATGGAAGTCATTAGTTTTGAATCCCAGTGTAGCGATGCTAACTTTGAAGGAATTCATGTGTCCCTGGACGAACTTGCAATATCCTCTGCAACTTTTCTCCTGAATTTGTCAGCTGTGGCATAAGATGTTGCTACATTGGTTGCATCACCACCAACTTCCTCAATGAAGGTTTCAGTAAGAGCAGCTTGTTGTGTTGGTGTTATCTTCATGCGTGTGCTGAGAGAGAGAAGTTTGGGTGATTTCATAATGTTATGAGGTATGAAGACCGACGTTCCTGTACGAGTACGGCGGTGACTTCTTGGTGTGTCAGTAACATATTCAGCGTCACTTTTCGTGGTATCGCTACTGCTATCTTCACTACAGCTAATTGTCTGAAAACTGGATGAAGCATCAGCCATTTGTTGAGCTTTCTCTTGCCTGTTTTTTCAGCAGATGCACGTGCTGCTTTTCTTTTCATCTGGGCAGCAAGTAATTTGTCACTGCAACCAAATGTTGCAGAACGATCTGTCATCATTGACTCCAAGAACTGGCGATCTTCTGGTATTTTTATGAGTTCAGCAACATTTGGTGGCCAAATTTGAAAAGTTTTGTTGAGTTCACTTTCCGCATGTTTCAATTTAGTGACTGTTGCTGGTGTTGTTCTTCGTGAAACAGGGATAGCTCGGATCTTTGCATTGTCGTCGACAAGTTTAATAATTTTACATGTTTTGTATTCTGTAATGATGGGGATGTGGGCTTTTCCATAGAACTCAGTCACCTGTGTGAGTACAAGTTTGGCAGTTTCATATTTGGTCTGCTTTGAAGCTACTCCCTTCTGTTGGTGGTAAATGAAGCAGCTCAGAACCTGCCTGCATGTAGGAAGCCTCGATCCTGTTATTACTGAATCAGCTGTGGTGATCCCGCTGCCAAGTCCAAATATTTCAGTATTTTTTCTTGTGTCTGTCTTTTCAGTTGTTTTGGAAGAACCCTGTGTTTGTTTAGCTGCTTGTTCATTTACAAATTCTCCTCTATGTGGTGCTTGGCTTGCAGATTCTGCCATATTTGTTGCTGATAGTACTTTGTTGCTCACAAACTAAATGATTTGATGACACAGAAAACCTGAATATTGGTCTTCTGTCACGAGCAACACATCTGGTAATTCTATCTGAGCTTCTAAAAATGGAATGCCAACTTCTCTGAATGTGGGTGGGTATTTCACATGCTACTAGCAACACTTCTGGGAATCACAGCTTCTAAAAATAGAGTATGAAATGCCAACTTCAAGGAAAGTAGGTATTTCCCATGTCACAAGCAACACATCTGGAAATCCCAGCTTCTATGTAATTTAACCTGGTAAATATAGCAGCAAATATAGAAAACCGTATATGGCAGCTATTATTGTAACCTGTAATTTAGGTCTATAAATAGCTGCCTTTTTGCTCAATTCAAATGTGATTGTATTGGCTGGGTTATGCAGGATAATTTTATGCCACAAGTACATGTAGTTAAACAGAAGGCAGCTAATGCTGTGTGTATTGTATAATTGTGTGTATTTACAAAAGCTGTCTCATACTGGATATTTCGTGCAAACTTTAAGTTCACGGTGGCCCCATTTGCCGACTTCGGAATGAATTGTAATTTGGTGGAGGTTATTTTCTTGACAAGTGGCACAGTTTAAGACTAGGAGCAAAAAATTTGGTTGACAAAAGGGGCGCTTGATGCACCCTACTAAAGATCAACGTGAAAATTTAACGTATCAAGGAATCGAAACTGAAAACGTAACTAAATTGCGAATAGATGCTAGCGATAAGGTTCCCGCGGGTAACGGAGGAAAAGATAAAGCTATCGCGGATACGTATAAAAATAGATATTACATTCCGCTGGATTTTGAATTGTTGACCGATCATCAACCCTACTACCCATCGGGGATCAGGGATCGATTGACTTATGAACTCGTGTTTAATAAATTTTCAAATGTGATTAAAAGCACTGACGATAACGCGAAATATATCATAAGCGGAATTTCTTTAGAATTTCAAGTCGTTCATATGCCGGAACTCGCTCGAACGATTAAAAATCAATAGAGTAACCGGTTGTCGATATTGTTTGATCGCGTACTAAGACAGAGCGTGACCCCGTTAAACAAACGCGATACGACGTGGAATATAAATTTAAATACCCCCGCAAAAAGTATTAAAGGAATATTGTTTCTATTCAAAGAACCCGGCGTACAAGAAAGCAATAAATTTTATAATCCGAAAATAGATAAAGTTTCGATAACGATCGAAGGCGTTCCTTATCAACTCTATGCGCACGGAATGAAAAGGTATCAACATTGGGAAGAAATTTCTAAATATTTTGGTGATTCAAATAAACAACACGCTATACAAGTCGTTAAAGCTCTAGAATTGGCCAACGTCAAACAAGCCGATTATTTACTCAATCGATATGGTTTATTTTTAGATATGAGAACGAGTACCGATAATGTAATACACGGAAGCGCAAGACGAGTACAAAACTTATCCGAAGGAATTACCATTCAAATTGATAAAGAAGCTGAAACCGCGGGTGAACTAAACATGTACACTTTTATTATCATGGACGCGCAACTCGTTATAAGAAACGGTAGTTTTGAATCCGTCGATTATTAGTTTTACGCGAAGCGAACATCTTGACTAATATTAAAAAGAAAATGTTGCCTAAATATCCACACGTTGCATTAATTTGCGGTCAAACCGGATGCGGAAAAACTGAATTTGTTTTAAATTTGTTGGAAAAAGAATATTTTAATCATTTCGAAAATATCGTTATATTATGTCCCACCATCGGTGATAACGATACTTATAAAAATAGAAAATGGTTTTATAACGACGACCGAGTGCACTTTAACGATTTAAAAGGTTTTTCGTTAAACAAAGCGATAAAAATTTATAGCGAGGTATTTAAAGGAGACGAAACGTTGTTTATCATCGATGATTGTAGCGCGAATAAAGAATTGCGATATAAAAATTATTCAAAAGAACCGCAAAACGAGTTAATACGATTAGCTTTTAGCTGTCGACACATCAAACACAGTTGTTGGGTCATTTCACAAAAATATAATAGCGTATTAAAAGATTTTAGAGAGCAACTCAAATGGGTGTGTTTATTTTATTGTAAAGATAGAGACTCTTTCGAAGATTGTCTTCGAGAAAATGATGTCATACCAACGAAAGAAACAAGAATGGAAATTCATGAAAAATTAAAACGAGTTAAACATCGCAAATTGATTTTAAAAACGGATCAACCTACCAGTTATGAAATACGTGACTAGGTTACTTACTAGGTCGTACTAGGTTACCTATAGGTTACTTACTAGGTCGTACTAGGTTACCTATAGGTTACTTACTACATGTAGGTCATACTAGGTTACCTATAGGTTACTTACTAGGTCGTACTAGGTTACCTATAGGTTACTTACTAGGTCGTACTAAGTTACCTATAGGTTACTTACTAGGTCGTACTAGGTTACTATAGGTTACTTTTAAATAAAATATTATAACATCTATTTATAAATATGAATACTGAACGAGTGCACGATCTATTTATGAATATAGATGCTGGACGAGTAAACAATTTTATATATAATCTTAACCAACTTGTTAATACTGAAGAAAATAGAAATGAACTAGTACAAATTTTAAATACAAACTCTGAACGAGTGCAAGATTTATTAACGAGTATAGATGCGGGACGAGTAAAAGATTTACTATATAATCTTAACCAACTTGTTAATACTAATGGGTTATCTAGAATTAATTATTGGTTTCTCTATTTTTTTATAAATTTAACCGATTATTCTATAAATACTTATAATAAATGGAAGAAGTTGCTAAACTATTGACCGAAAATCCACAAATGTTAAGCCCACTACCTACGTCGTCAGCGTCCGCGAATATTGATAACAACGACGATGCGCTACTGTTGAAGCAAAAACTACGAGATAAACGGCTTTTGGTCGTTGTAGCGGGGGGATATTCGAGAAAATTTTTAGGCAAAGAGTAGTCCGTCGGCGACATTGAAGCTTTGTCCGCGGAAGAGCGAGATGTATTGTACGTGCAATACGAAACTAAATTAAGCCGTGATATAACACAGTCTTTAGGTAGCGCCATGTTAACGTTATATGCCAAATTATTAGGATTTAGTTTAAATCGCATTGATTTATACGGTCATCATTTTGAAATTGACGACGAAGGTAAATTAATTTCAGATTTAGAAAAAGATCCATTTATTTCGATCATGCTTTCTACCGTAGCGTGTGAAATATACCACAAGTACGGCATGTTGGTAGCGCCGCTCTCTGCAACGCTAATTACAGCAAAACATTTAAAAAGAAAAGAAGAATCTTGTATATGTAATAAAAGCGATGGAGACGAACGAGAATGCGCAACCGGAGCAACCGCAAGTGAGCACATTACCGTCAACCGTAACGAAAACACCGACTAAAAAAGAAAAAAAAACAATGAGAGTCGCGGCTGGAAAATAACTCGCCGAACTTAATAAAAAGAAAAAACTACAACTCGCTAAAGGCGCGAGTAAAACTCGATATGTAGCGCCACAAGCGTCGCGAAACGCTATTCAAAAAGAAACGAGCGACGAAACGAGCTACTACTACTATATCGCTATTGGTTTAGCCGTTGCAGGTTTTGCTTATTTCTTTTTAAGTAAAAAAGAGCCAACGCCGGTAAAAGAGCCGTTAAAACCATCTTTACCTACGCTTCGCGACAGCGCACCCACCCCAAAACCCGCGTCAACGAAAGAACTCGCTGTTTATGAAATGGAATAAGTGGGGTTTTTTTTAAATATTTTATATTGACAAGTATAAAATACGATGAATACGAAAACAATCGCCGATTCAGCTTATCACAGCGCCGTTTTGGGACTTTTTACCGTTTTATACAGCATGCTCGGTAAAAAAGTATTAAGCGTAGAACCAGCCAATTTAAATAAATTGGATATAAAAGACGGTCTAAAACTCACCGCGACGGTTGGATTATCTTTAATGACTCAAAGGTGGTTAGTTCAACAAGGCATTTTACCATCCTCGCTTATGCCTAAAAGTCCTACGGAATAAAATATATATAAACATTAAAAAATGGATGAGCGAATAAAAACCAAGCTAGCAAACGTCTATTATATTCCGAAAGGATACTACAAAGGTCTCGACGAGATTAATAAATTAGCTCAAGAAACAAAAGTAAATAAAAAATTTGTTTCGCAGTGGATAAAAAAGCAAGCGCTGTGGAAAATTTATTTACCCTATCCTAAATATATTCCAAGACCAACCAGTTCAAACAGTACGTTAGAAAAACCAAATGAGGTTCATCAAGCGGATTTATTGTTTCTTCCGCACGATACGATCGGTAAAGGAGCGACTAAAAAGACGTACAAGTACGCGTTAACCGTTGTGGATGAAGCTAGCAGATATAAAGAAGCGGAACCGTTGATCGCTAAAACTGCCGTTCAAGTTGGTAATGCGTTTGAAAAAATTTATAAACGTTCGTCGCTCACTTGGCCTAAAATTATAAAAGTTGATCCTGGAAAAGAATTTATGTCTAGCGTCAACGTATTAATGAGTAAACATAATGTAAAACTCCAAAGAAGCGAAGCCGGTAATCATAGAGCTCAAGGTATAGTAGAGCGATTTAATAGAACTTTGAGCGAAAGATTATTTTCTCATCAATACGCGCAAGAAATAGCGTTGGGAGAGAGAAATAGAGAATGGGTTAAAAGATTACTGCTAGTCGTAAAAGCATTAAACAATGAGACAACTCGACTCATCAACTTGAAACCTAAAGACGCGATTAAATTACCCGCTGTCGAGCAAAATTCAGCCTCACCAGCAATGAAAAAGCATGAAAAAAGAATTCCATTAAACTCGTTAGTTAGGTATTTATACGTACCCGGTGAAGCTGAAAAAGATACTAGACGCCGCGCGACCGATCCTATATGGAGTATAAAAATTTATAGATTATCTAAAACGATGAAAGCCGCGAATCAACCCATCTTGTATTATTTAGAAGCGGGTCCCGCTCGTAGTTTTGTAAAAGAAGAATTACAAATTATTCCTCGAGATACAGAAAATCCACTGATTAAACGCTAATACTACATGTAGCTACGCCGAGCGAGGCTGTAGTGACCATAAGAACGAGTATGTATTCCATCCTCTAAAATATATTTCTTTGTGTCTAAAGGAGATAGCGATATTTTATTTACTCGCGTTGTATATAATCTATGTTTTTCGTGCCTAATAAAATTCATAGGGTGATGTAGCGTATTATTTTGAGATAAAACTTGTTTATAGTTTTCGTGTTTAATATCCTCTTTTAAAACTTGTTTTTTAACGCCTTTAGCTTTTTTTATATTTTCGCCTTTCGATAAAAGTAACGAGTACATTTTTGGTCTTAAACAGACAATTTCATGGATTTGAGCTCCCGCAGTCTCGTCTTTCATTTTACCAATCACTTTTTTATTTTCTTCAGAAAATAGAAAATGATCTTGTTTAAAATTACTAAAAATCGTATAAATGCTTGTCTTTTTTCATATCTTTATAAACATCTTCCGTTCGAATCTCGAGTAACAAGCTATCCGTATCCGTGTAAAGTAACTCGCACTCGTCTTTATAGTTCTTTTTTAAATGATTGTAATAAAAATCGTACATTAAATGTTTAGATAAATCCAGTATGCTCATTCCTACGTAGACTGGGCGGTTAAGAGCAAGTTTTATTTTATGCATATGAATCGCCACTAAATCGTTATCAAAAATCCTAGCCTCGGCAAAATTTGGCTTCGCGATAAGTAAACGAATTTGATTTTCTGCTTTTTCATCATTTAGCCGCTTTAAATTCACGTTGACGCATTTTCGTACATTTTCCATCGTTTTTCCAAAAACTGAATTGTTCATGAGTTTGTACAAATCTTTTTCAAAATCGCTCGTTGCAGTTTTTCTGAGTTGAGTGTTTAAATCGATGTATGATTTCATCCAAGGTGATTCATCAAATTCTAAAACGCGATGAATTTTAGTTAGTTTCATACCGAGTTGTAAATATAATTGTAAGTTACGATAATGAAGCACGTAGTTGCGTTTATCGTATAAATTTGGAACTAATTTTGTAACGTTTGGGGTGAGTTTGTTGTTTAATAGCTCGAGCTGATACGGTGACATCCATTCTTTAGGCACCGTCAACGACTCTGGCGCGAGTGGATATGCGTCGTGAGAATCGTGTAATTCTTTAGGGTATTCTAAATCAACTTCTAAAATGCATCCTTTCTTACGCGTTAATTTCCCGCTCTCGAGTCTTTCAATTTGGTTTTTTGTCATCCATTTAAAATTACCCGTTGGTAAAGGTTGACTCATCGCGTACCCATATAAATTATTCGCGTCTAAATACATAATGTAACTCGTTGGAATCATTTTATCGTAATCGGGCAAGTATTTATTGTTTGCTTTCGCGTATCGTTTACTCGCCATACACGTTCCTCCTCTAGTACCTTTTTCTACAAATAAATGCATGTCAATGTCCGTAAACAAATCTAAACGAACTTTTGAATGTTTTAATAAAGCGTCCCAACTTAATCCCGGACTCGTATAATAATTAGCTGGATCTAAACTGTACTCTCGTAAACAAGTATCGCGAAAATTCTCAAACACGTCCGCCAATAAGCAAGTATCCGTACTCACGTATAAATCGTGATAATCTCCTAAATTTTTACATTTAAACTCGTTATAAACGTTCTTTGCGTGCTCGTATTGGTCTTCAGTGATGCGTTGGTTGTTTAAACTACTATAAAAAGATTCTTGCGAAGGAAGGCGCGTTTCTTTAAATCTTTCAAAACTATCCATGTATTCGTAAGGATAAATACCCTTGCTTTTTAAAAGATTAAATTTTTCTAAATCAGGTTCGTGTAATTTAGTAATTGGAAAACAATTGTTTGATTTAACGAGTTTATCCAACGACGCTAGTAAAAATTGAGCGCTGTCGATAAATCGTAGTTGCCCGATTGAAAAAGAAATATACTTTTCGATATTATTTGGAATACACGTTATATTTCCTCGCGTTTGCCTCGCAGCTTGCATAATGAGGTGTGAGTCGTAACCTCGCAAATTATGAAATACGACTGGAATAAAAGTTTTCTCTGGTTTTAAACTTAGTTTTAAATTACAACAATTGTGTGCAGCGCCTCTATATTTACCAATAATGTGGCAATGATCGCGTACTTTTCTAAACTTGTCGCGCTTCTCGTCAGAGTCATCGTCTCCAAAAAATCCCTTTTCACATATCCAACACTTGACAGCAGAGTTGTAATCTTCTACATCTTCTTTAGTCATTATTATTTTTTGAGAGTTTTTAAATATCGCGTTAATGTTTTCTTCTTCTTTTTCTAATTTATTTTTAAAATGTTTAGCGGCATCTTCTCCTCGGTAAACGATGGGAGAACTAGTTTCACCGTCGCACCGAACGACGACGTACGAATAACCGCAAACGACGTGTTCTTGCAGTTTTTTAATATTAGTTGCATTCACGTCATCAATCTTTTTAATAATACTTTCAAAGTCGGCGTATATAACGAAAGGAACTTTCATCTTTTTATGAAAATTTATAAATTTTACCGTATCGTTTTTACCCTTTTCCGGCATAACAACCATCGTTGGTCTGTCGTTAATTCCCTTACACATTTTTACGTGATTTTCGAGATACGATTCCGTCGAAAAACCCTGTAGACACCTCAAACAAAAATGTTGACGTTCTTTATGTTTCGTTTGATCGTAAAGTAATTTATTCACATCTTTAATCCAAACGTAGTAAGATCTAGTTCCTTCTTCTTTGCTCTTCACGTCAGCGTGAATTAATAATAAATTTATACGATCTAGTTCCGCGGGTTGATCGCTGAGTTTGTAAACTAGTATCGTTTTTGATTCGCAACCAAAAACGTTTATCGCCATACAATTTTGTTTCTCTACTCGCTTAATTTGGTTAATCAGAGTTGGAGCGTCTATATTATTAAAATTTAAACCGTCCTCTGTTTTATAACTACTTGTTCTATCACCATTCTTTTTCGCGGGAAAAAGAGAGCGCTACGCAGCGCCCATCGCAAACAATTATCGTCGTTGTTTTTTACGTTAATGCACACTTTTTTATTTGTTATATAGTCACATAGTTATAAGAACCACCTCTTAAAAGGTTGATATCTCGCGATAGTAATATTCATATCTACGATACGATCTACCTCCCATCCAGAACCCTCTTGAGTCCATTTTTCTAAAGCCTCTTGAATTTGTGAAAAAACGGTAACGAGTACATTTTCGATAGTATCCAAATTCAATAAAACAATTTGCCTATTATTATGAAAATTTGCTTCGGCGTTGCCGATCGTGCCATCTAGTCTTTCTTTACGGAATTTAACGCGTATAAATATCATAAACTTGTACGACGTAAATTCTTGCAAGTCTAAAGTCAACTTGGCGATTATCTTTGGTTTTACCGCTCCCCAAAAAATGTTTAAATCTTTTTCTTTGCTATGATTCAGCGGAACTACCATTCTTCGTTCGCGTAAATATTTTCCACCGTTAATCAGGGGTTTAAATCTCAACTCTTCTTGTCTGTGAAACCTTTTAATAGCAGCGATGTAGTCTTTTTTTAACAACTGCGCTTTTACCCGCGCCGCGTTGAGGTAAATCAATATTTTCAGCCGCTAAACGCTCTCTTAGTTCAGCTAAATTTAATTTATACAATGGCTTTGGTTTACATTGATGTATCTTTTTACAGCTTCGTAATAAGAACGTTTATCAACTTTACCCTTGCTGTTTTTCTTAAGAATTATGAGTTTGTGTTCTCGCGTAAAATCTTTCAATTCTCGCAATGTCCACTTTGATAAATATTTTCTTCTTTCTTCCATCCTCTTTGCTATTAAACAAGATAATATTTTTTTGTTTTTTCAATTTTATAGCGACTAAAACCAATATCTTTTTTCAACGCTAATTTTTAAATCGTTTTACAACTTGCTAATAATCTTAGCTATACTTCCGCGCAAGCGTTTGTCTTTTCTACCTCTAGAGTAGTTGCGAGCGATAAAGCCAAAAACTCTTTCTTCACTAAATTATAATTTCTTTCAACTATTCCATCAACGCGAGTTAAATAATGCATTTTTTTAATAATATCACATTTTGTACATATATTCGTTTTTGCTTTTATACCCATTTTGCACCTTTTGCAAGCAACAGTCTCATATTGTCCTCGTCGTATACGCAGCATATGCAACCCACAAAATACCTCACCGCAAGCACTTAGTCTACAACACTTGTCCATTTTCCCAACTAAAAGCCATTTGCATGGAACGAGTCTTTCTAATCTTTTCATTGTCATCTCCTCTTTACTATTAAAGATAATATTTTTTTGTTTTTTCAATTTTTTATTTAACAATTTAAAAAAAAAATTTATTGCAGCGTCGTCCCATTCATTATTCTAAATTTGTATCCTCTACTACTACCCCTAAGAGGTACTTAAAAAAAAAAAACGCCCGCTGCTTAACAATTTTATTAAATCTAATCAACGTTATCGTAACCGTCGTCGCATGCGTGATGACATCATCGTCGTTCTTGATGACGTCATCATTATCCTCTTTTTTCATCAACCACACCCATTTTTAGGTATGTGAGCCAGAACCCCCATCTGACATACTACTTCTTGTGAGCATATCTTAAGTGTGGTTGGTCAATACAGGGCCTTGAGAACAAGGAAAAGCCTTCTATTTGGACATGTTCTTCTGACTTGACCAGGATTCTGATATGAATGCCACATCAACCTGTTGGTCATGAAATTCTTCCATTTTATTGTTTAATGAACATGGGTTACACACAAGTAGTCTTGGGAGGCTTTTGTTCTTTTGTGTGGGCCTCTGTGTTTGTGATGCCAGGGTTGATTGCATGTAATTAAGTTAATGTGTAACTCACACACTTATACTGGCATTTTGTTATCTTGACACATATATTACTTTGTTTATGTTTCTCTGCACGATCCTCTTATAGTTTTAGATGCACATAATGTTCATTAAGTCTTCGCTATAATGATGACTCGAGCCGATCAAAAGAAAGGTTTGCATTGCAACCTACATTGTATGTTGAACAATGTATCAGAAGACACCCATTTTAGTAGCAGAGTTAATATGCACCAGACTATTTTCACTGAGACATTAGTCTGACAGCTACGGTGATATATTACCGAAAATAAAAATGTACAGCATTTTAACAAAAGATAATTTCGACAATCCAACATATGTCAACCCTAACTTTGAATTTTGAAATATCTCCCATCCTCACTCCCAAAGAAAGAATAGTTTGGGGTTTTTTTTGCTTCTTCCTCGCAAAAATTATCGAACAAAAAAAAACATAGTTCCAAAGTTCACAGAGCCTTCAAACTTTACACATACTTAGACCATAATATGTACTTTTCAATAAAGTTATGACATACAGTTTCAGGTAAAGTTGTGACGTCATGGTGACGAAATACACTAAAATCAAATTGTAATATTTCACAATCTTTGCATCATCTTACAGATATTGAACTATGTGACATTTCGTACACAGACATGACCTCAATCTGACCTCTCCTTCCGGTTGAAACCGGAAGTTTAAGTGAAAAAAATATTCTGAAGCACTTACATGTATATAGGGTCCATGATATGGTATTTGGACATGCTTTCAGTGGACAAAATTACTATTGACATGTGACCTTTTGAAAATTGTGACTGATGACATCACCTATCACAGAGCCCTCTGCCGACAGGTTTAGAAAAATAATAATTTTCTATCTGGAAAAACCATAGGAAATTGACATCTCATCTTTTCAAAAGCGGGGGGGGGGGGGGGTGTGACACCCTAATAATTTTTCTCAGTCGGTATTTAGAGCCTCAGTTGGCAACTCAAAAGTACTAGAACAAGGGTTGGTCCATAATAAATTTTCAGTCGGCAAACCTAGAGCTATGGGTTTGCCAAATGAAAATGTATCGTGTTTCTAAGCACTGAAGATTTGCCGAGTTGTTTGTTATCAGTTGTTTTTACTTTGTAATACACTATTTTATTAACAGGAATTTAGAGCTGCGGTTTCGGGTGGCAGTTCATCTTTCTGGTCCTAGACGCTTTGAACGAATGGTGATTTTACAATAAGATTATACATGTACTTGCAGTTTTAAACAAAGGTTACTGACAATACTTTAACAAACCTTTTTGATTTTTTATCGCGGCTTATGCCTAAACTTACAATGATGAGTAGTTTCAAAATCAAAGAGGAAACGATTTAACTTACACGTAGAGTGCCTGGAATGTCATTCAGTCATGGGCATCGAATTGCTACTTAGTGTGGGGGGGGGGGGTGCATACATGTAGCTCTAGGTTTGCCGACTGAAAATTTATTGTGGACCAACCCTTGTTCTAGTACCTTTGATTTGCCGACTGAGGCTGTAAATGCCGACTGAGAAAAATTATTGGGGTGTCACACCAGGATCTTTTTTGTGTATTCTGCGTGGTCCATGATGACTGTTGTGTTTCCTTTGTCAGCATTGAGGATGTGGATTGATGAATCTTGGCTGCGGTCTTCGAGTCTTGTGATGTTTGGCTTGGGTGGTTTGCAGTTCTTGAGTAGTTGTTGGACTTGAATGTGGATGTCATCTGCTGTGGTTTTGTCTTTCTTTCTGATTGCTGGTTCGATGCCTTGGATTATTTTATCAACTTGTGTGTTAGGTAAAACTTGTAGCTTTGCATGGTGAGGATGATAAGTAAGACTAATTGCGGTGACACCATGTGGAATCTCAATTGAGTAGTAATTAGTTCTGAAAAGAACTGGAGGTACAACTGGAGTTGTACCTCCAGTTCTTTTCAGAACTAATTACTACTCAATTGAGATTCCACATGGTGTCACCGCAATTAGTCTTACTTAACTGGTGTCTTCTTGGGCGCTGTGCTAAACTCGAGGCCTAAAGAGAGTACTTTGTGTTCGTCGGTGGTGAGTTGGCACTGGCCGAGGTTTACTCCAGTTTTCTTGGCGGAGGTTTACTACAGTTTTCTTGGCGGCTTGAATTTGTTTTATCTTCTGTTGGATTTTGTTTTGGTGTTATGCAAATTGATGAACTTCTTGATCTCTTTTGCGCGAGCGGTCTTAAAAGCATGGTTGCTCGAGTTGGTTGTCAGGGTTTGAATCTCGTTAAAATCTTGTTCTTGTAAGGTTCCTTGAAGGAGTTGTTTTGTTCTTGTGATGGCTTGATCGTTGTTGTGGAGGTTGAGGTGGGTGGTGGCGATGCGTTATCGAAGAAGTGCTGTGCTGGCTTGTCTGATAATGCGTGATGAGTTGTGGTTGCATACTGGGTCGGTGAGTTGGAGGCCTGTAGGAATGATGTTGGATTCTCCGCATCTCTTCAGGAAGGTTAAGTTGTTCAGGAGTTTAGAAGCTCTTGATATACTTCATTTCCTGCTCTCCATAGAGGGTCTCGATGTAGGATGTGAGGCTTTGCATGGTGGAGATAGATGTTCTTTAATTCTTTCGGGTACACCATGTAATGATCTCTTTTGAAAAAGTGATAGCTCTGAAAAGAGCCGGTTGGTTTGTTCTCAACGTTTTGACTAGTCTGCTCTAGTCATCATCAGGAGACTGAAGAGGAGTGGGGTGCATTAGCTTTTATCTTGTGTTGGTAAGCTATTTCACTTTACAGCAATTTATGGAGGCACGTTCTTGTTGCACTATATAATGTACTCGCACGTGTGGCACACAAGCCAGAATCACAGACCACCATGGCTAGACAGTGAGATGTAAACATTGTCTACACATTGTTTGATCAAATACCCCCATACAATCCCCAACATTTAATCCATCCAAATAGATTTCTTTGAGTGGCGGTGGATTTTAAACAACGCCCTGTCAGGCGGCTTACCACAGATGTAGTTCAATTTTGTTTCTCACTTCCGAAAGCTGAAAAGACTTCTCTGAGTTTTTTCCATGGAATTTCTGACCCGACTGACAATCGAGGATTTTTTTTAATCGCGATATATTTTTTTCATTGCGATGTGGGCAATTCTCCATGGGAGAGAAAGAACTGTCAAAATTTTACATTTGCAATAGAGGAATATTTCATATTGATTCTAGACCAGAATTTCATAGGGAATCCAATCCAAGTGGTTAAAATTCGAAAAACTCATGTTTTGTGGGAGAAATATGGATTTTTGGGTAGTAAGTCTCAAAAAGTGGAATTTTCGTTAAAAATTCAAATTTAATTCTCTTGAACATTGTGACTGGTGGAGGCCTTGTGGGAAAACAATTGTTTGTGTTTCTAGATAGCCATTGTACCAAAGATTACTTTTGTATGTAAAAAAAAATTAAATTATTTTTCGTGTTCTCCAAAAATTTTCAAATAAAACATGAGAAAAATCACACATAATTCTGTTACCAAAATAATGCACAAAAGTAATTTTTTGGGCAAAGAAAATAAAAATTCCAACATTGTTTTTTTTCTAAATATACCTCCCTACAAGTGCTATAATTTTTTTCCCCACTTTCAGACATTTGCTTAGTATTTTAATATACGTTAACGGAATTACGGTAACCATGGTTACGGATTTGCACTGCACTTATATTCAAGTTTTTATTAGTTACAATGACTTTTACTGTGACTTTTGACATCTTTTATTTAATGTTAAGTAATAAATATTTTTCAATATATGACACAATGTTTAGTTTGAATGCAAAAGTATGCTATTGCTATTGTACATGTATTTGTACAGTGTTTATAGGCAGTACTTGTAGTAAACGCTCATTAATTTGGTTGGAAATTGTAAAGTTGGCATGATTTAATTGGATTATGTATGTTCAGGATATGTACTTGTGAGAACATTATTGCATATCGAAAACAAAAACACAAAATGGATATGCCTAAATGTAGAAATTCAAGTAAAATACTGGTTTTTATTACCGTTTTTGCCTTGCATTTAGCGATATTTTTTAGACCTGTACCAATCGTAATTCCGACGTAATTCCGTTACCATAATTGAAAGTCATTTTTTTTAATAAAGGAATAATATTTCAAATTTTATTTTGCACTGTAGTTACTAACCCTACTAAAGTCTATTACAAATAACACCCCTTTTGGAAATTACTAAACTTCAGAGATTTATTAATTTATGCAAGACCTGAAAACTGCTTGTCCTCCCATTTCATACACTGATTAGTTGTTCAGTATAAAACATATATAAGTTGAGTATGAAGAAGAAGAAGAAGAAGAAGAAGAAGAAGAAGAAGAAGAAGAAGAAGAAGAAGAAGAAGAAGAAGAAGAAGAAGAAGAAGAAGAAGAAGAAGAAGAAGAAGAAGAAGAAGAAGAAGAAGAAGAAGAAGAAGAAGAAGAAGAAGAAGAAGAAGAAGAAGAAGAAGAAGAAGAAGAAGAAGAAGAAGAAGAAGAAGAAGAAGAAGAAGAAGAAGAAGAAGAAGAAGAAGAAGAAGAAGAAGAAGAAGAAGAAGAAGAAGAAGAAGAAGAAGAAGAAGAAGAAGAAGAAGAAGAAGAAGAAGAAGAAGAAGAAGAAGAAGAAGAAGAAGAAGAAGAAGAAGAAGAAGAAGAAGAAGAAGAAGAAGAAGAAGAAGAAGAAGAAGAAGAAGAAGAAGAAGAAGAAGAAGAAGAAGAAGAAGAAGAAGAAGAAGAAGAAGAAGAAGAAGAAGAAGACAGATCATGTTATAGAACATAGAGGGCCGGATGTTGTTGTCTTGGATAAGCATGAGAAGATGTGTCATCCATATAGCTGTGCCGGGTGATAGTAGAGTAGCTTCGAAGGAGAATGAGAAGGTACAGAAATATCAGGATTTAGCGAGAGAAATCCGCAAGCTGTGGCAAGTCAAGGTGAAGGGTATTCCTGTGGTAGTGGGAGCACTGGGTACGATCCCGAAGGTGTTGGAAAGAACATCAAGGAGATAGAAACATGTTAGAGTGATTGTGGTATACGTTTGGGCAATAAGAGGAACAGTTGATGATTGTAGATATAAAATGTCATAATTTTTAATCATAATAATAATAATAATAATAATAATAATGTGGACTGGTGCTCAAGGCGCATTATACATTGTATTATTACCCCTGCTCATCAGGCGCATAAATCATTCCTGAAACCATCTCAGCTCCCTGGGGAGTATACAGCTCAATTTCTGCCATTACAGCTCATATAGGGCTAATCAAACACAACAACCAACTCTGCCCTCACAGGTACATGTACCCATTTACCCCTCGGTGGAGAGAAGCAATTATGGTAAAGTGTCTTGCTCAAGGACACAAGCACCATGGTCGCGGTTGGGATTTGAACCCACATTCCAACGACTCAGCCATCAGAACACAAATCCGATGCACCAAACCGCTCGACCATAGCACTCCAAACATAAACCGAGAGGAAGGCATGTGGCCAGCCCTTTTTTGAGTGGTATTCTGAAAGCAGCTAGCCTGGCAAAATAAGATCTGACTTCCCTCTCCCTGTCTGCAACATGCCACATTCATATCAGGTACCACACTACGCACGCATGCCGTCACACATAAACAACAACACAATGTTTGTCATACCGACCAGCAAAAATCAAAGCGTTCGGCTCATTTTGAAGTGATTAATTTAAAACTTTGACCATTTTCAGCACTGTTTATTATCTATGCAATTTTGCTTGCATGTAAAAGTAGTTTATATTTCAGTGTCCAATGTCATTTAATGTACACTACATGAACATACATTTTTGCCATGTACATATCCCTGTATTTAAAAGAAGCTGCGTATTGAGACGATAATATCGGTTATTTTAGCTTGGAAAAATGCTGTCAACATAACAACAACGCTGTTTGGCCTGTGTGTTGGACATTCATCCCTTTCAGGCAATAATATAGGTTTTCCTGGCGAATTTCAACCCTTTTTCTATCAATACTCGACTCATTCAAGCTAAAAGATACAATTCATAAGTAGCACATTCTTCTGTCATTTAACCCAACTCAACTCAGCACTGTTCATAATTTGATTGCATCAATCCTTTGCTAGCAAAAAAGGGAGTCGAGTTGCCACAAGGGTCGAGTTGTCTCATGGGTCGAGGCATACATGTATGTTCATACCCCATGTGAAAAGGTCGTTTAAAACACAGTGCGGCAGAATACCAATCTACCCCAAAAAAAGAAAACTAAAAATGCAGACATCGCAGGTCTAAGGACGACGTGCACGGAGTCCAGAAATCGGGCAAACGAGTTGTCACAAAGGTCGAGTTGTTGAGTTGTCACAAGGTTTGAGATGCCTTCACCCTGTACAAAGAATGGGTCTCGCAAATTTCTGATGTAAAAGCCTGTAGCGCTAAGGTCTGATTCAAGTAATTGCAGCTAGCAGTTGGGACACAGCCAAACCAAGTAACCGGCACAGCCATAGCCCTACTAGTATAAGACCTACATTACTTTCCAGAAATCTGACTAACGTTAATGATAGTAATGTCATGAATGTTACTTTTTAAAAAGGGACAATATTAGGCTTAGAAGGTTTTAAATTTTTGTCTAGCCGGTTTACCGCCGGGGAAAAAAAATTCAATTTTCGGTTTTACCGTGAATCTTTTGATGAAAAGAACAATAATTAAAAAGTCCTTATATAACATGTTACTAAGCTTAGGCAATAACACGATAATATTGAATATCGCAATACCTTTTTTTTTTTTTTATCAAGATATCGGTAAATCGCGATTAAAAAAATATATCGTGATGAAAAAATGTATTGCGATTAAAACAAAAATCGTGATTGTGAGTCAAGTCAGAAATTCCATGAAAACAAAATAAGATTTCGGAAGTGAGTAGGCTTGGGCGATAGATATTTTTCATCCACGATATATCGTCAAACATATATCGCGATTATTTTTTTTCACGCATGAGTGCTTTAGAGCCGATAATAACAGGAACGTACCCATACATGTATACACGTGTCACAATAAATTGCCAGTGCTTACCGGAGAGACGTGGAATCGCGCCGTTCACGAGTGCACCATGGCCATTGGCAAATTCGTTTGCGTAATAATTATGTAGGACGGTTACTGCGTCGTGCGTCCCAATCAAATCATCAGCCCGAGTTCACGTGACTCGCGTTCTACGTGACTATGTCATAGTATAAACACGTGACAAGGTTTATTCCTGCATAGCACCGTGCAGAATAAAACCATGTGATTGTGACACATCATTTGCACTTCGGAAAATGTGACCGAATTTGGATTGTACTCACACTATTTTAAATAAACGTCACATGGTTTAAGTAAGACTAATTGCGGTGACACCATGTGGAATCTCAATAGAGTAGTAATTAGTTCTGAAAAGAACTGGGGGTACAACTCCCATGGTTTATCAAGAGTAGTGTACGTGTTTTGTCACTAGACAAGAGTCCCAGTATGGTATAATAGAATAATGTCCTAATCCCCCAACTTTGATCGAGCCGCTGCAGATCCATGCTTTATTTCATGACTAATGTGAGCAGAGCACCTGCAATTACTGCAAATGTTACTTTGTTGTAGATTTTTAAGGTAATGCCCATATTCTGCATATATTTAAATATACATGATATAATGTTGTCGCACATGGTACACCAGCCAGAGTCACATCCCACCATGGATAGACAGTGAGACGTTAACATTGTCTACACATTGTCGGATCAAATACCCCATTCAATCCCCAACACTTAATCCGTCTGAATATATTTCTTTGAGTGGCGGTGGATTTTAAACGCCTTGTTAACTGGCTCCTTTGTGATATGACAGTCGGCTTACCACAGAAGTAGTTTGATTTTGTTTCTCACTTCCGAAAGCTGAAGACTTCCTGAGTTTTTTCCATGGAATTTCTGACACGACCGACAATCGAGGATTTTTTTTTAATCGCAAGGATTTTTTTTAATCGCGATATATTTTTTTCTTTGTGATATATTTTTTTTCATCGCAATATATTTTTTCATCGCGATTTGCCGATATCTCGATAATTTGAAAAGTTCTCAATATCATAATCAAATAAAAAAAAATATCGCGACATTCGATATTATCGTGTCATCGCCCAAGCCTAGAAGTGAGAAACAAAAGCTAACTACTTCAGTGGTAAGCTGACTGTTTGATCACATGACGTTGTTTCGCTTAATCCACCGCCACTCAAAGAAGCCTTTTCAGACCAGCAGCACAAGAAGGAGTGTTTGCCAATTATACTGATTGAATTCACAAGTACTAATCACCAAGTGAAGTAGGAAGCTAGCATTTGTTTTTAATGTTACCTTATAATTTATAATTCCCATCATAAAATAAGCAGTAGATAGGTATTTCTTCTAAACAAGGCAAAGTGATTTATTCTTCTTCGGACACAATACAACATGCCACATTTACACTCAAGTGTTTTAAACATCGGCCAACCCACAAACTGAACTGGCAAGACTCTTACATATTACGCGGCATGCCTTTGATGTTATCAGTCACTGCAGTCACAGCCAGCCAGCCATGTCGGCTTCCTCAAAGGCATTTCTGGCTAGTACTATTCGCGAATACTACAACACCTACCACTACCAGCAGTGCCTGGACAAAATGGTGTAATTGGCTGTGTTACTCGCGTAGTCACGAATAGTAGTCACGAATAGTTAACAGCAAGTTATGCAGTGCAAAGGCAATACATTATTGCAGGTAACAGTCACTGCAGTGATACCCAGCCAACCAGCCACGTCGGCTTCCTCTTAGGCATTACTCGCGAGAACTATTCGCGAATACTACAAAGCTTACATGTACCAGTACCAGTAGTGCCTAGACAAAACGGTGTAATTGGCAGTGTTACTCGCGAATAGTACTCACGAATAGTTAGCAAACAGTTCACGACTGCAAGTTATGCAGTGCAAAGGCAATACATTACTGCAGGTAACAGTCGCTGCAGTCACCCCCAGCCAACCAGCCAGCCAGCTTCCTCATAGGCATTATTCACGAGAACTATTCGTGAATACTACAATGCCTACCACTACCAGCAGTGCCTGGACAAAATGGTGTAATTGGCAGTGTTACTCGCGAATAGTAGTCACGAATAGTAGTCATAAATAGTTAGTAAACAGTTCACGACCGCAAGTTATGCAGGGCAAAAGCAATACATTATTACTCACAATTAATTGTGAATGGTCATTATTCGCGAATAGTTGCAGGTTTTCGTGCCAGCCCGATTAATAAAATAGTTCAAAATCCGCGAATACGAGTATGATTATCAACAACTATTCGCGAATATTCAAATAATCGAACTATTCGCCCAGGCCTAGCCAAAATCATGTCCTAAAAACCATAATCCAAAGCCAACATGACGTACAGGATATCCTTATTTAGAAGCGCGCGGCAAGGCGCAAGCACATGAATTGTTCCCCCCAACAGGTTCCGCCTACATCCCCTTTGACCAATGACATTATTCAACACATGTTTTGTGAACATGAACAAACAAACAGCGCTCTGATCACGCACACACCAGTGACCATAGTGCAGTGACATGGTCTTCTAGTCTCCTGACTCAGTCACGTGTGATGTTCAAGTAGGTCGCTGCATGCATCACAGTCCGTGCGATCAATGGGGCTTTCTTTTGTACATCGTACATTTGTAACTTGGGTTATCAAAGACGGACACTTTTGTAATGATCAGTTTCATTTCAGTAAATACAATACAGGTACTTATTTCACCAGGAGGGTTTACTTTAATAAAAATGACACAGTAGGCCAAAGTAAAGATTGATTTTAAGTATGTATCCTCTATTATACAGGTCAATTTTGTTACCATTTACAGTACATGTATTTGTGCACCACTGGAGGCAAAAATGAAAACGGGTATCCGGGTATCCAAAGTTTCCGGGTATCCGATTCCAAAAATATCCGAAAACGCACAGCCCTAATAATAGAATTCTTCTATTTTCTGAAGGAGGATTTTTTTAGAAGGGAAATAAAAATAATCCGAAAACCATCATAAAAGTAAGGAGGTCGGTGGGTTTTCCACTTTTTTGACAAAATCAAACAAGTTTGGTATCATTGGAAAGCTTATCTGAAAAGAAATCCAATGGTAATCAAATCTTTAAAAATGGCGGAGTTATTCTATTTTTAAAGTTTTTTAAACTGCATTTCTGTCTGGCAGTTTCCCGTTTTTGTCTGTAATGACAGTAACAATTTTTTTTCATGTTTGAAATCATGTATAAAAAAACAATCATGTAGTTTTCTGTTAAAAGAATTGTAAAAAATGTTTTAAAAATAAGTACATGTACCTTTATACTATCTCAATTAATTGTTAAACAAATGCATAGAATGGCCCCCTGTGAACTGCCTCAATAAGACCCCCCCCCCACTCAAAATACTCAATGTGCAGCTAGTTAACAAGAAACAAAGATATGCACCTTCATCACAATGGTGAGCTTTCAGAAAATGCATTTTGTATATATTTTGGGATTTCCATATTAGAGATTTGGAGGATTTTTAAAGTAAATTTGGTCACAAAATAAAAACCAACGATAATTTTTTTTTTAAATCAACCTAATTCCACCAAGTTTGATACTGTACCTACCGATTCCGCAGACCTTCCTCTACATGAATATCAACATACTGTGCATGAACCTAAGCTATCGAGGCCAAGAGAGGGCTCACTTTAAACCCTAGATAACCACAAAACCAAACTGAGTTTTCCCTTCACCAAAATGAGTGATCCTTCATGCATTAGGCCAAGAGAATGAAAGTCATAGATTTGCGTCGGGGAAATTTCAAAAACACGAGGCTTTTTTTCATTATTCATTATTCATTATTTTCATTGATCATTAATAACAGCGCAATCACAAGATGTTTCTTCTAATCTGTGTACGTACGTGCATCATTATAGTATTTGCGGGCCGCACACACAGGCATACTAGGCTCAACAGCGAACGTGTTGTGCATGTGAAGGCGGTACAGTTGCAGGTGCGGATCGGACGGAGTTTACCATACAGTTTTAGCGCGATGCGACCTTTTTTGTGAACGACGTATGCGGGACTGTAAGAGAACATGTGCTAATGATTATACTTTTATTTTTATAGCGCACATACTGGTGGAAATTTGGTAAAAACTTTGTTTTACTGATGTGGACGATTTGGAACTAAATTTGTTTGGTGGAAATACCTTTTTTGTGCAAATAATGATTTTTTTGGCAAATAATGAAAAATATAGGCGGTAGCTTTCGGGACATGCTGGCGGTGGACGCAAATCTATAACTTTCATTCTCATGGCCTTACTGTTGAATTGTAAGAGAAAATATTTTTGGCTACCAACAGATGAATTTTGACATCAAAATTCTCACATAAAGAATGTCTTCTGGGTGAGTTTTTACAAGCGGTTTTCGTGTAGTTCCAGATAGGAATCATGATTATGGCCATTCCGTTGACCTCCCTAATAAAAGTTGATTTTAAAGAAATTGATAGAATCATTTTTACCAGGTTAATGGTTGCCAAAAAAATACAAAAAAAACCTTAAAAAGTGGCGGTTGGATACAACATTCTATCCTTAAATTCAATATATGACACTTAAAAAGATAAGTTAGGCTAGGCCTACTGCAATGCAAGTTATACTCACCAGTTCGGTTAACCACAGCAAAAAACGAAAAGGACACAAATGCAGCGCAGAACACCAGCCAAAATTTTCTTGGACCCATACCATAGGTCTGTGCCTGAATCTGTGCCAGGTATAGACCAGGCTCCCACCACTGGATCTTAACGTTATTTCAGCCTAGCTAACACAGAAGTCAGAACACGTTAGCCCTGCTATACTACACTAAACTAATGTGGTCACCAGTGACCGTGGGCGTGGTCTAGCATAACCTAACGTTAGCCTCATCAACAAAAGTGTGGGCAGGCTAGGTTAGCGTTACCACTTGGGAATAGGACTGTCACTTAGGACAACAGTAACGTTAGCACAAATAACGTTAAACTCTCAGCCCACTGACACTGTACTCTCTGTCTCTGTAGTGTAGGCTAGTGTAAGTTACTGCCCAGGTCACGGACGGACCATCTCTCTTTTGACGGAGTTCTTTTTAATTTAAAGTATGCCACACACCAGGCGTTGAATGCAGTTCAGATCCAGAGCAACTGTACAATTAACGTTACATTGTAACGAACGTTTATAGTTATACTATTAAATTATCAAGTTTTATAGTTTGTGCACCAACTCACAACTGTGAGTAGTACTAGTACTAGTAGCACTAGGCCTAGTGGTTAAATAGTAAAGTATGGCTTATCACACATCGACATCTCGACCCCTCCTAGTGCAGTGTGTACCAGACTGATGCTAGCACCAAAATAGGGCCTGAATTCCGGCCAGCACGATTTTCGTGTTGGCACGAAAATTACATTTGGCTGTATTTCATTACGGTGGCCCAGAACGGACAAACTAATGAGAAACATAAACCATTTTAAGTGTTTTTTTTTTTTTTTTAAAGACTGTCCCATTAATTAATGGCAACAGTTTCTTGGTATATTATAAGTAGTGCACAGAAGGACGTTTTCGAATGATTTTTTTGTTGTAGTTTTTGAATTGTAACATTTCCCCCTTATTTGGTATAAAAGTTTTGTACACCAACACCAATTATTTGCCATTTTCCCTCGTCCAAAATATTTTAATATTTTTATAACACCCCCTCGTACATACCTTCTAGTAGACTTAATTTTGGCGACGACAAATTCTGCTATTACTGCTAAGCCCAATTAATTTAAATGGAGTGGAGTGGCCGTGGCCGAGTGGTCTAGCGTACCGGACTCAAGTTCTGGTGTTAGCAGCAGAATGTGGGTTCGAATCCTGGCCGTGACACTTGTGTCCTTGAGCAAGACACTTAACCATAATTGCTTCTCTCCACCCAGGGGTTAAATGGGTACCTGTGAGGGCAGAATTGGTTGATTAGCCATATATGCGCTGTCATGGCAGCAATTGAGCTGTATATTCTCCAGGGAGCTGAGATGGTTTCAGGAATGATTTATGAGTCTTATGAGCAGGGGTAATAATATAATGCGCCTTGAGCACCACTCAGTTGGTGGATACGTGCGCTATATAAGTCCACACATCATTATTACAATTATTATTATTATTAAATATTAACAGTTTTGGGTAAAACAAAATGATGTTTCGAATCCTACACAAATAGTGCACGAAAGCGAATTTTTTGATGAAAAATTGCCACATTTCTCGTCTAAAGTATTAAAATATTTTTATAATACGCCTTCGTAAATACCTTCTGGTAGACTTAATTTTGGCGACGACAAATTCTGCCATTAATTACTACCTAGCCCAATCAATTTAAATATTAACAGTTTTTGCGTAAAAACAAACGATGTTTCGGATCCTGTAGTGCACGAAAGCGCATTTTTTTATGATAAATTGCCACATTTCTCGTCTAAAATATTAAAATGTTTTTATAACACCCGCTTGTACATACCTTCTGGTAGACTTAATTTTGGCGACGACAAATTCTGCCATTAGTTAATGCCTAGACCAATTAATTTAAATATTAACAGTTTTTGTGTAAAAGCAAACGATGTTTCGAATCCTGTACAAATAGTGCACGAAAGCGCATTTTTTTGATGAAAAATTGCCACATTTCTCGTCTAAAATGTTAAAATATTTTTATAACACCCTCTAGAATATACCTTCTAGTAGACTTAATTTTGGCGACGACAAATTCTGTCATTAATTACTGCATAGCCCAATTAATTTAAATATTAACAGTTTTTGTGTAAAAACAAACGATGTTTCGAATCCTGTACAAATAGTGCACGAAAGCGCATTTTTTTATGAAAATTGCCACATTTCTCGTCTAAAATGTTAAAACATTTTTATAACACCCCCTTGTACATACCTTCTGGTAGACTTAATTTTGGCGGCGACAAATTCTGCAATTAGTTACTGCCTAGCCCAATTAATTTAAAAATGAAGTATGCCTGAAGGAGACAATTTTGAAATTATTTAAAGGATTTTCCTTTTTTCAGTTTGTCCGCTCTGGGCCACCGTATTGAAATCCAGCCAAAATGTAATTTTCGTGCCAACACGAAAATCGTGCTGGCCGGAATTCAGGCCCGATTTTCGTGCTAACCTCAGTCTGGTGCAGTGTGTGCGTCATGCCCTTGTGACAACTCGACCCATATACATGTGACAACTCGACCCACCAACAAATCAACCTGCGAGACAACTCGACCGCTGTACCGCGTCACTAAATGCTAGCTCGATATACAGTCGTTACGCCCCATCGCCATGACGCCCCAAACAATAACGCCCCATCGCCATTACGCCCCATCGCAATAACGCCCCCATCGCCGTTACGCCCCATCGCTATTACGCCCCACTATAGGATTTCCCTGTACAAAAAATATTGTAACAAAAAGCACATGAAAACTTTTTAAGTTAAAGGATACTTTATATTTCACGATGGCGTCCTTACATATTTTTTTCACGATGAAATTTCTTTGGATAATGGATCGGATTTTGTACATGAATGTGCTTTTTGTAACAATATTTTTTGTACAGAGAATTCCTATAGTGGGGCGTAATGGTGATGGGGCGTAATGGCGATGGGGCGTTATGGCATTGGGGCGTCATGGTGTGGGGCGTCATGGCGACGGGGCGTAATGACTGGAAACCGCTAGCTCGATTGATCATCTGTTTTACTGACATACATGTATATGGTTTGGTCTCTGACCTGGCCCCATAGAGCAATAGATAATTGGCATAAGTGGACCGCCCACCAACATAGGAGCTGGTTAGCTCAGTTGGTAGAGCGCTCACGGTACGGTAATCGAGAAGTCGCGGGTTCGAGTCCGGCATCAGCCAATTTTTCTTTGCTCGCTACCCGTTTATAATATTTCAGGTCAGTTTCTCCACATAAATCTACTTTGAGTACAATGACATAAAAGGCTTGTGTCCCGTTAATTGTGTGATCCCCGCTACTGCCGTTACCCGGGTTCCCGGATGGACTTCCATTGCAAGAACTGTTGGGTCTTGATAAAGCCTTACAAACGACTCGAGGTGAACTCGTAAATAATTTAACCAAATTGAGCACACTCGACAAAGAAATCTCCGTTCTTCAAAAATTACCCATTAACGCGAGAGAGCAAAGAAAAGACGAGTTGGCCGCAGAGACTCGTAAACAGCTGCGAGAAAAACAAGACAAAAGATCAGCGAGATTAGAGGTTGCGAGTACGAATGAGCGCGTTCTTCGTAGTCAAATCAATAGAATTAAAGAAACGATTAATAAAATGTTGGAAAAAGACGTTGGGTTGGGTGAAAAAATAAAAACTTTATTTAGAGAACAAGGCGTAACGATAGTCAGTATATTGGCGGCAATTAGTCTAGCGATCAGTACCATCGTCGCTTCGATCGTAGCGAGCGTAAAACCGATTCCAACGCCACCTACGCCTACACCTAGTGGCGGTACCGTAAAAGACTGGATACAAAAAACTCTCAAAAATCTATCGAATCTGCTAAAGAAACTTGGATTAAAAGCCTTAAATTCTCTACCGGGTATCATCGGCGGAGTATTGAGTTGGTTATTGACAAAACTTTCAGGAGTGGTAGGATGGTTGGCTGAACATGTGTGGCTATTCGTGAGTGGGGTCGGAGGCATGGTTTTATCTTATCTACAGAGTCATCGTTAACTTTGAGTAACATACTCGTAAATAGCCACGCCTAACCCAAAAGCAATCGCGATGCCAAATATTTGAGAATTTTTTCCTCTTGGTAAGCATCATCAATCGCAAGGTCGAGTTGAGTATCGACGGATGGATCGATGGATGGTGGTGGTGGATCGATAGATGGTGGTGGATCAACGGGGGAACGGGCGTTGAATTCGTGTCTTGATTCGATCCGAGTAACAGATCTATGAAAATTGCCACATTTCTCGTCTAAAATGTTAAAATATTTTTATAACACCCTCTAGAATATACATTCCGGTAGACTTAATTTTGGCGACGACAAATTCTGCCATTAGTGACTGCCTAGCCCAATTAATTTAAAATATTGACATTTTGTGGTAAAAAATGTTTGGAATCCTGTACAAATAGTGTACGAAAGCGTATTTCTCTATGAAAATTGCCACATTTTTCGTCTAAAATGTTAAAATATTTTTCTAACACCCTCTAGACTATACCTTCGAGTAGACTTAATTTTGGCGACGACAAATTCTGTCATTAATTACTGCCTAGCCCAATTAATTAAAAAATTGACAATTTTTGGTAAAAAATGTTTGGAATCCTGTACAAATACCCCCCCCCCCCCCCCCCGGTAGTGTACGAAAGTGTATTTCTCTATTGCCACATTTCTCGTTTTATAACACCGTCTAGAATATACATTCTGGTAGACTTAATTTTGGCGACGACAAATTCTGCCATTAGTTACTGCGTAGCCCAATTAATTTAAATATTGACAGTTTTTGGTAAAAATGTTTCGAATCCTGCACAAATAGTGCACTAAAGCGCGATTTTTGATGACAAATTGCCGCATTTCTCGTCTAAAATGTTAAAATATTTTTATAACACCCTCTAGAATATACATTCTGGTAGACTTAATTTTGGCGACGACAAAATCTGCCATTAGTTACTGCCTAGCCCAATTAATTTAAATATTGACAGTTTTTGGTAAAAATGTTTCGAATCCTGCACAAATAGTGCATTAAACCGCGATTTTTGATGACAAATTGCCACATTTCTCGTCTGAAATGTTAAAATATTATTATAACACCCCCTTGTACCTATATGGTAGACTTAATTTTGGCGACGACAAAATCTGCCATTAGTTACTGCCTAGCCCAATTAATTTAAATATTGACAGTTTTTGGTAAATATTTCAATATTTTGGACGAGGGAAAATGCCAACTTTTTTTGGTCGAAAATGTGTTGGTGTACAAAACTTGGGTTTTATACCAAATAAGGGGAAAATGTTACAATTTAAAAACTACAACAACAACAAAATCATTCGAAAACGTCCTTCTCTGCACTACTTAATACCAAGAAACTGTTGCCGTTAATTAATGGGACAGTCTTAAAAAAAAAAAACACTGAAAATGGTTTATGTATCTCATTAGTTTGTCCGTTCTGTGCCATGCGCCACCGTAATGAAATACAGCCATTTTGTAAATTTCGTGCCAACACGAAATCAGGCTGGCCGGAATTCAGGCCCGATTTTCGTGCTAACATCAGTCTAGTCTTGTACAAAAAAAGTTGGCATTTTCCCTCGTCCAAAATATTGAAATATTTACCAAAAACTGTCAATATTTAAATTAATTGGGCTAGGCAGTAACTAATGGCAGATTTTGTCGTCGCCAAAATTAAGTCTACCATATAGGTGCAAGGGGGTGTTATAATAATATTTTAACATTTCAGACGAGAAATGTGGCAATTTGTCATCAAAAATCGCGGTTTAGTGCACTATTTGTACAGGATTCGAAAAAAAATTACCAAAAACTGTCAATATTTAAATTAATTGGGCTAGGCAGTAACTAATGGCAGATTTTGTCGTCGCCAAAATTAAGTCTACCAGAATGTATATTCTAGAGGGTGTTATAAAAATATTTTAACATTTTAGACGAGAAATGCGGCAATTTGTCATCAAAAATCGCGCTTTAGTGCACTATTTGTGCAGGATTCGAAACATTTTTACCAAAAACTGTCAATATTTAAATTAATTGGGCTAGGCAGTAACTAATGGCAGATTTTGTCGTCACCAAAATTAAGTCTACCAGAATGTATATTCTAGAGGGTGTTATAAAAGTTTAACATTTTAGACGAGAAATGTGGCAATTTATCATTAAAAAATGCGCTTTCTTGCACTATTTTTGTAGGATTCGAAACATCATTTTTTAACCCAAACTGTTACTATTTAAATTAATTGGGCTAGGCGGTAACTAATGGCAGAATTTGTCGTCGCCAAAATTAAGTCTACCAGACGGTAGGTACACGGGGGCGCGGATCCAGGAATTTTTTAGACGGGGGGAACACCCAACACGGACAAATGCGAGCGCGAAGCGCGAAGCCCTTGCGGCGTGGGGTCCGGGGCCCGCTTAAGGGCCCCTGAAAATTTTGGATTCTGAATGTTCTGTGGTGCAATCTGAGGCGATTCCTGGCCAGTTTCACCTGACTTTTTTTGCAAAAGTTTTCAAGATTATATGGAGAATATATATATATATAACGCGTGAAACTCGGAGTTACAACTACCAGCGTTCCACTAGTTTTACTACAAGTATATATATATATATATATATATATATATATATATATATATATATATATATATATATATATATATATATATATATATATATATATATATATATATATATATATATATATATATATATATATATATATATATATATATATATATTAT
The DNA here is from genome assembly GCA_029582265.1 of Zoroaster sp. YZ-2022. Taxonomy (NCBI): domain Eukaryota; kingdom Metazoa; phylum Echinodermata; class Asteroidea; order Forcipulatida; family Zoroasteridae; genus Zoroaster; species Zoroaster sp. YZ-2022. Next base: position 12,598,504 of record CM055833.1, on the reverse strand, counting down.
ATATATATATATATATATATATATATATATATCATTATTTTAGCCATTATTTTAGCGATGTCATGACTACAAGTACAACCATATAAGTTTCTCCCTCCCCGATTTTTTGCATTTAATTTGCAGTTTTTGACTTCAGTTTAATTTATCCGGAATTTTTCTTGGTTTTAATTCAGTCCAGTTGAAATTTTCAAGCAAAGGGCTTGATTTCATACTGTTCCTTGCCCTGTGTTAAAACCATCGGCATGATCAGCTGCAAGACTCATCGTACTTCGCAGGCCTATGCGGACTGGCGTAGAATCTGACAGTAAATTGACATCGGCGATTGTAATTTCCACACGGTACCCCGACCCTTCTTCAGACGAAACGGAACAATTTATAGACGTGGAGGAATCGGGTCAAGAAACCAGACTAGCTTGCTTTGCACCCGATCACAGACTACCGATTTCAAACGAAATGTAGACTAACTAATTTTGGGAAGCATTTGAAAAAAGTCACTATAATCATCATTGGAAATTGATACAAAAAATCCACTTTTCTCAATAATGACAGTAGGTACACCAAACTGAAGGCGCTGTTCACCTTGGATGGTGGCTTTATTTTTTACTCTGCACCCTTAACTTTTAATCCTTTTTTATCAACCTTTTATGAGATACATCCTTGGATATTTTTATCACCGAAGCTTCTGTGGAAAATCAAATATAATATAAAAGAAACTGCAATCAATTAATTGCCATAATGAGGCCGCTGTGTTAAACTTTATGATGTCATCTCCATTAACTAAATTCGTGGAGGAAAATTGTCTTCAAGAATGGGTTGACTAAAATAAATCAATCAGTTCCTCAGAAGATTGCTAAGGGCTAACCGAGACTGGCCTGAAAGTCCATCGAAGAGAAATTATACTTCACACTGGTTAGACCACATCTTTGATATGGTAGCACTGCTTGGAAACCCCATATCACCAAAAACGTCTCTTCGCTTGAAAGAGTCCAGAGACGAGCTGGCGTTCAGAGCGGAAAGACCTGCCTGTCGAACTTACGGCAGAAGTCAGTTGCTTTGAACGTCGACTTTCTGCCGTGTCTAATTCAAATAATGTAAATTTTTGGGTCATTATTTGAATTAGATACGGCAAAAGTTCGACGTTTGAAGCAGGCCTATAAACAAAACTTACTAACTAGTAACTAACGTAGAGATGATACGACCATAATTTTGTTGAGATGCTGCTATCCCGTATCCGCAGCTAAAAACATTATGGCCACAGGTATAGTGTTTTAATTAATTAATCGACCTACTCATACCCGGTAAAAACAGAGACTGAGCCGTGATAATATATTGCACGTCGATCTTACCTTTTTCGCCGGCATCCGCCGCATGGCTTTGCTCCGGGTATCACTTCAGGAATGGATAGGCTGCAGGCGGATCGCCTGGCTACTTGTCGTCGAGTTTTTATGTCAATAAAAAAAACTTACAGCAGGCCTCATACGTACGTACACGTGCACAGTACGCGAAAAATGTATCAAAAATGTATCAAAATGAAGGCCCTTTCCATAATTCACTGTAGCCTTGAGTTAGTTTAGGCTGTGCTATATCATGTCAGCATGCGATCGTCGCTCTCTGGCCATAGCCTAACTCGTACCCGTACCCGACCCATGTACACAGCAAAAACCCGCGGTCCGTCGCACGCACAAAACCCGCAGTAGTAATACTACGCGCACACGCAATGCCCCCACGTGAGAGTCCAGCCCTGTGCTCTGAAGGGTGCACCCCACTAAATAAACTTCCATAGTAAACAGTGTTAAACACAAAATATTCAAAAATCGTTTAAAAATACTTAAAAGTCCCACAGTTTTTAAAACCAAAAGAAAAAATATTGATCGATATTATAACCTTTTATTTTCTGCTCTATTTACTGTCTAAAGTCCAGGTTTCCAGGAAGTTATCCTCATCCCAATGAAAACACCCTCTACAGTAGTGAAAACGTCCACACTGAAAAACAGCCATTTTGGAAAAAGGCCTTACGCTTGAAATCAAATTAGGACCACTTTTTCAGGGCCTAGTGTGTCCAAAATACTCAAAGTTGAAAGCCAAGGACCCCCAGGTTATGATATTGGGCCATTTTTACACAATCCATCAAATGTATGGGCCTCAAATCTTTGTTTTTCAGAAAAATTTACACTTTATGATAAACAGCTTGGCGCATGAATTCCTCACTATTTAGTGGGGTGCACCCTGAAGGAGCACAGCCTTGATTATTCTGTAACTTCCGGGTTTTGCGGTTATGGTAATGAGAATGAGCGGCTACAATCAAACGGTATCTGATTGGCCCTAGAATGGACATGCTACGCTGTTTAAAAACACAGTGGGGTCGCATCGCCAGCGCGTCGGTTTTGGGTTACCAAAACAACAGTCATTGATCTGTGGCGTAATTGGCTGTGGAGCTGAAACTGACATTATTCATACTAGGTAATTTGCATATCCCCTGTACATGTACATGTACACACATGTATGCGTATACACTGTGCACACGGGATGGGGGCTAGTACTAGATGCTGGCATGGCATTGCGTGATTACATTGTGGGTTTCGCGGGATCAGGGTTTCGCTGTGCACGGTCGTGTATGGACGACGTGGAGCCCGCCTGTGGTCAGCTCCCCGATAATTAAGCTGCTCAAACGAAGTATACTACGGTGATGTACTTTGGTCAAAGAACGTTCGTGGTTTTTGGGTACAAATACAACTCTATCATGATGAGACGATTTTCTCTTTTAAAAGCCAAGGTCTATTTGTTTGTGGCACCAATTTCAACGAACAAAAGAATAATACATGGTTTCATTACTGGACATAATGGCACTGGATAGTTTTATTAATTAAAAAGAATGTGTGCGTTAGGCCACTCAAAAAGGATTTTGGCAAAACTAGCAAATCATTCAGTCAAGTGATCAATTGTTTCCTGCTGGCTGTGGCCATTTAACCGGTAATAAACTCCCCCAAGAGGATTAGATGTTGACATGGAGAGAGTTGAAATCCCCGAGCTCCGGGAAATACTTCGGTTTTCTCTCAAAAGAGGGTTTCAGTTCCATGGCATGATTGGTAACCTTTTTTTCTTGTTGCATTTTTTCAGTATTTATTTTATGCCAAAAGTAGACACAGCAGATGTTTAATATTGTCGCCGGTATTTTTTTAGGCTACTCCTCCTTTTCTCTGACCTCCCCCTCTTTTTTTAATATTTTTTTTAACTCAATTTACCCGGGGGCACGTGCCCTCGCGGCCCCCCCCCCCTGGATCCGCGCCTGGTGTTATAATAATATTTTAACATTTCAGACGAGAAATGTAGCAATTTTCATAGAGAAATACTCTTTCGTACATTATTTGTACAGGATTCGAAACATTTTTTACCAAAACTGTCAATATTTAAATTAATAGGCCTAGGCAGTAACTAATGGCAGATTGTGTCGTCGCCAAAATTAAGTCTACCGCCAAAATTAAGTCTAGAGGGTGTTATAAAAATATTTTAACATTTCAGACGAGAAACGTGGCAATTTGTCATCAAAAATCGCACTTTAGTGCACTATTTGTGCAGGATTCGCAACATTTTTACCAAAAACTGTCAATATTTAAAATAATTGGGCTAGGCATTAACTAATGGCAGATTTTGTCGTCGCCAAAATTAAGTCTTGATATGTATATTCTAGAGGGTGTTATAATAATATTTTAACATTTCAGACGAGAAATGTGGCAATTTGTCATCAAAAATCGCGCTTTAGTGCACTATTTGTGCAGGATTCGAAACATTTTTACCAAAACTGTCAATATTTAAATTAATAGGCATAGGCAGTAACTAATGGCAGATTGTGTCGTCGCCAAAATTAAGTCTACCGGAATGTATATTCTAGAGGGTGTTATAAAAAATATTTTAACATTTCAGACGAGAAATGTGGCAATTTTCATAGAGAAATACTCTTTCGTACATTATTTGTACAGGATTCCAAACATTTTTTACCAAAACTATTTAAATTAATCGGGCTAGGCAGTAACTGATGGCAGATTTTGTCGTCGCCAAAATTAAGTCTACCAGAATGTATATTCTAGAAGGTGTTATAAAAATATGTTAACATTTTAGACGAGGAATGTGGCAATTTGTCATCAAAAATCGCGCTTTCGTGCACTATTTGTGCAGGATTCGAAACATTTTTACCAAAAACTGTCAATATTTAAATTAATTGGGCTACGCAGTAACTAATGGCAGAATTTGTCGTCGCCAAAATTAAGCCTACCAGAATGTATATTCTAGACGGTGTTATAAAACGAGAAATGTGGCAATAGAGAAATACACTTTCGTACACTACCGGGGGGGGGGGGGGTATTTGTACAGGATTCCAAACATTTTTTACCAAAAAATGTCAATATTTTAAATTAATTGGGCTAGGCAGTAACTAATGGCAGAATTTGTCGTCGCCAAAATTAAGTCTACCGGAATGTATATTCTAGAGGATGTTATAAAAATATTTTAACATTTTAGACGAGAAATGTGGCAATTTTCATAGAGAAATACGCTTTCGTACACTATTTGTACAGGATTCGAAACATTTTTTACCAAAAGAATTGTTAGTACCGTATGCATGCTATCTGCCGACCAGTCTGGTCGCCGATTTTGTGTAATTGGTTTGGCTATTTAACATTTATTTTAGTCTGATAATTATATTAATTAGTCGAAATTTAGTCACATACGGCTCTTCATACGAGACAAAAAACGCTGAACACTTCTAGTGCGACGCGTAAACACTTCTAGTGCGACGCGTGAACACTTCTAGTGCGATGCTTAAACAATTCTAGTGCGGCGCGACGGGCGACGGTCGACGGGCGACGGGCGAAGGTCGCAGGTCGACGGGCGACGCGCGACATTTAGAAGGGCGGCGGGCGACGTTTAGAATGGCAGATATGGAATTCCATAGACGATAGACAAAAGAATGCGGCGCAACTTATGAATTTGAATGTATCATTTTGCTGAATGAGTTGGGTATTAATTTGAATGAAAAATGGTTGAAATTCGCCAGAAAGAGATGCATGTCCAACGCAGAGGCCAAAGAGTGTTATTATTTTGACGGCATTTTCCAAACATTTTCTGTTTTTTCATCGGCTCATTAGGCCTACACATTTTTCAAAATAAGAAGCATGGTTTTACAGTAAATAATGTCACAGTCATTTAGGCGCTACTGTTAAACCAAGCTTATGACAGAATTATATTCATTTTTCAAAAAAATAAATCCTTTCTGTAATGAAATCAAGGATGTTCCGATTGAGGAAATTATTGGTAAAACACGTTCTGTGCGGATAATTTTAAAAATAATTTTTAAATCTATAATTTCATATCTCGGCTTTCAATAAAATATAATATTTAATTTTTTTATACATTTGGACCCTTCTTTTTATTTATCATTATATTTTTCCCGGGGATTAGGTATATTTACTACAACTATAGTATTTACTACATTCTAAAAAGGATTTTCCAAGAGTTAAATATATCCCAAATCTTTTCCCATTGTATGTTTTTTATGAATCATTTTATGACAACAGGCAAGAGCGGGCAATTGTGTGTTGACATGCCCCGTGATGACACCTGTCACTCACCTGCAAATGCCGCGTCACATGCCGACGACTAAGTTTATGTTGAAGTTCGACAAGAGCGCGTCCGTAAAGCAACACACCATCGCACAGTAGTATGGTAGAAGCCGCTTCTACGATATTATGAAAAAAATGATATTTTAAGATTTCATTTTAGGAGGTTGTAAAAAAAAATTAAAAAGTTAAAAATGAGATGTTAAGATCTGATTTTTACAGTATCCAAACTGGCAAGTAGAGTTTGGATACGTACGTACACACAATGGTTGACCTGACGTTGAACCATGATGTGTAAATTCCCATAGCACACCATACAAGGAATGTATAAAAACTGGTTTAAACCAGTTCTAACGGGTGAGTTGCCTTATAGCGATTTATGAAAACGATGAATAAAAAAAAATGAAAACTGAATATAATAAAAAGGTGAGAAATTAAAATAATAAAACAGTGAGAAATTAAAATAATAAAATCTAGTATTATTGTAAACACGATGGAGAAATATTTATCGAGGTGGACATTGAAAGGATTGAAGAATGTTTCGAACGAGCATAGACTATTGGTGGTGCGGAACCGTAGAACGAGAAGATGGAATAAGCGGTCTTATTATAACGCGGTAAAAAAGATACAATAAATTAACTAAATCAACGCCGTTGTATAAATTAAAATTGGCTCAGCGTTTAGAAGCGGAAAATATTCCTCTGCCCAAACATTTCAGCGGGAGAAGAGGGCACATCAAAAAAGACTACATTGCCGCCATTAAAAGGTTTTACGAGCCCGAAGAAGAGTTAAACTTTGATGAACCACCCATTGACGGTGGAAGGTATTTGCGACAGCGAAATATGACTATACCGCTCGGCCATAGTAAGGAAAAAGATCCAAATACCTTTTTCGACGCAGTCAAGTCAAAGATTACCGACAAGTTAACGTCTGACTTGCGAGAATTTGGACGGTTAAAGTTTATGATAGGGCCTAACATTGCGTATTCAATTATATAAAGAGAAACTCGATGGTACGATCGATTATGCCAAACCTCAGTTTCACCATAAAAACTCGTTTTATTTGATCCGAACGAGATTGGAGATAAATTAACCACAGCCTTTGCGGAAATCCAGGAGGCTATAGAAAAATGGACGCACAACGGTTCTGGATGGATAATAGATCGTGTGACTTGTACTTATGAGTATTACCATTTCAAAAGTTCAACCTTTGAGGGGCGGCTCTTACCTCGTAGTACCACAATAGCAGTATGTGTAAATGCCGGTCTTGGACCATCCCCAAAACCACCCCCAAAACGATGGGGCGATGGTTCATCGCCCCATCTCCCATCCAATATATATATATATATATATATATATATATATATATATATATATATATATATATATATATATATATATATATATATATATATATAAAATCACTAAATAAAATTGAAATTTTAATTTAATAAAATCTAGTATTATTGTAAAGACGATGGTCAACTACAGAATGCACAGTCTCGCACAACTCAGAGTTTCTTGAAAAAAATAATATTAATATGGGTGAGCCATCTGGCAAGTACCTGTTGGCGGTTATAAAACATTTAGATAATTTACCGCCTAAAAACATTATTCCGTGCGAATGGCTTTTAATGGGTTCGCCCAAAAGGTGTTCCAAACCAAGCGTGGAGACAAATTTTGTGAGCTGCATAGGCAACGCATTAAGACGGGAAAATCTATACCAGTTCCGCGTGTAAAATGTAACATGGGTACAAAGACGTCGCCGCCATTGTGTACAAGATGGGAGAAATAAAAATCAAGCTCGCGCTGAAGCGAGATTAAAATTTAATCTCGTCATGGAAGAGTTGGTAAATACTCACAATATTTTTTAAAAAGTTGAATTATACTCAGGTGGTCTTTCTAGCGGTAAACGTTGATCTAAGGCTAGTTTATTATACAACTCGTTGTTTGTCGTTGTAAGATTTTTCTATCGAAAAGGTTACTTTAAATTCAAAGGTTTTTCTACAAGGTCTTTTTTTTCTTTATCGACGATGGCTTTGACATCTGGCTAAGCGTCTTTAGGAGTAAATTTTGTTCGAATGTTTTCTTTCATCTCCGAGTACTTTTTCGCTCCTCGTTGATTAAAACAAATTCTTCTTGACTTATACGACCGTCTTCAATCGGTTTCGAAACGTGGTTGCCGATGGTGTTAAGTTTACTCTCGGCGAGCACTCTTATCTCGTCGTGTTTTTTTAATTTTTTTTACCGAGCTTGTATTTCGCGTATTTCATTGCCATCGCCATACCGCCTAACCCGATGGCTACTCCTTCGAGGGCAAATCCAACCGGCGCTGCTAAGACGCTGGCCAGACTGGCAATCCCCGTCGTTCCAGCCGCGCTACCGCCGCATTCGGCCATTGTTTCTACGATAGATAAAGTCTTGATGATTTTATTGTATTTTTTATACGATCTCTCGCGCTCATTTCTCTCAAAGGAACTTTCTTTCTGGATGTCGTTGATTTTTTTTAAATCTAAACCCATTCACATTTTCTATACTAGTCGAGGGATACATAGTTTGTAATGGTGGGTCAATCTTTGCATCGGTCGAGGTGTCCATAGTTGGTAATGGTGGATATAACTTTGTATCGTCCATTATTCTATTAATAATAATAAAGATTATAATTTTTTTTTAAATCAAGGGAACACTTTCAACCTTTATATCAAAACAGATTCCCGTGTTTATAGCATCAAAAAAGGTCGCTTGTATACAGAGACTTCTTGATCATTGACCTTGAAGCAAATTCCGCATTCTAAAAGCTGCGGTACAGCGCTAAAAGAAAGTTCTACATTAAAATTATCAGTAGTGGAGAATATATAAGCTCGATTGGCTACAAAGTTGCGCTTTGACGTGATTGAATAAAAATCATTTTCACCCTTGATTCTTTTTGCATAAATTGAACAGTATGTTGGTTCTCTATCGAGGAAAAAACAGGGTTGATTCGTCGATCCTTTCCACTTGAGGTTTATGGGTAGTCTTCCCATTAAATTTATCAACGGTATAGTTTGGCGAATTTCCCTCGTAGCGATACGTCCATGATGTTCAAAAATGGATGTATTGTCATTATTGGATGAAATGGGTTTGCTCGAAAAACCCGGACCGTTAATACTCGCCATTTGTATTTACTATTTAAAATTATTTATTAATTTCGACGGTTATAATGGCTGGCATACCATGATTATTAATGTCTCTACCGCTCGGATCTTTAATTTTAAAACTCAATTCGTTTAAAGTTCCAGTCGTGAGATTTTTTCGTAATGGATTAGAATATTCTATCCAGGTACTTTCACCAAATTTTACATCTTGTAGCCTATGGGTAAAACATTTAAAATACTCGAAGGTTTACCGTTGTAAAAATTTTCGCTAGTAGAAATTTGATCGCAATGAATGTGCATTATTTTAAAAGGTTGCAAATCAATTTTCCCATTATACGACCCCATGCCTAGTAATTCATCCGAGAGTCCAAGTAAATTGGCTAACCCGGATGAAAATTTGATTTGATACCTTTGATCATTAATTTTGAGTAAAGATTCACTGGTTTTTTCATTAATGTCAAATGTTACCCAGGGTGTGTTATGTACGATAATATTGATAATTTGTTTTATATTGTAAAGTCCAGGTCTGATGGTCTGAGAATTATCGGTTGGTTGACCTCCAGCTGCACCAATTTTACGGCGCAATATTTTTTTCTTTCTTGCGCACATTATAGTAGCCGACCCAAAAGTTGACGGTGTTAACGATATCCAAAGTTTACCATCCCGATTATCGATTGTATTATTATCTAATACGACGGGCTTGTTAAAATTTTTAATTTCAATCGTATGGTACATTTTATAAACTAACATTATTTTATCGTTTAGATTATAATAAAACGACGGTTCGCATTTCAGAGTGTAAATACGTCAAAGCGGTATCAACAATCTGGAAATTTTAAAGCTGGAAGAATTTCTTCCAGCGACTTTTCCATTCAAAAGATTTACACATCAGAAAAATATTTTTTTCAAGTAGAACTCGCCAATTCTTTTCAAAGTACAAGTTGCCTCACGTCAATAGCGATGAGATTGTAATTAGCTGGAATTCGTATCCGCTAAAGTTTTATCAGAATCAAATGAATTTTGTAACGTGGTGTAGTACAACGGGGTGTGGAGTGAGTTACGAACATCTACTCCATTCGAATCCGATGATTAGTAGTTTCTTTAGGTTTCACGTATATTATCAAATTAGACGATTGCTCAAAGAAATGAGCTGTCCCGCGTTTTTTCCAAATTTTTTGGAGCGCGTTTGAAAACAATAATAGACATTGGCGCATATAATAAAATATGTAGAGACTTTCACGTCTCGTCGGTATCTGATTGGAGGCAACAAGAAGATGGAAACTCGAGAGGATTGGGAATAGCCTATTATTACGACAACGGTTACATTCCGGTGCCTGGGAAAAACTACGATAATTCAAGCCGGCATGTTCCGTTCTCTAACGAGAATGATTATTCAGACGTGACAAAGATGGGCTTTGGAGATCATCCCTCGACGTATACAGTTGCCTACATTTCACAATCTCCCCAGACTGAGCGAGCTTGGGTTAAATTTATACTCGAGTCTGGATTGGCTCAGGGTTTTACGGATATAGGTATAGAACGAATCAACGACTCTAGAACGTTCGTTTACGCCGTGCTAGGAGTAGGAGCTCAAGCTCAAGCTAAAACAGGAATTCTTGTACCGGGTACCGGTTTAGATGCAAAAAGAGAATTCTAAAAAATACTCGAGGCTTCGATCGATTCTCCGGTAGATTTGCAATCCTCCATTCAGCGGTACCAAGATTCTTTACAATACGCTCGATCGCAGTTAAACTTTGTCATCGGAGAAGATTTATACCTTATTCCATCCGACATGAATTTGCGTATAGATACGTATGTGGGATACAACAACAATATTTTAATCGCAACGCCGGATCTGTTACTCGGATCGAATCAAGACACGAATTCAACGCCCGTTCCCCCGTTGATCCACCACCATCTATCGATCCACCACCACCATCCATCGATCCATCCGTCGATACTCAACTCGACCTTGCGATTGATGATGCTTACCAAGAGGAAAAAATTCTCAAATATTTGGCATCGCGATTGCTTTTGGGTTAGGCGTGGCTATTTACGAGTATGTTACTCAAAGTTAACGATGACTCTGTAGATAAGATAAAACCATGCCTCCGACCCCACTCACGAATAGCCACACATGTTCAGCCAACCATCCTACCACTCCTGAAAGTTTTGTCAATAACCAACTCAATACTCCGCCGATGATACCCGGTAGAGAATTTAAGGCTTTTAATCCAAGTTTCTTTAGCAGATTCGATAGATTTTTGAGAGTTTTTTGTATCCAGTCTTTTACGGTACCGCCACTAGGTGTAGGCGTAGGTGGCGTTGGAATCGGTTTTACGCTCGCTACGATCGAAGCGACGATGGTACTGATCGCTAGACTAATTGCCGCCAATATACTGACTATCGTTACGCCTTGTTCTCTAAATAAAGTTTTTATTTTTTCACCCAACCCAACGTCTTTTTCCAACATTTTATTAATCGTTTCTTTAATTCTATTGATTTGACTACGAAGAACGCGCTCATTCGTACTCGCAACCTCTAATCTCGCTGATCTTTTGTCTTGTTTTTCTCGCAGCTGTTTACGAGTCTCTGCGGCCAACTCGTCTTTTCTTTGCTCTCTCGCGTTAATGGGTAATTTTTGAAGAACGGAGATTTCTTTGTCGAGTGTGCTCAATTTGGCTAAATTATTTACGAGTTCACCTCGAGTCGTTTGTAAGGCTTTATCAAGACCCAACAGTTCTTGCAATGGAAGTCCATCCGGGAACCCGGGTAACGGCAGTAGCGGGGATCACACAATTAACGGGACACAAGCCTTTTATGTCATTGTACTCAAAGTAGATTTATGTGGAGAAACTGACCTGAAATATTATAAACGGGTAGCGAGCAAAGAAAAATTGGCTGATGCCGGACTCGAACCCGCGACCTCTCGATTACCGTACCGTGAGCGCTCTACCAACTGAGCTAACCAGCTCCTATGTTGGTGGGCGGTCCACTTATGCCAATTATCTATTGCTCTATGGGGCCAGGTCAGAGACCAAACCATATATGCCGAGTAGCCAGGGATCAAGCACACAAAGTACACAAAGTAGATTTATATGGAGAAACTGACCTGAAATATTATAAACGGGGAGCGAGCAAAGAAAAATTGGCTGATGCCGGACTCGAAAACGTCCGAAAGGCGAGTTGAACCACCGCTGCATGCAGAGCGACAAGAGGTTTGTGCGCATGCGCCTTTTTCTGCTCTGTATAGCGCCCTCTATTGGTGTTGTTTCACCAACTTTAAACAAGGTCGCGTCTTTTGAAATTTGGCAAATCGACTGGAGGTGTACGATCAAAGTGAGTGCAAATGCCAAATGATCTCAATGAACAAAGATCACACATCAATCTACAGTCATGGCTTTACAAGATGACACGTTTCTGGGTGAATTCATCGAAACCCGCGAAGTGTAAAAAGCGTCTTCAATGTGCATCAAATATTGAGCATCCGTTAAATTTTACAGATCGAGAGAAGCTAATTATTGGTCCATTTTTGACGTTATTGTACGTCTTTCGTGAATTGATTCTTGAAAAATCAAGCATAGGAGGGTAGTTAAACTCACGAAGAACAGTTTCATGGTGATTATACCTGAGCAAACCCAAGTAACGGCCTCTGGGCAGCAATTCAAAAAAGGTGAAATATTGCTATTGATTACATCTTCGCTGTTTAAATAATGGATTTGGAGTGCATAGAAAGGAAAAAAATCCTTAAATTAATTTAAAATGGAAGAGTGAACAGAATATATGTATTAAATATTGGTTTATATTGGCTTATAAACTCAAATCATTCCCCGTTTTTTTTAATATTCTAACGTTATTAAAAAATTATTTAACCCCCCTTACAATGAAAACGCCCACAATCTAATCCGTGTGTGTGTATATATATGCACACGCATACACAATGATGTCATCCCAAAAATCGTAACGGGTTCCCCAGAAATCTTTTGTTTAACAACGCTAAAGCCGCAGGGAAATCCCACCGTTTAAAAGTTAGCTACTAGGTTTGCTGAAATAACAAAGTAATAATTAGTTAAAATAAGAGTTCTTTCACCTATCATACTTTTTATGTCTCAGGGAAAATTCATCTTCAGGAAGAAAATCCGCGTTGAAATATTACCTTTTTCAGCGTGCGCGCTCTTGTCAAGGGCCAGAGTTGTGCACAAAAAAACTTCAAGGAAATTCGCGCATTTGCCCATATTGCTGTAATGTTAGTTCAATATTTGCAGACGACATATTCTTTCTAATCCTATTGGTTAAAAATTCTCTTTGAAATTAATTTTCAGTATGTAACAGGCGTTTTTATCAATGAACTCCGCGACGGAAAAAAAAGTAAAGGTCACGTTATGAATATGCATTTTTGTATGACCCTTCAAAATTCTCGCGCATGCGCCCAAACCACATGTCGCCTGCAGAGCATTTTGAACAGCGGTGGAACGTAGTCAAGTACATAACTTGACTCTATCCAATTCAATGCTCCAGTATCCATGGCGAGCGTCGAGTTTGCTGAAAACGCGAGCACCGCTAAACTGGTGTGTTATTTCTTCCAGTGTCGGCATTTTGTGGTATGTACGCTTTGAAACTCGGTTCAAGTCCTTCGGGTCTAGGCATATTCTGAGCCTGCCATTGGTTTTTTTCTGCTGAACGCGAGCGATGATACCCAGTCTGTGGGATCTGTCACTTTCTTTATGACATTCAACACTTCCATCCTGTCAAGCTCGGCTTTCATTTCATCCTTGAGTTGGATGGGGGTATTTGCGAGGTGGGTGTACAGTAGGTTGCACGTCCCCATGCAGTGCAATTTGAAACTGGCCAGATTGGAGATAAATTAACCACAGCCTTTGCGGAAATCCAGGAGGCTATAGAAAAATGGACGCACAACGGTTCTGGATGGATAATAGATCGTGTGACTTGTACTTATGAGTATTACCATTTCAAAAGTTCAACCTTTGAGGGGCGGCTCTTACCTCGTAGTACCACAATAGCAGTATGTGTAAATGCCGGTCTTGGACCATCCCCAAAACCACCCCCAAAACGATGGGGCGATGGTTCATCGCCCCATCTCCCATCCAATATATATATATATATATATATATATATATATATATATATATATATATATATATATATATATATATATGTATATAGGCCTATATATATATATATATATATATATATATATATATATATATATATATATATATATATATATATAAAATCACTAAATAAAATTGAAATTTTAATTTAATAAAATCTAGTATTATTGTAAAGACGATGGTCAACTACAGAATGCACAGTCTCGCACAACTCAGAGTTTCTTGAAAAAAATAATATTAATATGGGTGAGCCATCTGGCAAGTACCTGTTGGCGGTTATAAAACATTTAGATAATTTACCGCCTAAAAACATTATTCCGTGCGAATGGCTTTTAATGGGTTCGCCCAAAAGGTGTTCCAAACCAAGCGTGGAGACAAATTTTGTGAGCTGCATAGGCAACGCATTAAGACGGGAAAATCTATACCAGTTCCGCGTGTAAAATGTAACATGGGTACAAAGACGTCGCCGCCATTGTGTACAAGATGGGAGAAATAAAAATCAAGCTCGCGCTGAAGCGAGATTAAAATTTAATCTCGTCATGGAAGAGTTGGTAAATACTCACAATATTTTTTAAAAAGTTGAATTATACTCAGGTGGTCTTTCTAGCGGTAAACGTTGATCTAAGGCTAGTTTATTATACAACTCGTTGTTTGTCGTTGTAAGATTTTTCTATCGAAAAGGTTACTTTAAATTCAAAGGTTTTTCTACAAGGTCTTTTTTTTCTTTATCGACGATGGCTTTGACATCTGGCTAAGCGTCTTTAGGAGTAAATTTTGTTCGAATGTTTTCTTTCATCTCCGAGTACTTTTTTCGCTCCTCGTTGATTAAAACAAATTCTTCTTGACTTATACGACCGTCTTCAATCGGTTTCGAAACGTGGTTGCCGATGGTGTTAAGTTTACTCTCGGCGAGCACTCTTATCTCGTCGTGTTTTTTTAATTTTTTTTACCGAGCTTGTATTTCGCGTATTTCATTGCCATCGCCATACCGCCTAACCCGATGGCTACTCCTTCGAGGGCAAATCCAACCGGCGCTGCTAAGACGCTGGCCAGACTGGCAATCCCCGTCGTTCCAGCCGCGCTACCGCCGCATTCGGCCATTGTTTCTACGATAGATAAAGTCTTGATGATTTTATTGTATTTTTTATACGATCTCTCGCGCTCATTTCTCTCAAAGGAACTTTCTTTCTGGATGTCGTTGATTTTTTTTAAATCTAAACCCATTCACATTTTCTATACTAGTCGAGGGATACATAGTTTGTAATGGTGGGTCAATCTTTGCATCGGTCGAGGTGTCCATAGTTGGTAATGGTGGATATAACTTTGTATCGTCCATTATTCTATTAATAATAATAAAGATTATAATTTTTTTTTAAATCAAGGGAAAACTTTCAACCTTTATATCAAAACAGATTCCCGTGTTTATAGCATCAAAAAAGGTCGCTTGTATACAGAGACTTCTTGATCATTGACCTTGAAGCAAATTCCGCATTCTAAAAGCTGCGGTACAGCGCTAAAAGAAAGTTCTACATTAAAATTATCAGTAGTGGAGAATATATAAGCTCGATTGGCTACAAAGTTGCGCTTTGACGTGATTGAATAAAAATCATTTTCACCCTTGATTCTTTTTGCATAAATTGAACAGTATGTTGGTTCTCTATCGAGGAAAAAACAGGGTTGATTCGTCGATCCTTTCCACTTGAGGTTTATGGGTAGTCTTCCATTAAATTTATCAACGGTATAGTTTGGCGAATTTCCCTCGTAGCGATACGTCCATGATGTTCAAAAATGGATGTATTGTCATTATTGGATGAAATGGGTTTGCTCGAAAACCCGGACCGTTAATACTCGCCATTTGTATTTACTATTTAAAATTATTTATTAATTTCGACGGTTATAATGGCTGGCATACCATGATTATTAATGTCTCTACCGCTCGGATCTTTAATTTTAAAACTCAATTCGTTTAAAGTTCCAGTCGTGAGATTTTTCGTAATGGATTAGAATATTCTATCCAGGTACTTTCACCAAATTTTACATCTTGTAGCCTATGGGTAAAACATTTAAAATACTCGAAGGTTTACCGTTGTAAAAATTTTCGCTAGTAGAAATTTGATCGCAATGAATGTGCATTATTTTAAAAGGTTGCAAATCAATTTTCCCATTATACGACCCCATGCCTAGTAATTCATCCGAGAGTCCAAGTAAATTGGCTAACCCGGATGAAAATTTGATTTGATACCTTTGATCATTAATTTTGAGTAAAGATTCACTGGTTTTTTCATTAATGTCAAATGTTACCCAGGGTGTGTTATGTACGATAATATTGATAATTTGTTTTATATTGTAAAGTCCAGGTCTGATGGTCTGAGAATTATCGGTTGGTTGACCTCCAGCTGCACCAATTTTACGGCGCAATATTTTTTTCTTTCTTGCGCACATTATAGTAGCCGACCCAAAAGTTGACGGTGTTAACGATATCCAAAGTTTACCATCCCGATTATCGATTGTATTATTATCTAATACGACGGGCTTGTTAAAATTTTTAATTTCAATCGTATGGTACATTTTATAAACTAACATTATTTTATCGTTTAGATTATAATAAAACGACGGTTCGCATTTCAGAGTGTAAATACGTCAAAGCGGTATCAACAATCTGGAAATTTTAAAGCTGGAAGAATTTCTTCCAGCGACTTTTCCATTCAAAAGATTTACACATCAGAAAAATATTTTTTTCAAGTAGAACTCGCCAATTCTTTTCAAAAGTACAAGTTGCCTCACGTCAATAGCGATGAGATTGTAATTAGCTGGAATTCGTATCCGCTAAAGTTTTATCAGAATCAAATGAATTTTGTAACGTGGTGTAGTACAACGGGGTGTGGAGTGAGTTACGAACATCTACTCCATTCGAATCCGATGATTAGTAGTTTCTTTAGGTTTCACGTATATTATCAAATTAGACGATTGCTCAAAGAAATGAGCTGTCCCGCGTTTTTTCCAAATTTTTTGGAGCGCGTTTGAAAACAATAATAGACATTGGCGCATATAATAAAATATGTAGAGACTTTCACGTCTCGTCGGTATCTGATTGGAGGCAACAAGAAGATGGAAACTCGAGAGGATTGGGAATAGCCTATTATTACGACAACGGTTACATTCCGGTGCCTGGGAAAAACTACGATAATTCAAGCCGGCATGTTCCGTTCTCTAACGAGAATGATTATTCAGACGTGACAAAGATGGGCTTTGGAGATCATCCCTCGACGTATACAGTTGCCTACATTTCACAATCTCCCCAGACTGAGCGAGCTTGGGTTAAATTTATACTCGAGTCTGGATTGGCTCAGGGTTTTACGGATATAGGTATAGAACGAATCAACGACTCTAGAACGTTCGTTTACGCCGTGCTAGGAGTAGGAGCTCAAGCTCAAGCTAAAACAGGAATTCTTGTACCGGGTACCGGTTTAGATGCAAAAAGAGAATTCTAAAAAATACTCGAGGCTTCGATCGATTCTCCGGTAGATTTGCAATCCTCCATTCAGCGGTACCAAGATTCTTTACAATACGCTCGATCGCAGTTAAACTTTGTCATCGGAGAAGATTTATACCTTATTCCATCCGACATGAATTTGCGTATAGATACGTATGTGGGATACAACAACAATATTTTAATCGCAACGCCGGATCTGTTACTCGGATCGAATCAAGACACGAATTCAACGCCCGTTCCCCCGTTGATCCACCACCATCTATCGATCCACCACCACCATCCATCGATCCATCCGTCGATACTCAACTCGACCTTGCGATTGATGATGCTTACCAAGAGGAAAAAATTCTCAAATATTTGGCATCGCGATTGCTTTTGGGTTAGGCGTGGCTATTTACGAGTATGTTACTCAAAGTTAACGATGACTCTGTAGATAAGATAAAACCATGCCTCCGACCCCACTCACGAATAGCCACACATGTTCAGCCAACCATCCTACCACTCCTGAAAGTTTTGTCAATAACCAACTCAATACTCCGCCGATGATACCCGGTAGAGAATTTAAGGCTTTTAATCCAAGTTTCTTTAGCAGATTCGATAGATTTTTGAGAGTTTTTTGTATCCAGTCTTTTACGGTACCGCCACTAGGTGTAGGCGTAGGTGGCGTTGGAATCGGTTTTACGCTCGCTACGATCGAAGCGACGATGGTACTGATCGCTAGACTAATTGCCGCCAATATACTGACTATCGTTACGCCTTGTTCTCTAAATAAAGTTTTTATTTTTTCACCCAACCCAACGTCTTTTTCCAACATTTTATTAATCGTTTCTTTAATTCTATTGATTTGACTACGAAGAACGCGCTCATTCGTACTCGCAACCTCTAATCTCGCTGATCTTTTGTCTTGTTTTTCTCGCAGCTGTTTACGAGTCTCTGCGGCCAACTCGTCTTTTCTTTGCTCTCTCGCGTTAATGGGTAATTTTTGAAGAACGGAGATTTCTTTGTCGAGTGTGCTCAATTTGGCTAAATTATTTACGAGTTCACCTCGAGTCGTTTGTAAGGCTTTATCAAGACCCAACAGTTCTTGCAATGGAAGTCCATCCGGGAACTCGGGTAACGGCAGTAGCGGGGATCACACAATTAACGGGACACAAGCCTTTTATGTCATTGTACTCAAAGTAGATTTATGTGGAGAAACTGACCTGAAATATTATAAACGGGTAGCGAGCAAAGAAAAATTGGCTGATGCCGGACTCGAACCCGCGACCTCTCGATTACCGTACCGTGAGCGCTCTACCAACTGAGCTAACCAGCTCCTATGTTGGTGGGCGGTCCACTTATGCCAATTATCTATTGCTCTATGGGGCCAGGTCAGAGACCAAACCATATATGCCGAGTAGCCAGGGATCAAGCACACAAAGTACACAAAGTAGATTTATATGGAGAAACTGACCTGAAATATTATAAACGGGGAGCGAGCAAAGAAAAATTGGCTGATGCCGGACTCGAAAACGTCCGAAAGGCGAGTTGAACGTAGTCAAGTACATAACTTGACTCTATCCAATTCAATGCTCCAGTATCCATGGCGAGCGTCGAGTTTGCTGAAAACGCGAGCACCGCTAAACTGGTGTGTTATTTCTTCCAGTGTCGGCATTTTGTGGTATGTACGCTTTGAAACTCGGTTCAAGTCCTTCGGGTCTAGGCATATTCTGAGCCTGCCATTGGTTTTTTTCTGCTGAACGCGAGCGATGATACCCAGTCTGTGGGATCTGTCACTTTCTTTATGACATTCAACACTTCCATCCTGTCAAGCTCGGCTTTCATTTCATCCTTGAGTTGGATGGGGGTATTTGCGAGGTGGGTGTACAGTAGGTTGCACGTCCCCATGCAGTGCAATTTGAAACTGGCCAGGCCAGGAAAAAATTTGCCAATTCCGGTGAATCAATCCGGATATTGAGCTTATATCAATTCCTTTGCTGCTAAAAACGCTCCTCCAACACAGACTGCATAACACGTACCCACAGCGCGAGCGCGTGCTCTGTGGGTTGAATGCGTTGTTGACTGTCACAGCCGGCCATGTACAGTACGTTGGCAAGGCAGGCACATACCAATGGCGTAATGCGCGCTGTACGGCATGTTTCATTGGAAGACTTGATGGACCCATTTCTTCATTTTACAAAAGACGGCGGTTAATATTGACCAATCACAATGATTTTTTATATAACCAGTTAGATAAGAAATCCAAGGATCAGTTCAGCGATTGAGGGGGACGAAAGAGTGCGCTAGCTGAATTTCTGGGGAGTTAAAAATGGTTATGTCGCGACGCGTGACTAGGGAAGCAGCGATTCACACAAATTTGTGTGAATTTTTTTTAAGAATGTGGACTTTATAAATTAAAATGACGGCATTTAATCATCATGTTTTTATTTTTATTTTTATTTTTTTTATTTATTTACTTCGACATTTCTGTCACGAGTTGTGGAAAAGGTTTCATAACCCATATAAGAATTCACAATCGCTTAAAACATCGCTTAAAACATGGCTTGAAAGTGTACTATATGTTTACTTTATAAATGTCGATTGTGGAGTTAAGGTCTTGTTCCATTTTTGAACAATGACAGTATAATTGAAAAAGACGCGATTTTCACCGTGAGTGCATTCATAGAGAAAATGGGAGTAATATGTGTGGTTATATAATGGGTCTTCAAAATAGATACTTCAGGAATTGATAGGATATCAATTCCTTTGCTGCTAAAAACGCTCCTCCAACACAGACTAGACTGCATAACACGTACCCACAGCGCGAGCGCGTGCTTCATACAGTGCCGTGCTCTGTTGTGTGTGAAGTATGGACCATACCATTTGGCGTGAAGGGGAACTAATCTTAAACGGTTCTTCCAATGGCGTAATGCGCGCTGTGCGCTGTACGGCATGTTTCATTGGAAGACTTGATGGACCAATTTCTTCAAAGACGGCAGTTAATATTGACCAATCACAATGATTTTTATATAACCAGTTAGATAAGAAATCCAAGGATCAGTTCAGCGATTGAGGGGGACGAAAGAGGGCGCTAGCTGAATTTCTGGGGAGTTAAAAATGATTATGTCGCGACGCGTGACTATGGAAGCAGCGATTCACACACAAATTTGTGTGAATTTTTTTAAGAATGTGGACTTTATCAATTAAAATGACGGCTTTTAATCATCATGTTTCATAATAATTTTTACATGGCTTGAAAGTGTACTATGTTTACTTTATAAATGTCGATTGAGGAGTTAAAGTCTTGTTCCATTTTTGAACAATGACAGTATATAATTGAGAAAAAAAACGCGATTTTCACCGTCAATGCCTTCATAGAGCAAATGGGAGTAATATGTGTGGTTATATATGGGTCTTCAAAAAAGATACTTCAGGAATTCACCCTTCAAGAAATCATGACGGGCGAGTACAGCGGGGCTGCACATGACAACACATCAACAGAACTCGATACGTAAAAACGATCGAGCCTGCTAGACGCGGTAGTTCCAGCATTGCGCCACGGCATAAGAACGTTGTAACTGATTTAAAGACCGCAGTCTTTGATAGAAGTATCGTACATTAGTCGACGTAACTCAGTCGATCTTCGGCTCCGATTTCACACGACGTGAAATCACTCGGAACCGCGACTGTCGAGCTCAATGTCCAACACACAATTAAAAACCCGTTAAAATAACAGGAAGATTACTCGTCAAATAGAAGCCTAACTCAGCGAAGAAAAGACGACGTGACCTGGGATTGTTAGGGGCATAGACTGTATACAGTCTGACACCCCCGCCTCCTCCAGAACCACACAAAATACCAGAAACAATCCTCCCGTCAGAATCGACGGAAGGGTCAGAAAAAAACAAAAGGGCTCCCGGCAGGAAAAATGATGATGGTACCACAGGAGAAAGATGTACCAAAACTGGCAAACATCGTATGTAGAGGAAATATGACACTCCTGAAGACAGGAAATGTCATACCCCCTACATAAATCAAAAACACGTGTTCTCTTCACGGGATCACGCATCCCTCTCACGAGAAAGTATGGCGTTCATGGTCGCTGTTTTGAATCTAATAAAAGTTACGTGGGAGCACTGTCCGGGTGTTGGAGGGTGCCCTTTGTAATGGGACTACTTTATTCACATTTGTGTGTCACTAGGGTCAATAGGTAACTTGTACAGACTCCATTACT
This sequence comes from Zoroaster sp. YZ-2022, assembly GCA_029582265.1. NCBI lineage: Eukaryota > Metazoa > Echinodermata > Asteroidea > Forcipulatida > Zoroasteridae > Zoroaster > Zoroaster sp. YZ-2022. Next base: position 12,576,921 of record CM055833.1, on the reverse strand, counting down.
CTTGTAAGACTTGTGTGAATGTTGCCATATTTGATGTTATTGAAATACTCGTCGACTCCTTGAACAAGTTTCATCAAGTGGTATTATTACATGGTGGCGGGTAGAATGTCGTATCCGACCGCCACTTTTTCTCATTCAATATATAAACCAATAATGTAATCTTACCTACCTAGTATTAAGGTGGAGAACATATGGATGACGATGGACACATACTTCAAATTATTCCAGGATATTTATTTCATGAAAAATCAAGCATTTTTGGTAGACGATGACTTCCTCAGTCATGTCAGTCTGATCTTGTCAACTCCCCAATTAGTGACCAACACAGTCATTGTACATGCGCAGTGGCAACTATAACAGGGATCCTATTATTCTATTTTCTGATGGGGAGGATTTTTTTAGAAGTGAAATAAAGTCCGAAAACCATCATAAAAGTGGATTTTAAAGATCATAGTTCTTTTTCGCTTTCTGTACCCCAAAAAATCGATAGAATCATTTTTTTAAATTGGTAAGTGGTTGCAAAAAAATTACCAAAAACCCTTTAAAAGTGGCAGTTGGATACGACATTCTTTCCCGCAAGTGTCTCATCAAATTTTTCGCACAACTACATAATCTTGTGGGCAGGTCGTGAGGTGCTCAGGATTTTTAATACCTGGGGCCTCTCAGATCGTCCCTAATTTGCCATAGTGAGCAATGTGACTTTCAATTTTAATCAATTTTAAGTTTTCCCGTCCATTAGGCATAGTACATTCAGGAAGAGACCTACTATTGTATCTAATCCACATGCATGTATTCCTTATAGTTTTGGAGATATAGCATGCATTCAAATGACGAATGCTCTAACTGGCTATTTTGTACTTTGGCAAAGTGACCAATACCGCATTGGTCACTATGCCAACTTAATTCGGGATTGGTCACTATGGCAAGTTATGGACGAGATGAGCAACTCACTGATCCCAAATACATATGGGATAAGTTTTCGAAGCATGTAGAGCCACATGAAAACTTTAGGATGCACAGGCTTGAATTTAAGCGGTACAAACAGACCAATCAGGAGTCAGTGGATGACTTTTATACGACGCGATGCAAGGAAAAGCCATGAAGTGTCAATTCAAGGAAAATGCTACACTCGAGGAACGCATCATCGAGGTATTGATTTCAGGTATCAAGTACACACCGACACAGAAAAAATGCTTGGCAAAGATGACACGTTGAAATTGCAGGATGCTCTCGACATATGCCGTACCCATGAAGCTAGTGTTACACCATGTTACACATATGGCTCAACTCGGTAACATCGGACGTGACAGTTGGGTGGATGTTGTAAAACTCCGTGGTCAATGTAAGAACCGTGGTGGAACTCATCCATATAAGCCAAGAGACAGGTGCCCGGCATACGGCACTACATGCAAAAAGTGTGGTAAACATGTGTGTCTTAGTTCTGCTGGCACAACCCAAAACCCACACCAGCGACGCAAAACACGATCCTATGGTGTTCTAAAAAGGACACATGCACATTGCAAGAAGAGTGTGTAAGCGTCCCATTAGGATTCACGCGTCGCACTAGAAGTGTTGTCGCGTCGCATTAGAAGTGTAGTCGCGTCGCATTGGAAGTGTAGTCGCGTCGCACTAGAAGTGTTGTTGCGTCGCACTAGAAGTGTTGTCGCGTCGCACTAGAAGTGTGTCGCGTCGCACTAGAAGTGTAGTCGCGTCGCACTAGAAGTGTGTCGCGTCGCACTAGAAGTGTAGTCGCGTCGCACTAGAAGTGTTGTCGCGTCGCACTAGAAGTGTTCACCATTGCAGTTTTTTCTCGTATGAAGAGCCGTATGTGACTAAATTTCGACTAATTAATATATACGACTAAAATAAATGTAAATCCATATATTTACTAGAAAAACCAATTATACAAAAGCGGCAACCAGACTGGTTGGCAGCTAGCATGCGTACGGTACTAAACATGAATTTTGGGATTTATATTCCTTTAAAAAAGTCCTCCACAGCCAATACATTATTGTTTTACAGAAAGGTTTTGTTTCTGAATTAGTGTTGTAGTTAACAAAAATGTTGCTAATCCTGTTACAAATATTTACAACCTAAACCTAGTCTCGATCCCAACTACCTACATGGAAGGTGAGCATTCTAAACCACAAGACTACCATGCCACTCGAATTTGGCGGTGAATTAAGTACAGAAGAACCTTTGTAAAATTGTATTTATAAAATAATATAAATTGTTCAGAAAAATATTGCGCAGGCCTACAGGGTTTACTCGTCCCTACCGCCCAGGGCGAGCGGGGTCAGGGGGTATGGGGTGTGACACCCCAATAATTGTTCTCAGTCGGCAAATCAAAGGTACTAGAGCAAGAGTTGGTCCAAAATAAATTTTCAGTCAGCAACATTTGTATGTCTTATATACTGATGCCTCTTTTCACAACAAACTATTTTAAAGCAGAACCATACCCTAAATTCATGGTCACATAATAATGTAATTATATGGGGGGGGGGGGGTGGGGTTAGATGACAGATAATTAAAAGCAAAAAGGACACAAACATATGATTTTATTTTTATAAAAACTTGTTTTCAATCATCAACCATTATATAGGCCTACTGTTAATTTAAAGGAATATTGTGTACATGTACAACACTGTCCCAAATAATTATGTCCCACAAGTTGCATTTTGAGATAATCAAATTTGTTACACAACTAACTGTATTAACTATAGGCAGGAACACATTTATATATGTTATGGAATACATCATTCATCAAATGTTTTTTTGAAGCCATTTTGTCTATAATTTCAGTATAACTATTTTTTCAAAATTATTTTTTACAGTTCAGGAGACAAGCATTTCACATAATAAATAACCTGAATGTATTTTCACTATTGCTGAAGCTTTCATATAGGCTGGAGTTATGCATCAACAAAATAATACATTATCCTTACAGAAAAGAAATATATTTTACTTTAAAAAAACTTTCTTAGTGGGTAGACATTCACAGGTCAGTAAGTCTGACCAAGTTCCAATTTTTCAGTGTAACTTTGACTTGTGTCACCATAAAATGACACAGACTCAAGGTTTGAGGAATACGTGTCTGCTATGAAAGTTTAATACATACTTAATACAAAGTTGATAACCAGTTGTAACAGTTGTGCTTAAAGAATTGCCAATCATGAAAAATTGTTTTGACATTTATTAATATTTCATTAATAGTGTTACTTTCCTTCTGTTTCTCTGATTTTTGGATGTTACGAACCTAGAATAGTGACTGGATTATTTTAATTTCTGATTATTACTTAATTCCTATTATTTTACTTTATTGCATTTTCCACTTTTTTATTGTTGGTGATTCCTCAGTTAACCAGTTCGCACCGGGAATAAAAAAGTTTTTCCGAACCCCGTGGCGGGTTTATTTTTACCGCACAAACACGACCAATGGTGCTCACCAGAGCGTGACCGGGGAGACCGCGTCTTCCACCGTATGCTTATGGCTCGTTGCCACGTCGACCGGGAATCTATACAAATATTCCCGAGAATCCTGTGGCGTGTTTAGACGCTCTCCGATCTGCTGTCCAAAAGAAAATGCGTGTATACACGGCCTCCGACGCGAACTGGTTAAATCAAATTCACTCGTCCCCACCAACCAGGTCCTCAGCAAGCGGGGTGGGCGATTTCTTTCAGCCAACTAAAATTACCATCCCGCGATATTTCAGCCAGTGATATGTTTTATACATATTCGTGGCTTATTCCATCAGTCCCAAAACACTTAAATATCTGGCAAGCCCTAACATATTAATGAGCTACCATACCAAAACAAAGTCCCTAGGCAGACCAAATGTCTCTGCCAAAATGTAAACAAACCCACCGAAGGCCATACCTTGGCTGATGAGAAGAAGTGACACTGTACTATGGCATGAATAGACAATATACACACTGTTCGTTTGTATCAAAAAATTCGATAGTGAATTTAATACTGTTACGAATCTTACCCTTTGATTTTGATAAATATTAGCACCCTCTATTTCACTTCTTCCACTTCCAATATTTTGCTTACGATGCAATTTCAAGCAGTCTAAGTCCCAGGGTTGTTTCCCCGGACCCTTGATTGTCCCCTATGAATATGCAATCCATACAAGGACGCTACTTTTGCTCATGCATATCCAGCAATGCAGCAATGCAGCAATGCAGCAATGCATAATGCAACACCAGCGAGAGCCTTGTGTGCGTGCCACACCCTCCCGCCACGTGGCTTGGGGCCATCCTTTGGACTTAGTGTATTTTCCGAATACTTTCCTCGGAGTCCACCCCTTCACACCGAACACGGTTCGTGGGTGAACCACGGCCAAACAGTCGCCGTGACTGACCCGCTCAGTCATTAGCCGTGGCCCGCGTGTAGTGTTCCCTACCCAAGCACAGCCGCTGTTTCCCCTCATGCAGTAATAGCTTAGCATCCAAGCAAATAGCTTAACATGCCCAGTAAGCATTTCCCCCTTGAACACGCCCTCCTTTCTAAGTTGTCGATCACTTCACTTTCGTCAAATACCTTACCTTATATGGAACAAGGACCTGTTGTATGTCATGATTTTGCACACGTTTCTACCCTTAGACGCGGAAGCCAAGCTTCTCATTGGCTAAGACGCTAAACTAGGCTTATGTTTTATTCATTCCTAGGCCCCAGATTTCTATATAATCCCCAAGATTTCCTGATCTCGGGGTAGTGCGGTTCCGAATGAAATCTATGCGACTCGATCCGATCCGATCCGATCCGATCCATGACAGTGCGATATACCGAACTATTACGGTCCAGAGCCTCGTTCGTTGAACCAATGGTGCAGGGCGTCGATATGGCCATTGGTTCGCCTACATGTAGCTAATGCGGTCTGATACACACTCTGGCCCCGTCCAGACACCCATTGTAGTCAAGCCCCGGTGGTCCCCGTCGTAGAGACCGACCAGCCGCCCGTCTCTCGGTATAGCAGTGCCCGTACCGTATGCCGAGTGACAAGCCGCATGAACGAACGATGGTCCCCACTGACTGTACCCAATAGTTGGTATTCGTACACCCTATTCGGAACTTAGCACAAGTATATAAGTTTAACTATTGACATGTACCTATACGCTACCACTCCTGTCATACATGTTACTAGTGCCATTGTTAAATATTGATGTTAATAATAAACCAACCCCATTGATTGAGATTGTCACAACAAAGTTTGTGTCCGACTATTATTTGTTGACCCACAAAAGTGGGGAATGCAACAATACTATAACGACGGGTACTAACACAATTAATATGGAAACTAAGAAAATTGCAAAACTGGAGGCATAAGTCTAGATGGTCTTCATCTGGAATACCTGCAACCGGTAATACAGTGAAATTAGGGTTTCTAATTCTCACAGTGACTGAACAATGGTGGGCTATAAATTTACAAATAACTCGGAAACATTAATTTTTTACAAGGTTTACAGCAACATGATAAGTGGAAACGAGATGAATTATAAAACCTGTCATTCAGTAGATTACAATAAAAGTGTAAGCAATTTGATTTAACTGAGGAATCACCAACAATAAAACAGTGGAAAATGCAATAAAGTAAAATAATAGGAATTAAGTAATAATCAGAAATTAAAATAATCCAGTCACTATTCTAGGTTCGTAACATCAAACAATCAGAGAAACAGAAGGAAAGTAACACTTATTAATGAAATATTAATAAATGTCAAAACAATTTTTCATGATTGGCAATTCTTTAGGTACAACTGTTACAACTGGCCATCAACTTTGTATTAAGTATGTATTAAACTTTCATAGCAGACACGTATTCCTCAAACCTTGAGTCTGTGTCATTTTATGGTGACCCCACAAGTCAAAGTTACACTGAAAAATTGGAACTTGGTCAGACTTACTGACCTGTGAATGTCTACCCACTAAGAAAGTTTTTTTAAAGTAAAATATATTTCTTTTCTGTAAGGATAATGTATTATTTTGTTGATGCATAACTCCAGCCTATATGAAAGCTTCAGCAATAGTGAAAATACATTCAGGTTGTTTATTATGTGAAATGTTTGTCTCGTGAACTTTAAAAATCATTTTGAAAAAATAGTTATACTGAAATTATAGACACAAAGGCTTCAAAAGAAACATTTGATGAATGATATATTCCATTACATATATAAATGTGTTCCTGCCTATAGTTAATACAGTTAGTTGTGTAACAAATTTGATTATCTCAAAATGCAACTTGTGGGACATAATTATTTGGGACAGTGTTGTACATGTACACAATATTCCTTTAAATTAACAGTAGGCCTATATAATGGTTGATGATTGAAAACAAGTTTTTATAAAAATAAAATCATCTGTTTGTGTCCTTTTTGCTTTTAATTATCTGTCATCTAGCCCCCCATATAATTACATTATTGTGTGACCATGAATTTAGGGTATGGTTCTGCTTTAAAATAGTTTGTTGTGAAAAGAGGCATCAGTATATAAAACATACAAATGTTGCTGACTGAAAATTTATTTTGGACCAACTCTTGCTCTAGTACCTTTGATTTGCCGACTGAGAACAATTATTGGGGTGTCACACCCCATACCCCGCCTCGCTACGGCCCTGGGCGGTGGGGACGAGTGAACCCTGTAGGCCTGCGCAATATTTTTCTGAACAATTTATATTATTTTATAAATACAATTTTACAAAGGTTCTTCTGTACTTAATTCACCGCCAAATTCGAGTGGCATGATAGTCTTGTGGTTTAGAATGCTCACCTTCCATGTAGGTAGTTGGGATCGAGACTAGGTTTAGGTTGTAAATATTTGTAACAGGATTAGCAACATTTTTGTTAACTACAACACTAATTCAGAAACAAAACCTTTCTTTAAAACAATAATGTATGGGCTGTGGAGGACTTTTTTAAAGGAATATAAATCCCAAAATTCATGTTTAGTACCGTATGCATGCTAGCTGCCAACCAGTCTGGTTGCCGCTTTTGTATAATTGGTTTTTCTAGTAAATATATGGATTTACATTTATTTTAGTCGTATATATTTAATTAGTGGAAATTTAGTCACATACGGCTCTTCATACGAGAAAAAACTGCAATGGTGAACACTTCTAGTGCGACGCGACAACACTTCTAGTGCGACGCGACACACTTCTAATGCGATGCGACTACACTTCTAGTGCGACGCGACTACACTTCTAGTGCGACGCGACACACTTCTAGTGCGACGCGACTACACTTCTAGTGCGACGCGACACACTTCTAGTGCGACGCGACTACACGTCTAGTGCGACGCGCATTAGTCGGACGGCTTCGATAAAAAGTGTCATTAAGTATTGTGCACAGTTTCCATACGCTGCATATGGAAGCAGTGCTGAATGAAGCACTGAGGCGTTAACACACATTGTCCAATCAGACTACACTGAAAAACCAATACCAGGATATCATGAATATGTATGAGTGGTACTGTGGAAGCTTGTAGACCCCCATTGTGAAGACGATTAACACTCTGATAAGTTCCTATACTGGCTAAGGAAAGGTGATAATTGGCTCTCCACCAGTGTAGTGAAGAACTAGAACAGTCAGTGGCATAGAATAGTTAGTATTTTTCTGTGGGGCAGAGACAAGCAATATATACAACTTAAACAAGTTCAAACCAAAATAAAAGGTAAACACTTGTTGCCGTTAATGATGCAGTGTTGTTTGTTTGGCATAATTTTTATGGTTTATATTCATTTTCAAATTCTCAAAGGAGTGGTTAAGTTTCTCTTAAATGAAGGAACAACATTGGCGTTTGATAACGTATATTAATTTAAATTCTCTGGTTCCAAATAAATATATCACAAAACTAAACTGTGCAATCACGGGAATCACGATTTAAAAAAAAAAAAAAAAAAAAGTTATGAAAACATTTTCCTATTATTATTCTAACAATTTTATTTTAACATTTTTCTTAATAAACAAAACGAATCGACTGCAACTTTTTCCACATAGGCTATGTTCTTTTTCGCTCCTTTGGGATGCGCGTGAAGAAAAGTGCCCGTATGAGGCTGTATGCCATCGCCGTTTTCCAAATACCTGGACATCATTTGTCGGGGAAGCTCTTGCCTGCGAACTATTCAAATTAAAACGCATAACGCAGCTCAAAGCCAAGTTATCAATAAAAATGGCGTCATAATGTTTCGGAACCCTACAGTTCAGTCATTATAGTGCATAATTTATGGTTTTGGATAATTATTGTAAGGGGAAATTTAGCTAAAAAATTTTCGATAAATTTGGCTATATCTAGCGAATTTAAATTCTGTTAAAGTTGTCAACAACAAAAACTTGCACCCTTATATTCAGACTCGCTCTCTTAAACTAAAAATCATTCTTATCATAGCGAGAATAAAACCATTGTAAATCTCGCACTCTTAAGTCTTATATTCAGACTCGCTCTATTATACTTAAACTAAAATCAGTCTCATCATAGCGAGAATAAAACCATTGTAAATCTCGCACCCTTATATTCAGACTCGCTCTCTTATACTTAAACTAAAATCAGTCTCATCATAGCGAGAATAAAACCATTGTAAATCTCGCACCCTTATATTCAGACTCGCTCTCTTATACTTAAACTAAAATCAGTCTCATCATAGCGAGAATAAAACCATTGTAAATCTCGCACCCTTATATTCAGACTCGCTCTCTTATACTTAAACTAAAATCAGTCTCATCATATAGCGAGAATAAAACCATTGTAAATCTCGCACCCTTATATTCAGACTCGCTCTCTTATAAAAATCAGTCTCATCATAGCGAGAATAAAACCATTGTAAATCTCGCACCGTTATATTCAGACTCGCTCTCTTATACTTAAACTAAAATCAGTCTCATCATAGCGAGAATAAAACCATTGTAAATCTCGCACCCTTATATTCAGACTCGCTCTCTTATACTTAAACTAAAATCAGTCTCATCATAGCGAGAATAAAACCATTGTAAATCTCGCACCCTTATATTCAGACTCGCTCTCTTATACTTAAACTAAAATCAGTCTCATCGAATCGAGAATAAAACCATTGTAAATCTCGCACCCTTATATTCAGACTCGCTCTCTTATACTTAAACTAAAATCAGTCTCATCGAATCGAGAATAAAACCATTGTAAATCTCGCACCCTTATATTCAGACTCGCTCTCTTATACTTAAACTAAAATCAGTCTCATCATAGCGAGAATAAAACCATTGTAAATCTCGCACCCTTATATTCAGACTCGCTCTCTTATACTTAAACTAAAATCAGTCTTATCATAGCGAGAATAAAACCATTGTAAATCTCGCACCCTTATATTCAGACTCGCTCTCTTATACTTAAACTAAAATCAGTCTTATCATAGCGAGAATAAAGGCATTGTAAATCTCGCACCCTTATATTCAGACTCGCTCTCTTATACTTAAACTAAAATCAGTCTTATCATAGCGAGAATAAAACCATTGTAAATCTCGCACCCTTATATTCAGACTCGCTCTCTTATACTTAAACTAAAATCAGTCTTATCATAGCGAGAATAAAACCATTGTAAATCTCGCACCCTTATATTCAGACTCGCTCTCTTATACCATGGAGGAAGGAAACAGAAGGAGTTACAACGGCCACTTTCTTATCTTGCGACCAATTATCACCTTCACCAGCCCCATAAGAAAATCACATGGGTCTCCCGCAGCGCTCATCTGTTTTACGACCGCGTTAATCCCCCTGTGCCGATCTCTTCTGCCGCTGAACGTTACCTCACGAAGCTGATTATTTCGTTATTCATTGGAGTAATGAATTATCAACAAATGAACAAATGTACTTTTCGCATGCGCAGTTGTTTTCGCGGGGTTTTCATGTATGCACGTTGTTTCACAGTGGATAGAGAATTTTTTTCCGAACGTTCTGATGTTTTCATCGTCAAAATCGACCAACGTGAAGGCCAGTTGTAGTTTGTTTGTTAGTTTTGCAATTTATAAATTCTCTAAAAAGTGACATTTTTTCGGAATAATTTATTAGCCTTTCCTAAATTTTGCGAACACCAAAAAAAGGGTTATTTTGAAGAGGTGATTTGTTTCTTTCTGTTGAATCAAATTTCACGTGTGTGCAATGGTGTGCAATGTGAAATAAATGACTTTGATTTTGTTGTATTAACGGCACAGATCGAAGAGAAACGCCATTGAAATTGTAGATTGCATTGACACTGCATTGTGGTTGAAGTAGCAGCAACTTTTAGTATTATTTTGTATGCATTTGAATTCCTGGCTTGACTTACCAAAGATCTTCAGTTAATTTAAAATATAGTGTTTACTAAATAGTTAATTAGAAAACACATGTTTAATTAAATGAATATTTAATAAGTCTTTCTTTTTTTCACAGAAACTTAACAGCGTCTGAAGGAAACTTCAACTAAATTATGAATTGCTTTATCAGACTGATGGTAACTCAAGGATCCATCAGGCAGTATCTTTATTACAGGCAGACTGGATATTTTTCAATACTGTTTTTTATCTGGGGAAACTTGTACATATGATCTGGCACATGGCTGTTTATTTATAGAAACTTTTATGCAATGAAATATAAATATTTATATTCAGAAATACAAATCTAAACTTATTTTTGTATTGACAGCAGTCAAGGTTAGGAAATTTAAGTGAAACTCAGTTGAATTAGAATGGAAACTAATAAATAACCAGCAAAGAAATAAAGTAATAAAAATAATATATTTAATATTTGACATGTATATGAAAACAAATTATTTATTTGATGCATTCAGAAGTGAAATAGGACCCTGTGTATACAATTAATTGTTTCTAATGTATGTATTTTTACTTTAAAACTTGTTGCATGAGGAATACTTTTTGATTAAAAAAATAACAATAATAAATCAAGAATCTCCCAAACTAATTATTATATAGATTTTTGTATTATCGTAATCAAAAGATATACTTATTCATTATTGCTAGCGCTCCTCAAAACAAAAAGTCAGAAAAATGAATTTTGTGTCAGATTTGAGATTTTCCTTCCTCCATGGTTCAACACACATAAAACATTTTGGATCAAAATGTCACTTTATGGCAGAGGGATAACATCAATAAAGTCATTAAGGATAAGGTAAGGTGTTGAAAATGAATATTACACTGTATTTTTGTGGAATAATGTTCACAAGTTGTGGAAAAACATGATTTTGTGACGCATTATTTTGAGCAGTACGGAATAGGCAGCGTGAAAATCCGGCTCCGCGGTTTGGCATCGCGATCACAGGCGATCATCGGCACATCGCTGTTGTTTCAGGTCGCCCACATACACAATAGCTTTGTTATATTTTCACCTCCTTCGTCTTCAAATTCTGAATTAAACCCTTCTAAATCATTTGTATCAAATTCCTCCTCAGAAAAGTCGCTCAAATCTCTTAATTCAGAACCCGAAATAAAGTCAGCTGCTCCGTACGCCGCCATTTTGTAACGGTTTGTACGCACCGTATGACGTAATTGACCGGCATTTCAGTACCCAGAATCCTTTGCAAAGCACTCCGCGCACGAGCCAAAATGTGCTAATAGGATTAGCGATTTCTGGGTGATTGTTTACCACCCGCTCGTTTTATGACTTCGGCAGAAGACATAAACCTTTGATGTATGCTTCGTTGTAACTCCTAAACTAAAAACAGTCTTATCATAGCGAGAATAAAACCATTGTAAATCTCGCACCCTTATATTCAGACTCGCTCTCTTATACTTAAACCTTCTTCCTCCATGCTTAAACTAAAATCAGTCTCATCATAGCGAGAATAAAACCATTGTAAATCTCGCACCCTTATATTCAGACTCGCTCTCTTATACTTAAACTAAAATCAGTCTCATCATAGCGAGAATAAAACCATTGTAAATCTCGCACCCTTATATTCAGACTCGCTCTCTTATACTTAAACTAAAATCAGTCTCATCGAATCGAGAACAAAACCATTGTAAATCTCGCACCCTTATATTCAGACTCGCTCTCTTATACTTAAACTAAAATCAGTCTTATCATAGCGAGAATAAAACCATTGTAAATCTCGCACCCTTATATTCAGACTCGCTCTCTTATACATAAACTAAAAACAGTCTTATCATAGCGAGAATAAAACCATTGACAACACTTCTAATGCGACGCGACAACACTTCTAGTGCGACGCGACACACTTCTAATGCGACGCGACAACACTCTTCTTGCAATGTGCATGTGTCCTTTTTAGAACACCAAAAATGACCATACGATCCAGATCGCAAAGCTGACCTCGCGGATCATACTAGTACTGGAGGAACAACACTCCAAAACCGCATGAGGATATGATGGATATAGCAAGCGATTTTGAGAACATAAGTTTTGAAACAGTCACAATCACTCAACAAATCGACGGTACAAGGAATATACCAATGACAAGCGCGGAGACAACCGCGATGAGATATACACGACGCTCAACATCAAGCTCAAAACACGGCCAGGCAATCATACAACTAAGTGAAGGTAAAAGTTGACACAGGTGCTCAGGGGAATATCATCCCTCTTTGCATATTTCGCCGTATGTGCCCCGCGTCACTTGTTGGACGTAGGTTTTCCCAAACCTGGCACTACTACTCCATGAAATGGGATCCTCACAGCATACAATGGCACAAAAACACCGCAGTATGGCAATATAACATTTCCATGCCAATAGACCCAAGTACTGATGACGTCACGGTTTGTTTACCGCGTTGCATTTTGGGAGCAACCGGGGTCATTTTTTAGTGAACGCTACATATCGTCGTGTGAGAAAAGTGTGTGATATAAGTGCATTGGCCATTGCGACTGTTTAGACCTTAGTGAGTTTCGAAATTTGCGCTGTAAAAATTGTACATTTAAACTGCTGTGTGCCATTGTATGTGTTCACAAGTCGGTGGACACCAGAATTAAGAAAATTTAAGTTCAGAAAGAAAGGAATTCAGTCCAGTTTGTTGATTTGTGAGACAGTAAACGCTAATTTGTATGGAGTGGTAATTTTTATCATTTGTCATAATGTGGTTTATTTTTCATATTCTTGCACAAAATGTATGTGCATTGTAGTGTCCTACGTCATGATGAAATCAGTTACTTCAGTTTAAAGACTTACACTATTGACTTAGGGTGAAAATACTTTCATCCACTTGCCAGTGGAAGTTAAGTTTTCTAACACTTAATGGGCCATTTAAAGTATACGTTCACAAGTTTTTGTTAAATTTACACCAATGATTTTGGTACTGTATGTATTCTGACAGAGACACTATGCAATAAATAAACATAAACTGACAAAGGAGGCATCTTGCAAATACTTCTTGTCATTTATTCACAGTTATTTCAAATCACAAAGGTGGTTGCACATACACTTATTTATAAATTATAGAAACCCCAGGCAAGGATTGACTTCTGTTTCTCTATTCAACCTAGTGCTCTTCGTTCCTTGTTGAAATCTCATTTATAACATTAAACATTAAAGTGCCCTACAATGAGACAAGTTGCCATACACATATTAAAGAATGAAATCCCAAGCTTGTCAATGTCACCATGTCAGTTATTGAGCCTCAAATAAAATGCAGACATTTTGCATAACCCAATTAATCATTAATACCTATAACCTAGCGTCGAATCATATAATTAAAATTTTCCCCAATTTTAACCAGTTCGCACCGGGAATAAAAAAGTTTTTCCGAACCCCGTGGCGGGTTTATTTTTACCGCACAAACATGACCAATGGTGCTCACCAGAGCGTGACCGGGGAGACCGCGTCTTCCACCGTATGCTTATGGCTCGTTGCCACGTCGACCGGGAATCTATACAAATATTCCCGAGAATCCTGTGGCGTGTTTAGACGCTCTCCGATCCGCTGTCCAAAAAAAAATTGCGCGTATACACGGCCTCCGACGCGAACTGGTTAAATATATCACATATTAATATTTATACCATAAATAATATAATATATAATATATAATTCCACTGTTTATTTTACAATTAAAATTCACAACCCAGTGAAAACTAGATACTGCTGATTTTACTACATGTACTTCCCAACACAGTAAAGTTATCAACGGGAGAAGTGCATTTGCTTATAAATAAATAGATATGATGTGTAAAATGACATTTCTTATACATTTAACAACTTCTTACAAAGTTTTTATTTCCGAAGCAACAAGTGCTGGCAGAACATAGCTCCGGTGAAATTCCAGATTATCATAACATCACAGTCATTATTTGTGAATACAACAAGGTCGCACCAAGACACACCAACAACTCCCATTTGCATCTGAATTTGATAGTAGTAATAAGAATGGTTGTTTTTGAGTATGGGTTTGGAATCATTTAGTTTCAATGGGAAACTACTCTCCTTTTGTTTGGCAACAACACTTTCCATTGGGTTCATTTGTCTGGATGCTGAAAAGCATTTCACCTCCACAAGTCCTTGAATTGAATCTTCAATAACAACACGGTCAGGTGTTGCGGCAAGTTCACCATGGTCAGGATGAATGAATAGACCACACTCTCTTGCTGTCACAGTCTGACCAGAATTCTGCATCAAATACTTGCTAACAGCTATGCTTTCATTTGCAATACCATATGTCATGTGTTGTGATCTTGGTTTGGAGGTTGGGTTGCCGATGGTAATAAGCTTCTTGACGATCAGCGAAGGATTACCATTGCCAGCACAGCGTTTGGCCATACTTGCAGATATTCTTACTTTTTTCTTCCGGAACCACTGGATGTTATTGGCCTGTCCACGAGTTGTCCTCTCAATGTCACTTATATTTTCAGTATCATCGATCCTGAAGGAGATAAAAAATATTGAATACCTGTATCTCTGCATAAGTTCGACTTTACAGTAAAACTGTGAGTCAATATAGCTTAATGCATACAGTGTAGTAAACTGTGTTCAGTAATCAATGTCTTCTAGCATAATCTACTTTTTGTGTGAAGGTACATGTATAATGGCAGGGTATAGAAACCATAAAAGGATTTGAGATTCATTAAAAATACTTATACATGTACTCTTTAAACAAAATTATGACAAAATTTATAAATCAGCTCAATTTGTAATTTTTTATTCTTCCTTTCACTTTGACATTCCTCTTATGAGATGCTGATATTGATGGCTCAAGTGTTCAAGTTTAAACCCAAAGTTCTTTGACCCTCAGTCAGTAAAACCGTAGTCCTCTCCATTTCTTACTAAATTATATGGAGGACTTAGAACCAGAACTGTCTAACAATGGACCTAATTCAATCAAGCCCAAGCTGCATATAGACACCTCTGGTTTTAAGCCCTTAAGTATCTTTCATTTGAAAACTGCATACCTTAAATTGTTTACTGATGATTTCCTATGGAGTGAGGTTGACAGCTGACTGTGTTCCCATGTGCTTCTGCTCCCTCTGATGTTGTGTCAGTAGAGCTGTCAAGTATTTGGCTCCAACAGGTGTCATGCTTATTGGTCTTCAATGTAGATGGCTTCTTTGAAGGCAGTGGTATTGATACAGACCTTTTTAGGAGCAGCCATGCACCCATTGTAATCCTGCAGGGGACGTTTCTTTGAAGTCTTCTTCCCAAAAACATGCTTGACAACCTCCCTTGCACCTTGTTATAAAAACAAAACATTAACAATAAAATAGGACTTGTTGAATAGATAGAACTTCCACTTAGGTCCTGTGGGTGTGTGAATACAAAAAAATACATTTACACATAGATAATAATGTAATAATTTGGAATAAGAGGATTAGGAAAGAAAATTTAGAAAATATAAAGTAATTTGACTCTTTTGAAGCAGGCCCAGGCCATAGTGTAGGCTTGAAATATATGTTTATCAGTTTCAACACTTGTTAATTTCATATTAAATTTGTCAAATATGGTGAAAATGGCCTGACAAGCACTCTAAAAAAAAAGTAAGTTGGTGTCAATGTAGACAGTCACCTGTTTTCTTCGTTTTTTTTGTTTGTTGCTGATACGTGAAGGCTGGTGCCATTTCTGTGGTAGACTATAGTGCAAGCTGACACTGAACATTGTCTCACCGTCCATATGTAATCAAGCAATCCAAACAGCAGTGCTGCAACATGGTTGCATTTACCTCCAATTCCTGCAGGACAGTTACATTTCCCATCTACTACAACACCATACTTATGGATGACAACTTTCACGTGGTAGTTATTTTCTTTCATTGACGCTAGCACATCTGCCCACACATGAGTGATATCTCCAAGTGGGTTTAGCTTAATATTGGAAACATGTCCAGATGCAAAGAAGTTGTAACCTTTTCGTAGGGGTTTCTCAGCTATTGGTAATTGTATTTCCATCAACGGTGGTGTATCAGGGTCTCCATCATCAGGCAAGATATTCATGAAGGGTTGCAAAAGTCACATCTGGTAGTTCTGATAAGTTATCTGTCCAATTCATCAACAAGGGCTGGGGGTATATTGCACTCTTTCAATGCTCCACTCTTCCTAATATAAGTTCTGCTGTTGTATCACCACCTGGGTCAATAACATACTTGGACATGCCACTGCTGATAATATCCCGTACCCTTGAAAAAAGAAGACATGTAAACATGCACATTAGATTTTGTGGAAGACAAAAAGTTGAGTATAGTGTCCTCTCCCTAGACTTCCTTTTCAATTATTTCTTCTCTCATCCAGGAACAAATATTCTTTCCTATTTCTTTCTTATAATTTACTTAGTGAAGGATTATATTTCACTTTTTCTGATTAATTCACAACATTATTAAAAGAAAGAAAAAAAAACATTACATTGCTCACAAAGTCCTAGTTGTGATAATCGTAACCCTCGATCCTCCCGATGGTCGTAGACTGAAAAAGAGAAGCCAAACGGCTCAGATGTGTCCTCATAACAGTCCAAAGTAACTAAGACCCTCACATGTCATCGCCTTTTGATTTTAGGGGCCTATATCACTCGGACTACTCAGTCTTGAGTCATGAACGGTAAAATATCATTGCATTTGGGACCTTGACGTTGATTAAATTTTTTTTTTTTAAACCCCCAAAAAACCAGGCATGGGTGTTCGAACTAACTAAAGCAACTAACCTCCTACAAAGACTCGTTTTTGACTCCGAGGCACTGGAAGAAAACCCTCGACATTTTAACCATCTTTAGAGGTCGGAAGAATTATCTTCGACAACATGGCAAGGTGAGCATGGTGAGGTATAGGTAACGTAGCTCCTTTTACAGCTCCCTCGGTAAGATACACGATGGTGTCAGCCATTATTTTGTTCTTTTTAGTAAAAATTACTTGTGGGCACACACAATGGCACTCAGGAGTTTAAATGCACCATTTTACAGCGCAAAATTTAATAAAATAGTCGCAATGCACTCATCATATCTCTCTTCTTAACACGGTGTAGCATACATGTACATGTACGTACGTTCACTAAAAATGACCCGGTTGCTCCCAAAATGCAACGCGGTAAACAAACCGTGACGTCATCAGTACTTTGGTTTCGACAATGCAATGCACGGTGAGTGGATAGATGATGCAGAGTTTTTCGTTGCAATCATTTGACTGCTAAGCTCATGCGCACTGAACCTCACGCTGAATTGTGCCATACGTACAACTGTAATGCCAATGCCCAAAGTCGCGAACTTGAGGCCCATACACAAGAATGGGGATCTCACTGGATGACTTTGAAGCGGAGGGGCTCGGATCCGTTCGCGGATTCGGGACCTCGATGAAGGGGAGAAACCATCTAGGTTTTTCTATCAACTCGAAACTTTCTGGGCTCGGAAGAAACTCATTTCCCCAGTGCGTGGCCCTGGCGGAAACGTCATCGACTCGGCTGAGGGAATTACAAAAATCTATCTGATTTATTTCTTGATCTTTTTACTGAAGAGCCTGTGGAGGTTGACTTACAATCTCCCTTCCTTAGCTCTTTATCTGCTCGTGTAGATGAAGACAGCCGCGTTGACTTGGAGGGTCCGCTTCAGCTACCTGAGCTCAATGCAGCCGTAGCATGGCCAATGGTAAGACTCCCGATAGCGACGGCCTTCCCAAAGAGTTCTATATTAATTTTTGGGACTTGGGTGATCTTCTAGGGGTTTTTCGTTGTGCTTATGAACTTAATTTATTAGGTGATTCCCAACGTTTGGGAATCATCACACTTTTAGAAAAGAGGGGAGATCGGCTTGATCCAAAGAACAAGCGAAGGCCCTTTGTATGTGTCTGAGCATGCAAAGTCTTGCCCGACATCATAGGTCGTTTTCAATCTTGTGGCGTTAAGGAAAGGTCTATCCACGATAATGTCAGAGTCCTTAGGGATCTGGTTGAATTCGTTGATGGGATGAACCTTGACTGCCTTGTAATTTCGCTTCACCAGCAGAAGGCCTTTGACAGGGTCAACTGGTCCTTTTTAGTTAAGGTCCTTGACCGTTTTGGTTTTGGGCCGAATTTCCGTCACTGGATAGACCTGCTTTTTTTTACACAGATGTATCCAGTGTGGTTTTAGTGAATGGGGAATTATCTTCCCCTTTTTTGCTTTCTGGGGGAGTAAGACAGGGTTGTCCTCTGTTTTTGCTCAAACGATCATCGGTGATGCTGGCCTTGAGGGCTTGGCAATCCCTGGGGCCAATGGCTTGCAATATCATATAGGGTGTTGCAGTACGCTGATGACTCTACCTGCATGCATTGTAAGGGATGCCAGATCTTTGAGGCGGCTTAATTTTGTTATCACCGATGGTTTTGAACGTGCGACCCGATTAAGATCAACGGGGTCTGGGTTGGAAGGGGGACGGGCCCGACAAATTGGACAAATTGCTTTCCTCTTTGGATAAGTGGAAGGGGAGAGCACTCACTCTTTTAGGCAAAGTATTGCTGGTCAATACCTTGATTTTATCACCACTGTTTTATTTAGGTTCGGTTTACCCCCTCTCCCTCCTTCTGTTGAGAGAGAGGTGAATCGGGCTATTTTCTCCTTCATCTGGTCTGGCGAGACCAAACTCGTCCATATATAGATCAGTGCTTGTCCAGTTACTGGATGAGGGTGGGCTAGGCGTGACCAACATCCGCCATAAATGTGACGCACTGTATTCTAGTGGGATGAGGGCTCTGTGGGGTGATGAAGGTCCCCCGTGGAGGCACTTTGCCCTCTACTAGGTGGCCTTGACACTTCATAGGGTCTTCCCCTCTTGGAGTAATAACACTCCTCGCTCTTTGAGGGCCACAGCTTACTGTGGTCATCTTTGCAAGCTGGTCTTGCTTGTTTTTAGCATTTTGCCGGACTTTGACTGGGGGCCGCGACCGTTCGACAATTGTATGATCTGTTCGCGGACAAAAATACCATTCAGAGCCCGGCTATCAATGTGCCTGACATATAGGTCAGGTTTTTAAATTATATCATACCTCCATTTTGAATCATCGACATTGGGATTTGAATTGGAGGGTTATCTGGGGCGCTGTTGAGACATCTCAGAGGGTCTTAAAATAGGGGCAATGAATGGCAGGTGGAGTGTTCCCAACCTGAAACACTCGGTCATGTTTTTTTTGGGAATGTTATTTCCTGCCCATTTTTGGGCATGGTTGGAGCATATTGGGGGGGGGGGGGATCCTATGCCGACCCTTCTTCTCTGTATGTTTTTTATAGTACGGGTGTCGACAACCGTCGGGATTCTTTGCTTGTTGTTGTTGTTGTTGTTTTTGAGCACGGTGAAGTGGCTGGTCTGGTGTTCACATGATGTGAAACCATGTTTGATGGTTCGCAGGTGGACGCCGGCCAGGCGCTCCGCCGTGTCAGGGCTGCGGTCAGGGATAGAATTAAGTTAGATTTTGCCAGACTGAAATCTGGCAGAGTTCTGCGCCACTTGGTGGGTGCAGGGAATTCTTTGTAATGTCGTGGACGACCATTTATTGATCCACGACTTTTAACTTTTAACTTTTTGTCACATGTGATCTACTGGTCACTTAATGTTTACAGTGTTTGTTGACTTTCGTTTTCAAGTATTTTATTAGTTGAACAGGCAGAAAGGGTCGTACCCTTGCATGTTATGGTCATAATGAAAAGTATGTATACAAAATAGGACAAAAGCCCCTTGTGTGAACTGAACACGCGCGCCCTATTAAACGTGTACAAAATTACGTACACACACACACACAGGCGCTGCGCGCCACTCCACACAAAACTTTTTGACCAAAGAATCGTCAACGTCAACTACTGAAAACTGGCATATTAAATCAACCTAATGAGGACTAAATCCTACCTCCCATTCCCCCAAACATGTCACAAATGATGCTTTGTATTTCCCAGGAGCATTTTCTTAGCTTTGTCTATGTTTTTCGACAGAAATATAACATTAAATTTACATGAAATTTACTCATCTTCGTTTGGTTTATCACAAACGCAAGAGACGGCATTCGAAGAGCAGATTGGTACCTAGACTCACAGTACATGTGTTATACATTGTTCTGTAAATGGTATGTGCCCTGTAATATCCCAACATAACCGTAGATCTGATTGGGTATAAGTTTGTTAATTAAAAATGGTCGTTGGAAAATATTGTCCAATAGACACAGCTGTTGTATCACTGTGAAGGGAATTTCATGGGCTTAAATAATGACGTCACCCCAAAGAACAAACATACTTCTTGTTTTGGTTACCAGACGTTGAACAAGGCCATGAGAGAAAAAAAATAGTTTCTGTTTGCGTTTCGTGCTTTATTGAATAGGCTTTTCTGCCAAGTCGTGGTATGAATCAAGTTTTGTAAATTATATTGGGGTAATCATTTTCATGGTAATAATGTAAAACATTAATATCATTAGAAAGGCCTTGAATTTTTATTTCATATTCTGATCACCCCGAGTTTACAGGCTTGTCCATTTCAGTGCTATGACAGATTTTAAGGAGCAACTGCTTTTAAAATGTAATGCTTAGACGTGCTTTGTGTGTGACGTGCACAGTGGTGATGCGCAAGTGTCCATAACTTTTCATTATGATGTGTAGAGTGGCTACTCTGTCAGTTCGTTGTCGTTGTCTTATGAGTTTAGTTTTTACGTTCGAAGGGTAGGGGGTCGTACCCCCAATAACCTAGTTGTAGCGAGGCTATCCTACCCTGGGGATGAACATTTAAGTCCCTAAATCAAAAATAAGACTATAGTCAAAACGTTGAGAACAAACTTTTCCCCAAAAAACGATCATTACATGGTGTACCCGCAAGAACTCAACATTCTGAGCATTTATGACCAACTCATCAAAAGTTAAAACAATTTGTGCCACCTTTCATGAAGTCATGATATTTGATAGGGCTTTGCGGCCGTGTGGATATACTAGGCCTACGCCGTCTTGACCTATCCGGATTTTAACCACTGATCTCTATACTAACTGGATAGGAGATCGCGCCGATTGGCTGAAGCTCGTTGTCCGCCATCTTTGTTCCCCCAAGAATGAAGGCACATGCGTGACGGCTGGACAGGTTTACTGCTTGTTTGTTTGTTTGTTTGTTTGTTGTTTGT
This sequence comes from Zoroaster sp. YZ-2022, assembly GCA_029582265.1. Lineage (NCBI taxonomy): Eukaryota > Metazoa > Echinodermata > Asteroidea > Forcipulatida > Zoroasteridae > Zoroaster > Zoroaster sp. YZ-2022. The sequence goes on along the minus strand of CM055833.1, from coordinate 12,555,420 downwards.
TTCTTCTTTAACCTGGGTAACTCATTCAGTGGATAATACAAGTAATCCTCTGTTCTTCCATGAGGCACAGGGATCAATACATACTGCTTCCGACGACAATGCCGAGTGCTGCTGAACCAGTTGTTGTTGTTGTCTGTATGCTAACGTGACATTTGACTCTTGACCTTTCGGGGGAACCAACATGGCGGCCGGTTACTTCAACTTTTTATAGGCCAATCAGCGCCCATCTCCTATCCAGTTAGTGTATGTAGAGCTCTAGAGTCTAGATAAGTGTGTTGAATCCGCAGCTGAATCTGCGGCTGAATCCGCGGTTGAATATGCGGCTAGCTTGATTTTGGGATCCCCGCCTCATCTGTACCTACGTACGTACGTACCAAAGATCGTATAGCGCCGCGTAGCGGCGCAAGATGGAGAACTAAATCTATATCATGAAATTTGCATGTAGATAAGAGGCCGCCATTTCGGCAAGCTGGTAAGTAAGTCGGGGATTGGTGGAAAGTTTACCGCAAAAGGGGATACGGAGTTTAACGAGGCCATTTTTCATTCAACAATCATCATGTCGTTCTGCTCGGCCATTAACTGCCAAAATAATAAGAAGAAATGTCCGAATCTTTCATTTTTCAGATTTCCAAAGAATAAAGAAAGGTGAGTTTAGGGAAAAATGGTTTAATTTTAATTCTAACGGCTACAGACAGGATGGCATGACATCGTCATCGGGCATGATCGGCTGTGTTAGTTTTTTACTATAATAACGTAACGCAATTGTGGCACACTTTTTTTTTCTTTTTTCACATTTTTCATTTTAAACATTTTGTTTTATAAATTTATTTTTAAACTCAAGACTGATGTGACCTCTTTTGAATACATTATGAAGGAGAACTTAAAGTAAACGTTGTTGGGTTTAATGTTAGTTCTGACATTCTGACTCAGTCTGAGTCTGATCCATTTCCTGCATTACTGGAATAGGCCTACTGATCATTTTGGCCTCACTTTACAATTACATTCCCTTATGTACTCATTTCAGAAGCCAACAGTGGGTGCAGAACACTAGGCGTAGAGACCTGCAAGGGAGAACCCCGTGGTATATGTACAATAATTGTCGCCTATGCTCCGAGCATTTTGAGCCAAGTCACTTTGTCAACACAGAGAAAAAAAGGCTCAAATGGAATGCAGTTCCAACAGTTTTCAGCATTCCCAATCAACCAAAATCAGCTGAACCAAGAAGGAGACCACTGAAAAGGAAGGTCATCAATGCACAAGACGACATCCCTCCAAAGCGTTTGAAAGGTAGATGTAAAACTGAATTTCAAGTAGTTTTGAGTGTCCAAGGTCAAGGCTTAAAGGGGGACTGACATCCTTTATTGTGTGTGTACTTAAGGCGTTTTGTAATAAAATATTGTTTTTGAGACCCACCTGTGACTATTTAATCATTTATTTCTGAGTACAAGTATTTTAAAACAATGGTTGAAGTGTTTGGGGGAGGCAACCCCGCCCCATGGTGGAAGCTTCATTTGCATAAGATATGTGACGTAAGGTCGGGAAGATCCGATGTGTACATGATGTACATATACATACAAACGTTTCACACACGTAGCGTCGATTTCATTTCTTCCATGATTTTTGTTTCCGGAACTAATAAAATGCCGGGAAGATGTGTTTCTGCAGGATGCAGCAACACCACCAAAGACGGTGTTAGCCTTCACCTGTTCCCAAGTGACCCAAAAATCGCCGTATTTGGACGAGCAAAGTTCGACTGACAAGAGTAAAGTGGTCAGGTCCATCGGCTCACATAGTTTTGTGCAGCGATAATTTTGAGCCGAGTTTTGAGCCGAATTTCTCTTCCCGACATGACGTCACGAACAGCTCCTCCGTGCAGGGCGTAAAAGTGGGGGGCATTTTTACAATGGTAAAATAACACTCTCCAAAACAATAAAAACACAAAACAAAAATTGTATTGATCTTTTACTGATATAAAAGAATAAAACGATAACATATTTAACTGTTTGATTTAAATTCATGTCAGTCCCCCTTTAATGTCATCTGGTTGAGACTGTTCAGGGCCTTCTAACGGCTGTTACCTGTATATTTGGAATTATAATCACCAGGTGGCTCACAAACCTGATACATACGTATTGTCGAATACAGATGTGAAACTTCTAAACTTTGGTATATCTTTGTCGATAATAAATGTGTTTGTTGATTAGGTTTGATGCACTATACTGTCCATGCATTTGCACAAGAGAGGCCTATAAGGTGAACATTTTGCAATGACATTTATGGTCAAATGTTGTACACACTTCCTTGTACTTTAACCATAGAAGAATGAAGGGGAGGAGTCTGCGTCTTTTCTTCTTTTAGCACAAAGAATGAGCCGTGAAGAATTGTTTAGTTCATGCCTAAGCCATATTTTAGTGCAAGTTTTTTTTAATGGATTAATCGTTGTCCCCCTAAGTAGGAAAACTTCTATTATTGTTTCAGAGACCTTGTACATAGAAGCCATGGTTACACTCAAGGTGGCATGTATCATAAAATACAAATCCATTTTTTGGATTCAATTTTACACATCACTGTTTGCCTGAGATCAGTAGCTAGTTAAGATTTGCAGTTAAAATATGTTTGTAATTTTTTTTTCCTTTTTGTAGTTTCCCCTGATGTACACATCCATGTCGATCATAGTTATTGCAAGCAGCATGAGGATGATACTTCTCCACCTTTGCTTGATGAGAAGCCATCACATGAAACTAAAGCTCTTCACAGAGAGCGGGTACGGACCACCAGGCTCAAGAGGAAAGTGCAGCATCTTCAGACGGCGATGAACAACATGGTGTCTGGGGCTGAAACGATCAAGGACCTCATCGATGGCGCAAGCAAATACCTGAATGAGCCAGTTCTGTCATTTTTTGCTTCACAGCTCCGAAATTCCTCAAAGCGTACTAAGGCTAGGGGTAGGAGGTGGACATACACCGATAAAGTCATTGCATTATCTCTCTATCACCAAGGCCCTCGAGCCTATAAATTTTTTTCCAGAATTTTTACTTTGCCTTCAGTTTCTTCTCTTCGAAAGTGGCTACACAGTATAGAAATCCATCCTGGCTTCAATGAACGAATCTTTGATGTTATGAAGCACAAGGTTTCCTCAATGCAAGAACGGGATAAATACTGTGTAGTCACATTTGATGAGATGAGTTTACGTTCTGGGCTGACATATGACATCAGTAATGACAGAATTGAAGGCTTTGAGGACTTTGGTGACTTAGGTAGAACTAATAACATTGCAAACCATGCATTAGTTTTCATAGTCAGGGCATGCTTTCTCATTGGAAGCAACCTTTGGGTTATTTCCTTTCAAAGGATGCTGCATCAGGAGAGACACAGGCTGAACTGGTAAAGTCATGTTTAGCCAAATTGAGGGCTATTGGTCTGTGTCCAAAATTAGTTGTGTGCGACCAAGGTTCAAATAATGTCAAAACCTTCAAACTGTTGGGTATTTCAGTTGACAACCCATTTTTCATATTAGACGGAGAGAAAGTATTTTGTATGTACGACCCTCCTCACCTTCTGAAAAACACAAGATCAAACTTAATGAAGTATCTACTAAGATTTGATGGTTCAGATGGGGACACAAAAAATGCTAAATGGTCATATATTCAGCAGTTCTATGAATTTGATTCCCTCTTACCAATCCGTATGGCTCCAAAATTGACAAAGGGGCATTTTGAGTTAAATAGTTTCTCTAAAATGAGGGTAAATAAAGCAGCTCAAGTTCTCAGTCACACTGTTGCTGCAGGAATTTACACTTATACATCTTTGGGTAAATTGCCTGCAGAAGCTGTTCACACTGCAGAATTTGTAGAAAAGATAGACAAACTGTTTGATGCTTTCAACTGCAGGAGTTTCAAAGAGAAGAAGAAAATTCACAGACCTCTGTCTAAGAACTCTGAGCATGTTCAATTTTTTAATGAGTGTATTCCATGGCTGAAGAGTATTAATTATGTTGGCTCCAAGAATGTATTGTGTATCAAGGGATGGCTTTTGGACATTGCCTGTATTACTCAAATGTGGGATGAAATGAAATCCAAGAATGAAATCAAATTTCTTCTGACAGGCAGGTTCAACCAAGATGTTGTGGAAAACATATTTTCGACAATCAGACGTAAGGGTGGTTTCAGGGATAATCCTTCAGCTTCAGAATTTCGATATGCATTAAGAATGGTCATGGTAGCTGAACTCATAAAGCCAGCCCTCGGTTCCAATTGTGCACCTGACTGTGATTCATTTCTGTTGAATTTAAGTTGTCTTTCAAAGAAATCTAAAAACAAGGACAAGTCACACAAAGTGGCTGGTAGTTTGCATTATGTTCCTGTGACTCAAAGTGCTCTTAATATATTTGAGCAGAATACAATTTCTTACGTTGCTGGGTATTTATGTAGAAAAGTTATGGCAGGCCATGAAGTTATTTCTCCTTGCAGTACTTGTCGAGCAGCACTAATATCTCCTGACACATTCTTGGCTGAACCTTCTCAATTATTCATTCATAACAAAGCATGGGACACTACAAAAACTGACTTTGGTTCACTAATTGTCCCATCCAGCTCTTTTGTTCAATTCTGTGCTCTGTGTGAAAACATATTTAGAGCAGAATTTGATAGGCAAGGCATGACTCGTAACAGAATCAGTAGTTTGATCAAGAATGCCATCTGCAAACAAAGTGCATACACAAAACTGGGGGTATGTAGTGAGGGGATTCGAGCTCGAATAGTAAACATTTTTGTAAGCATGCGCATTCAGTATGCACTTAAATACAAAAATAGAGAGCTGAAAGATGTGTCTTTGAAGAGAAAAAATAGGAAAGCGCAAAAAGTAATGCACAAATAAGGAAACTTAACCCTAAAATTGGAAACTTAACCCTAACTGTTCAAAGTTTTTAAAAATCCATTCCATGATTCTGTCTGATTTTGATGTATTAGGAACTGTACCATTTTGTACATCCAAACTTTTAAGGGGCGTGATAGACAGTTTTATGTGTCCAAGTCAAAAGGTTTGGGTTTGCTTTACGTTGTACTATATCCTGTGGTAGATTGATGGATGAATTAGTTCATAATGAAATATGCTACATGTATGTGGAGTTAGGGTTAAAGTGTATTAAAACATATCCGACCTACCAATAAGACCTGATAACCCTTTGTTTGGTATAATAAATACATGTATCTACATACTGTAAAAACCCTATTAAGTATAAACATTTGTTTTATTTGGCTTAATGCAGAGGCTGCAATTTATCATTGCTTTGGAATTTAATTTCCTATCATGGTCAGTTGTAAAATTCTGACCTTTATACTTAACTTTGCCAACTGATTAACGATGATGTGCAGTTTGCTTTGTTCCCGGGTGATGCTCAGTAATTTTATACAATTCATCTTGCAATTTTGAACTAGTACCACTGGCCAATGCTGAATATAAGGACATATGTTATCATATGTTCAATGCCATCTGCCTGTAAACCAGACTGATTCTATAACTAGAATATAACCACTGCAGGATAACCATAGAATAAGAATGTCCTAATTTGAACAATAGCAGACCATCCCTTGACTATGAAAACTATGCATTTCCATATGAGCTGTTTAATGCAACTTTTCTGAACCATTGGTAAATTAAAATGTCCAGTGTCATGTGCTTTATGCACCTACTGTCAAATAACCACAGTGTGTATTGTTTTGTCTGTTGCCTACATGTTTCTTTAGCACTGTATTTTTTTCCCAACATTTTAAATATACGCATTAAAATGTTGACAAAAAACGTAGAAAAAATTTCCAAATTTTAACACATGATGCGTTGTAGCACCTAGGTCTAAGGGACGTGACCAATATCTACGATTATTGCAGCTAGTATTATGTCAAAAGATTTGTCTTGAGCTGCAGTACAGTTGTCACTGCTATTTGCTCAAAGATCCCAACATCTTAAAACCACTCAATTGCATACACCACGGATAATGGCAGGGTGCAATGCACAAACAGGGCTATATTTGGAAGAAATAAATATTTTATTTCAAAGTTTGGCAAATTTAGAAAATTCCACCGTCATTATCACACAAAAATTAGAGCTAGAGCTACAACTATCGCAGCTAGCAGCAGAGCTAAAATTAAGGGATCGTGAGTTCAGGTTTTGCATAGGCAACCAACCATCTTTAATTTTCAGGACTCACAGAAACTGAAAGCACCAAACGAACAAATATAAGCTAAATCAAAATGTCAGGAAAACAGTAATAGTATGCCAAACAAAGTGCTTAGTGCTGGTCACTCCAGTGTATAGCTGCTGTGATAATCGCAGCTCTTGGTCATGTCCCTTAGACATAAGAGCTATGCCTATGACCGAGCATTGGTAACAAAAATTGCAAAATTTGTATGTTAAGATTTCAAAATATTTTCAACATTTCAAATGAAGCCCAATTGCACCACCTGGCACCATACACAAAATTAGTGGTCTTTCAAGTTTTAACTGGCAATAAAATCCAAATTTATATATCATTATCAAAACGGTGCGCATCGTACGATCCCTCATGACTGAGTCATGATTGATGATCATCATGTGCAGCTTTTTACTCCACCAGTGCAGCCTTACCATGTTTAAAAAAACCCAATAAATCCTTGCAGGTAATTTATTGATCCGAGAAGTCGACATTTACACTAGAATACAGATTCCTCTTACCCGATTTGTAAAGAAATGATAGCTGTTTTTCGTGTACTAACACTACCGACCGTCACGGTGGCTATGTTTGTTTACATTAACATCCGGGATATTTCTCATTTCCCAACTTGCCAGAATGGCGTCCGCTGACCTCCATGTAAATTTCACGTACTTAAGTACTTGCATAGCGTTCGGGTCAAGTTCTCCATCTTGCGCCGCTACGCGGCGCTTTACGATCTTTGGTACGTACGGATTGCAATTGGCATGTAATGAGTTGACACAAAACCAAGGAAAAACATGGAGTTTCCCACGTTAGGAAAAAACTGCTTTGTAAAGTCCTGCAAGCAATTAGGTAAGATGCAAGGATAAGGTATCGTGTGGTCTCTAGATTCAGACAAGTCCGACCCTGTGTCTGTGACAACTTGACTGCGACAATATTCCGTTGGCGTTTGATTCGTAATTCGTTGGGAACAACGGGCCGCGATTTTTTTGTCTGCAGTAACGTGTCGTTAGGCCTACAGTTTGTCAACTAACGACACGTTAGCCTAAAATATGCAATTTGTGTCGGCTTATAGCCTACTACTAGGCCTACTAAAAATGAATTGTTAACTTTATTTTCTTTAAAAAAAATCCACCACAACCGTGAATTGCTAGTAGTACTAGTGTCACTACTAGTAGGCTAGCCAGCCTAAAATCTAAACATGCTTCAATCGTTTTTATTTTCGGCATGTGCATTCTTTGTGGTTTCCATATGAAATAAATTTTTGTTTCCTCAAAATCGGATAAACCGTTACGGAGTTATGATTTTTTTAAGATTAAAATATTGTGCCCTTTTTCATTTATTGCCCGTGTATTGTAGCTATGGGGCTAATGGCACATCAATTTTGTTTGGAAGATCCACCGTTGTCTGACTTGGACCGGGAGTCGCCGCCATCTTATGTGTCATGAAACGCATGCAACCAAAACCAAGTGTACAAAATCTGCCGGTCTTTGGCCTGAGCACTTAAACTTCAAATCTTTTTTATTTCACAAATATATGAATCAACCTTGGATTTTAATTAAGAATATTGAGGGTTTATCTTTTGGGGACCAAAATCAAACTCAAAGTTTTTGAGATCAAGTTTGAGGCTCAGAAACCACGCGATTTCCGATCGGCCGCGCTGGAGACTGTTTATTATTCATTTATGCAGACAGCATATGCAAATTATGACGTATACATCAGCAGGACGAATCGCGAAAGCGCATTCTTGGGCAGCCCCCTCTGTGCCACACGATCGTTTTTATGAATGGGAATTTACGTGCGCATTGTCCGCTGTGTGTCAGAAGCACTGTGCGGCATAAATGGCCTGCCTACTACTAGGCCTACTGTCCTAGTAGTACTGTAGTATCATACAGCAAGTCCTTAATTGCTCTATGCTATTATAGGCCTATTATATTAATTATTATTATTAATATATAGAAGGGCTTTGCTTCTGAATAAACCCTTTCACTAGTTTAAGTTTCATGGTAATATGCGCCATGTTTTTGACGGGGCAAAATTGCTTATTTTGAACACTCGTTGCCGTCTGCGACCCAGCGCTTGAACTTCACGTACATTCCAGACGCGTGCGTGAAGTTAGAGCGCTGGGTCGCAGACGGCAACGGATGTTCGAAATAAACAATTTTGCCCCGTGAAAAACATGGTGCATATTACCGTGAAAGGGTTTATTAACCCTAATTCCCTAGGCCTTACACATACATTCATTAACATTGCCCCACCACTGCACCAGTGCAGTGTGGCACGGACCTGTGGATACCAGTCAACTCGCCCCCTTCCAAACTCGCCCCTTACAAACTCGCCCCCCTGGCAAACTCGTCCCCGACAAACTCGCCCCTCACAGAATCGCCCCTCGGCAAACTCGCCCCCCGACAAACTCGCCCCCCGACAAACTCGCCCCCTGTAATTTTTTTAACAAACTCGCGCCGTAATTTGTTGACGCATTTCACGCTATTGAGACTGGTTTAACGTTAATATAACTTATAAGATAATAATTGAAATTTTGCGCTATTGAGACTGATTTAATATGAGAGTAAATCAAACATAAAAAACAAATCATTTCAATTGACGTTTTATTTAACGAAAATAACTCAATTACAGTTACAATTAAATAGAACAAATAGGAAACTAGCTAAACAAAATACCGAGTAAAATAAATAAGTAAAATAAATACTAAGTAGTTGCATACAAAATATAACTGATTCATTAGCCCTCCTATGGCTATGTACAGTGCAGTTGCCATAGAATTGTCAGACCTTTCAAAACCTTTCAAGTTTGCTGTACTGAAGGGTTTTGAAAGGTGAGAAAACTGTCTGACAAAAGGGACCTATGAAAGGTTTCGAAAGGTGAAACAACTCTCTGAACAAACTGGTGTTGAAATGTTTCAATACCTTTCAAAGGGTATTGAAAGGTGTGGTTATTCAGTAGCAACAAATTCTGGAGGGTTTTAAAGGGTTCATAATTATTGATAGCCATTTTGCCAGTAAGCAGATTTTGAAAGGTTTTGAAAGGTCAAACCATAGGAGGGTTAAAATGATTCATTAAAATGATTATGTCCCCGTACATCCTGCCTTTTTATATAATAATGTTTTATACAAAAAATTACGGGGGGCGAATTTGCCGGGGGGCGAGTTTGCCGAGGGGCGAGTCTGTGAGGGGCGAGTTTGTCGGGGGGCGAGTTTGTACCAATAGGAGGCGAGTTTGTCAGGGGGCGAGTTTGTAAGGGGCGAGATTATAAGGGGCAAGTTTGCGAGGGGGCGAGTTGACTGGCATGCGGACCTGTATCCTTAGCCACACGTTGGTCTCATTGCTGCAGGTAGAATGTCGTATCTGGCCGCCACTGTTTTTCATTAAATATAACCAATAATGTAATCTTACCTACCTGGTAAGGTGGAGAACATATGGATGATGATGGACATATACTGCAAATTATTCCAGGATATTTATTTCATGAAAAATCAGGCATTTTTGGTATACGATGACTTCCTCAGTCATGTCAGTCTGATCTTGTAAACTCCACAATTAGTGACCAACACAGTCATTGTACATGCGTAGTGGCAACTATAATAGGATCCTTCTATTTTCTGAAGGGGAGGATTTTTTTAGAAGGGAAATCAAGTCCGAAAACCATCATAAAAGTGGATTTTAAAGATAGTTTTCGCTTTCTGTACCACCAAATTTTTTTAAACTGGTTAATGGTTGCAAAAAAAATCCAAAAAAGCCCTTAAAAAGTGCCGGCCGGATACGACATTCTTTCCATTGCCGCTAACGGCAGGGTTTTCTAGGAATTTTCTAAATTCCAGGCGCTGAAATTGACGATATTTGCAACTATTTTGACAGACTAACATTTAGATACGTTCCTTACATGTTGAACTATCTCGGCGCCCAAAAGAAAAATAGTTGGGCCTATTTTGTATTTTGTGACATAGGCCCGAAAAAATTACAAGACAATCGGCATTTTGCAGGTTTCAACGAGGACGGCCATCTTGAATGTTAAGAGTGCGGAACAATTTTACGATGATTTTATGTGTGCACAGACAAATTGCAAACATGGTTCAAGCAGGGTTTGGGTCTATTTGGGGGCGTGAATTTCTCAATAAAATTCCTCTGGGCTACAGGGAATGGGCCTAATTATTAACATTTTGGCCATCCATCATTATCAATAATACTGATAATATTATTACTGTTATTATTTTGTTAAACAACAATATGCTATCTAGTATCAGCGATATCCTCAAACATGAAACACTTCATTTTGATTCGATCGGTCCATTATTGCCTGTCACTGAACGGTGCTTTAAACATTTTTCTTGTGCTGAATTATATTGTGGACACACAAACAAAATAAAATTAATAAGGTAAATATATATATATGCCCTACTTATTATAGTAAAAGTAAATAATTGAATCCAGGAACTGGGCGTGTTTTATTTTTTTATTAATATTTCATTTTAATCATATGTTATATCACATTTTTAGCACATAAAAATGCTCAGACTACAGACAACACGTGCAACCCCGAAACGGAATACTTTGCGTGCTAAAATACAGCAAGTATGTGCACACATAAAACAGCCGTCGTAAAATTGTTGTGCGTGCAAGTTGTTTTCCCGTTCACCACTCTTCATACATTCAAGATGGCCATCCTCGTTGAAACACAATGCCGATCGTCTTGTAATATTTTCGGGCATATGTCACGAAATATAAATGTAAGTAAAATCACCATTTTTTGTGGGGGGGGGGGGGGCGCCGAGATAGTTAAACATGTAAGGAACGTATCTAGTCTGTCAAAATAGTTGCAATTATCGTCAATTTCAGTGCCTGGAATTTAGAAAATTTAGAAAACACCGCCGTTAGCAGAAATGAGACCAACGTTAGCAGAAATGAGACCAACGTGTGGCTAAGGATACAGGTCCGTGCCACGCTGGTGGGGCAAACACATACAGTAACCTGAATCCTCCAAAATCCTTAAGTAGTAGGCCTAAAGCTAGTCCGAATGCTTCTTCCGTTCACAGTCTCCTAATTTTAGAATAATTATGTAATTTGTCGCTGTGAACAGCAACAAATTACATAATTATTCTAAAAACAGGACACTGTGAACAGAAGAAGCATTCGGACTATGTAGGCACATGACATATAGGCCTATGCACACATGTGTTTCTAATCTGTGATACATGTACATGGCCAGGGACCCTACCTGCTTTCTCCACCAGTGTGGCACGGACCTGAATCCTTAGCCACACGTTGGTTCCACGGACGCCAACAGTCGGGATTTTGAAAATTCTTAGCGCTCAAATTAACAACATTTGCAACTATTTTGACACACTAGATACGTTTCTTACATGTTAAACTATCCAAGCGGCCCCCAAAAATGGTGATTTTACTTACATTTATATTTTTGTGTCATATCGGCCCGAAAATATTACACGACGATCGGCATTTTGCAGATTTCAACGAGGGCAGCCATCTTGAATTTATGAAGAGAGGTCAACAGAAAAACAACTTGCATGCACAACAATTTTATGACGGCTGTTGTGTTAATCTGAAAAAACTGCTCGATGTTAGTCTCTTACGACAACATCACATGGTCGTATTGCGCTAATAAAATACAGCAAGTGTGTGCACACATAAAACAGCTGTCGTAAAATTGTTGCGCGCGTAATTTGTTTTTATGTTGACCTCACTTCAAGATGGCCGCCCTCGTTGAAATCTGCAAACTGCCGATCGCGATTAAAAAAATATATCGTGATGAAGAAATGTATCGTGATTGTGAGTTAAGTCAGAAATTCCATGAAAACAAAATAAGACCAGTCTTTTCAGTTTTCGGAAGTGAGAAACAAAAGCAAACTACTTCAGTGGTAAGCTAACTGTTTGATCACATAGGAGCCGCCCACATGAGGTTGTTTCTCTTAATCCACCGCCACTCAAAGAAACCTTTTCAGACAGATTGAGCATTGGGAATTGAATGTGTTTTCAGATTGCACAATGTGTAGAAAAGGTTTACGTCTCACTTTCCAGCCATGGTGGTCTCTGATCCTCTGATTATATTGGTATATTATATTGGTATAGCGGGTAGACGTTTACATGTAATTTTTGGCTAGCCGGTTTACCGCCAGGGAAAAAAAACACGGTTTTCGGTTTTACTGTGATTTTTTTTGTTTTGTTTGAAGAACAGAAAAATGATTAAAGTATAATCAGAGGATAATACAAAACAAATGCTATTTATTCCAAGTGCTGCTTATTCATTTGTATGAAAGAGATTTTTCAAAATTTTTGATGTTATGAAACATAAACCAGGGTTTGACCTACATGTAAACTGTAGTCCGCTGGCCTATAGCCACATTGTCAGTTAAAGCGGATGGGTCAAAACGCCTTTCAAAATAATAATGTGGACTTATATATATTACACGTATCCACCAAACTGGTTACATTACATTATTACCCCTGCCAATTACAAGACGGAATTGTATGTATGAGGTGTTATAATATTGAATTGTATAATGCGTTGGGGTCATTCCAAGGTGTTAGCCAGGATTTAGAATGAGGGTGTCCAAATTTACTGTAAATTCCAAAACAGGGTGTCCAAATTTTTCACTTACAATACTTTTACATGTAATTGACGTATGAAACAGGGTGTCCAAAAGACACCCAGACACCCCTCTGGCTAACACTATGGGTCATTCCATATCCACTCAACCAGAGGTCCCACGGTCTCCGACTCAGATTTGGCTCAAACTTTTTCTGTGAATACCTCTATATGTATAATGAACACATGCTTCAACTCCCAAGGGTTTCCGAGATATGGCCCTCCAAAAATTAGGGGCCACGCCCACTTTTTGCCCTCTCAAATCGCGAATGTTAAATTATAGGGATTTGGGAGGCCAGTATCTTGGAAATGAATCAGAATTTTAGCCTGAAAATTGCTACCCATGGTAATTTGGACCCAGGCTCTCAGAATCTGCCATCAGAATTGCTCTATCTCTTCTCACTTCAGAGCTATTGGCCCCTCAAATATGAATATTTTCATCGGCGGAAATAAGGGTCCCATGTTAGACCAGGATTTGTTACAGAGGGTTAATGATGCTGTATTTGAGGACAGGTCTGTCTGTAATAGGAAGAATAGCTCTCATCAACCATTAACCCTCCTACTCTAGGTGCACTTTAGTGGGAAGTTACTATAGTGGTCAAAATCAGTCAATTGACCGTTTTTGACTGTTGAATCAACTGTGCACACATGGGCACTGGTGACTTGTTTTGACCATTTGGGTAACTGCCACACACTGTGCTATGACTGCTGGTGACTGATAAGATCATTATCAGCTTCTGGGGATCACTGACTTGTTTTGACTGAACAAACAATGATAGGGTGCTGGAGGCTGACAGTTGTTGACTGATAAGTCAATGCAGGGCCACTTAGGCTAAGGGTCACTGACTTGTTTTGACTGATAAAGCATTCCTGCCATGCTGGTGGGATTTTCCAAATGATTATGCATGTTGAGTGGAAAGTTCCATTTCTTACAGGGAGGGTGCTACATTATTATTATTTAAATTAATAATTTCTTTTGATTATTAACTATTATGTAATAATACAATTGATATCCCATCATTTCAAATTTAACAGTCGACTCATTTTGACCAGAGTGCCTTTACCAGTCAAAAACGGTCAACTCATTTTGACCACCTTCAACATTGCATGATAGTGCTTTTACCAGTCAAAAACAGTCGACTGTTTTTGACTGATTCATGTACTTGCTACACATTAGGTTTGACAGTGTTTGACCTGTAAGTGCAGTAGATATACACCGGCATGAACTTTGAAATTTTGACTGATTTTGACCCTTGTAGTAGTAGGAGGGTTAATATAGGAGTTGAGAGCCTCTGAAAAGGGTTCCGGCTGAAAAAAGGGACATTTTGTCCCATGTTTGGTGCCCAAGTTTACCATGTGGGCAGTTACCCATGGTAATGAAACTTTTTCCACATAATTGTACATATCTTGCTTTTATTTGTTCAAAAATTCAACTTGTTTTCTTATCTCCTTCACTGTTAAATGATTTTGTAAAATAATGGCACATTGTAGGGTCCCCTGCCCATCGGTTCAGTTTGCATATCAGCCTTATATTAATGTTTGGAGACTATAGTCAGCACAACCACAGATCACTTATTTGCCTTGTGATAAAACCACAAATTTCAGAAAATAGGATTTCAGCATGTTTTAAGGTGCCACACACACTTCTCTTAATCTGTAGGCCTTATTTAAAATTTAGGTGCATCATTTTCTGAGAACATCTGAGCTGTTCATTCATTTCCTTGAATTCTGAATCATCACTTCCCGATCCAAGAATTGCATCATCTTGATTACAACAGTGGTATCTCAAAGTTGAAATTCCATTCTTAAAAAAACTCCTGTACTTTAGCGATGGAGCAGCAAGTCAATACAAAAACTTCAAAAAACCTCACCAATCTCTGTCATCAGAAAGATCATGGGCTTGCTGCAGAGTGGCATTTTTTTTGCCACGTCACATGGCAAGTGTCCATGTGACGGCATTGGTGGTACAATTAAACGTTTGGTAGCACGAGCCAGACTTCAGGCAGCAACTTCTCAGATGTACGAATGGTCCTGCAAGAACATTCCAGGAGTAAAGTTCTTCTGTATCGGTGGATGAGGTGCTAAAAAATGAAAGGAACTTTGACTTGCCAGCCTGGTTCGACAAAGCGGTGAAACTAACGGGCACGAGATCCCACCAATGCTTCATTCCGATCTCCGAGACTGCACTGAGAATGAAAATGATCTCAGCTGATGATCATGCTGTTGGCGAAACTGAAGAGCAACCAGCAGCCGAGCTAGATTATGCTGAGTTACATGTACAACCTGGAAAGTATGTCTCATGCATTTATGGCAAGGAATGGTACATGTACATAGGTTGTATTGTCGAACGTTCAGTGATGTATTCATCAATTTCATGCAGCAGACAAACAGGACTTCTGTCATGACCTGCTTCTGTTCATAAGAATGACTACTGGGTGACATTCCAGAACATAATATGGTTCATCGCTGCACCTGAACTGCAAAGACAGAGTGCAATATTTTACAAGCTTTCTCCTCAGGACAGTGCCCTCATTCAGAAGAAGTTGCCATCATTTGTATAAGCTGTTATGTTGGGAGTAAAATACTTCTTCACTACCACTGTAGTTTATCACATAAACTGTTGACAGTATTTGGGAATTTGGTGAAAGGGACTCTTGTTTCATGATCGTTCATGGTAAATTCTGGACAAACTACAAATGTATGTCCTTTCTGTGCAGCTCACATTAGCCTTAAAGGTGAATATTAATAGAAATACATTGTAATACTAGGAGAAACCGTATTATTATTGTACCACTTAAACATGTCTGTGTCTTTATCCAGTGACAACTTTTGATAGCAGAACATACATGTGTAATGGGATGAAATTGCAGGCCCCCATTTTTTTCTAGTTTACCTACATGTACATGTATGTCCAACTAGGACTAGGGCGAGTCTAGTGATGGGTGCTGGACTGGTGAGTTGTAAGTGGGTGATTGGTAGCAGGCCTTGCAACCAATCATAGGGCATTGAGGAAGAGCTGGCCAGAGGTCAGTGACCAAAGCAAGTTTTCTGGCACTTGGCCACTGGACACCGACAGAGGAGAGCGTATTTTCTTCACCGTTAACAAATTTTACCTCTGTCGGACAACTTCATTTGGATTGCGCCCGACCTACATCATCACTTACAAATATATATTTATCCCTGTCCTGCTCTAGGTGAGTTTGATTTTACTTTATTTCATACTTGTATTCCTAGGCTTAAAATTCCATTCTTTATCTAAAGTTTAGACCGGATGTTGTTTTTCATAGACTTTGAACAATCGCTGTACGTTTTCTGTGGTGTGATGCTAGTTTTTAGGGTTTAATATTAATTAAGCTCAACAACAATAGTTTTTATTGTGACTTGCGTTTTTCATGCTCTGTTTACTTTTGATTGCTTGCAAAATGCAGATTGCATTTTGTCTTATCTTCTATACTACATTTTCCTTTCACATGCTTTCAGTGTACATGTATATTTTATTATTTCTTCACCATGCCATTACTGTGTTTCTCTGGTCACATATAATCACTTAAACAATAAGCTTGTACATTGGTTTTTGGGTTATTGCATACCCAGCCACTTGTCCTTGCTTTGTCTAGAACCATATGTTATTTAAGTACAGTAAAATATCCCCTTGGGCAATTTGGTCCTTCTTCCACCCTCAACTGGCCTTGCTAGGTTGAGTGATTTATTTGTTTCCATGCTTCAAGGATTAGAGATAGCTTTATTCCAAATCTGACTTTTCAATCCCTTTGAGTATCATAAAAGGCAAGAACTGGTTCTTGCATTATAAGTTTATTTTTTTAATTGATTTTATTGATTTCTGCATTTATTCAAGCTAATATTTAGTTTGTGCTATGATTGACATTTCTTTGATTTTACTTTATTGTTTTCTTCATAATCTTTTGATATTCACTTTGATTCGTTAATTCACTGGCAAGTTAAGCCAATTCATTATGTATAATAATGGCTTAAAAGTGAAAGCCATTTTCATGTTTTAATAGTTTAACAGTTTAATGAATTGTTTTTGGTATACTGTTTTGCAACACTAATTATTTGATCACAACTCATGACTGGTCACTTTGCCTTGGGCACTGGTCTTGCTGAAATGTCCTTGTAACCACTTTACTGACTAGTGTGGAGTGACTATAGGACCACACACATTTCGCAAGCAAGGTTACTTTTTATTGACTTGTTTGTTTCCAGCTTAAGCTGTAGTATATTTATTATTGTATAATTTTTAGTTCTTATTTTATTAAGTTAATATTTTATATGACTTGGCCACTGGACACCGACAGAGGAGAGCGTATTTTCTTCACCTTTATCACATTTTGCCTCTGTCGGACAACTTCATTGTATTGCGCCCGACCTACATCTCCACTTACAAATATATATGTTTATCCCTGTCCTGCTCTAGACAGAGCAAATCTACAAAGAGCCAGCAGGACAGAGCATCATTCAATTCATTGATAATTTACGAAAACAGTCTCCTATCCCCTGATCAAGGATAAGGGGCTGTTTTCGCTTCAAGTGTTCTCATCTTTAACCTTCCTCTGAAAGTTCTACAAGTACAAGTCCCTCTTTCCCCACAAGAACTGTTTCCCGTCATCCAACGTCTTCCAGCCACCATCACCAATTCCCGATTCCGTCATATGAGTTTCGACACCAGATAGGCCATTTCATTTATTTTATTTTTATTATATTTTCATTGTTGTATTTTCATTGTTGTCATATGAGTTTCGAGACCAGATAGGCCATTTCATTTATTTTCATTGTATGTAATTTTTCATTGTACTATTATTTTATTTGGGGTAGTTTTATCAAAAACACCTATCCCACTTGTATTATATACATGTACAGCGTTAATCGTATCCCTTCACTAGTAGCGGGAAAAGAATAAATTATCCATTTCAATACAAGTCAAAGCGTCACCTTGTATAAAATTAATTATGTCCTGGTGTCGAGTTAGCTAACAGCGCTCGTACCTGTTAAACATGTAAGGGATATATTAAGTGTTTTTTCAAAAAAAGGCCTACATTTGAAAGAAATAATTTTAAATGAAGGAGATGAGAAAACAAGTTGAATTTTTGAACGAATAAAGGCAAGATATGTACAATTATGTGGAAAAAGTTTCATTACCATGGGTAACTGCCCACATGGTAAACTTGGGCACCAAACATGGGCCAAAAAGTCCCCTTTTTCAGCCGGAACCCTTTTCAGAGGCTCTCAACTCATATATTAATGGTTGAGGAGAGCTACTCTTCCTATTACAGACAGACCTGTCCTCAAATACAAGGAATCCAGCATCATTAACCCTCTGTAACAAATCCTGGGCTGACAGGGTACCCTTGAAAATTGAATTTTTCATTTTCGCCCATGATAAAAATATTCATACTTATAGCTCTGAAATGAGAAGAGATAGAGCAAATTACCATGGGTAGCAATTTTCAGCCTAAAATTCTGATTCATTTCCAAGATATTGGCCTCCCAAAACCCTGTAATTTAACATTCACGATTTGAGAGGGCAAAAAGTGGACGTGGCCCCTTTTTTGGAGGGCAATTTCTCAGGAACCCTTAGGAGTTGAAGCCTAAAATTGTGCATGTGTTCATTATACATATAGAGGTATTCACAGAAAATTTTTGAGCCAAATCTGAGTCGGTGACCGTGGAAGATTTCTGAGATTTAGTGGAGTTCATATGGAATGACCTGTTGACTGTGCCGAACTGAGGTATGTTGCAGGCCATCTAAGAGCTTTTAATGAATTGCCACTCCTGTCGATCAAAGCACAAATTGACGGCAGCTCCTTGATCAAAAGTCAGGGCTCATGACATTTCCAAAACGCAATTCTATTGTACTTTGTGAAACGAATTTGCCAATGTCCAATTTCTTTCAAAAGTATTCATATTATGTTGGACAACTTAGAACAATAAAATCACAGATGTTCATGAAAAAACTGAAAACCCTAACTCCCTAGGCCCATTTGCTTACACATAACCTGAATCCTCCAAAATCCTTCAGTAGTAAAGCAAGCATATGACATGTATGCACACATGTGTTTCTAATCTGTGATACGTGGCCAGGACCCTCCCTGCATGCATGGAGCAATAAACGGTGTCCACTGACCCAAGCACTGACCTTGCAATCACTACAACATACATGTACATGTACATGAATGTATGTATGTACATGCACCATGGAAAGGCAAGTATGCCTAATAACCTCAATCCTCCAAAATCCTTCACTTTAGCAAAGAGCATGTAGCATGTAACCTCAATCCTTCAAAATCCTTTACTTTAGCAAAGAGGATTTGGGAGGGTTAGGGCTAATATTTGTATTGTAAAATCAGTGGTTAAACAACTTTTTCCACCTTCACAATCACCAACTTTCCAGTATATAATTGCACTATGATTTTTATTTTTGTAACAAGCATGAGCTAAATAAGTTCATGCAACCAGTAATATGCTATAGTTTTGTAAGTTTTCTGAGAAATATTAAGCCAAAGGTATGTGTGTCGTTTCACGAGTGCGGCGAATTTAGGGCTGTGGGTTTTCGGTTATTTCGGGAACCGGATACCCTAAATTGGAAATCTTAGGATACCCGCGTACCCATAAACAATTTTGTATAAACACATAACACACATAACCCGAATGTATAAAATAACCAATACAAGTTTTAAACAAAAGCTGGCAAGTCTGTGAGACGATGTCGGCAAATGTTACTTCTGAAGCCTTCATCCTACATGTAGTTTTCTTCATTTTGTTAGCAAAAAATCAGACTCGGGGTCGAAATTGCCGGTAGCCCGCTTGCCCGGGACTAGTGGATTTACAGCCGGGCTACTATTTTTTCAGTTTGATATCCCGGCGGGCTAGTGGAAAAATAAAGTAAAAATGCATCATCACAAATAACAGTTAACTGTCTGACAATAAGGTTCGGCTCTTTACTTTTTAATCAGTAGTGAACAATTTGTTGTCAACTCGCCGTTGCATCAAAACATTATATCGGCCATGGATTCCTTTGAGTTTGATCGTACATGTACATGTACATGTACATGTACAGCGGTCCGCGGTCCTGCACAGTGCGGCATGCACTATCACTGCAGTGACGGTGTCACATAAAATACTGCTCACCTAAAAATTTGCTTCCTTACTGTAGAGTGTGCGCAGCGGAATATTCGGTCCTGTGCACAATTTCACGGTGTCTATATATCTAATGACACCCGGCTTCATATACCGAACTGGTTCCCGTACTCGTTCAGCAGGTAATCAGATTGCTGTGGTGAGAACTAGGCACAGTGTAGCCTTTAGTCAAGGCGCGCATGGCACCCCGGATACTGGCGTACAGACGACATGAAAGACCACCACAGCGCTGTGGTGGTCTTTCGTGTCGTCTGTACGCCAGTATCCAGGGTGCCACGCGCGCCTTGACTAAAGGCTAGGAACAGTGCGGACGAAGAACATGCCGCATTATAATTATCTGCGCACTATACTTTACTGAATCGGTTTACCTGATTAGTGATTGATTGAAAGTTTGGAGCCGGCCGGCTTCGCTCGCTAATTAATTTATTTTATTTATTTATTTATTTGGACTTACACTTTTACAACAGTGGCACTCGGCCAAAAGGCGGTGCGTCCGACACACATACACATAAATAATACAAAACACATTTAAAAGCAAATTAACAAGATACAAAAATGTGTGATGATAACACTCTCAGCTTTGACGTCGTAGGTGTTGTCCAGAACAAGGGATGCACGCGCGACACCAAATCTGAGGGTGTACCATCAATCATATAGCTATCAATGACCATTGGAACCCAAGTTGATTTAAAATGAGTTCTAGAAAATATAGTAAAAATATAAAACATATATAAACAAAATTACAGCAATGAAGTATGCAAGAAGAGATTATTTACATTGTAGTCTGAATAATATCGGATCTCAATTTCCACGCACGCTTAACATATGATTTACAGAAAGTATCAAATAATGAATAAATTATATCGGCATTTTCTATATTACAGAATATACTTGAGGTGCTCCCAAGTGTGAGATGATATTTAACATCTAAGCTGCCGGATATAAAAAGCTCCCATATATCATAATATTCATTTGACATAAGATAGTTTTCTAACTTTGTATATTCTTCGGATCTAATATTATTAAGAGCATGACATGTAAACAAGAAGTGTCTAACATCCTCAATACCTGAGTTACATAGGTTGCATGTACCGTCATTATCTGCCGTCCAATTTCTAATTCTGCGATTGAGTGGAAGAGTGTTGGAGCGGAGTTTAAATTTGAGACTGACGCCATGGAAGTCAGTTTTATCCAAAAGATAACTTTCTAAACATGGGCGATCTTTGATGGTTACATAATCAGTTAGTGAAGATTTGGAGCAAGCTTCTTCCAACCAATCATTATCTGAAATATCCATAAGTACGCGCTTAATCGATTTAGCCAAGTGCGGATCGAAAAGGGGCTCCCCAGTTTTCGCACAGTCATGTGGCGCTTTTTGCAAGGAGTGAAACCTCCCGCGAAAAAACCAAAAGTGGCCGGGGATGACAAGAAAACAAGTCGATCCTATGAACAACAAAAAAGAACATGGAAATTCCAGAGGGCATGGCAGAATGACCGTACATGTAAGTGGTTGAACTACGATGATAAAAACAATGTGATGTATTGCAAGTGGTGCGTAAAATTTGCATATAATTCCGAGGATAAATCAATGTATAGGCCCAAACAAAGAATAAAGAATTACAGATTTAAAGCTCTTTTTGGGCTACTGAAATCTAATCAGGGCTTCTAAAAAATTTGTGTTACTAGCCCTGCTGGCTACCATGAAAATCCATTTAATTTCGACCCCTGAGACTTCCATTTGTGTGGCTTAAAAAGTTCAGTCGGAATTTTTAACAGTCATTTACAGGTAATTGGAACTGAAAAATGGAACCGGATAATGACATTTTCGGTTGGGTATCTGGCTACTTGGATATCTGGCACAGCCTTAGGCAAATTATGTTCACTGATTAGTATACATGTGCATGTAGTAGTAGTACATGTAGTAGTAGTACATGAGGGTTAACACATCTCGACCCTTATGACAACTGGACCTCTACAACTCAACTCTTGTGATACATGTAGCTGCTGTTCTCAAAGGTCTTGTCATTGGGTCAAGTCAAACGAGCTACATGTATAACACCCAAACACCAGTTAGCACTAGCCCAGGCCATTCTAAGGACACTCCCTCCGTATCCTTGGCCCTAACCTACAGTGTAAGTATCCCACATGTACAAAAAAGGAGTGATTTTTCTTTTTTTCTCAACTTTTGATCTGCTAATTATTACAACCTAAAACTTAATGATTAGGTACCCTTGCCGAAGCATACACTTTTGACATTAAATCTGTTATTCTGGGATAGCTCACTTTCATAAAATTAAAAAATAATAATAATAAAATTAAAATTTCACCAAAATTACCTACATACATGTATCTCACAATATCGAACTTCATGTCAAAAGTGTCTGCCAAAAGTTCTGAAGACAACTGGAGGTTACAACTCTAGTAACCTCCAGTTCTTTTCAGAACTAATTAATACTCAATTTGAGGATTCCACATGGTGTCACTGCAAACAGTCTTTACTTATCCTTTTCACCATGCAAAGCTACAAACATTACTTAAAACATACTGTATGAAAGGGGAAAGGCCCGTTTACACCCATGCCTATATTAGTACTGAATCTGTTGCCGTTACATGTACAGGATGTAGAATGTACTTGTAGAATGTACTCTTCACATTGTGCTTGAAAAAATTATTTGGTTAGCATACACTATAACAAACAATAGGAATGTGATAATGATTCAACTGATTAATTCAATTGAAATAGAGTAGTGATGAGAATGTTTTATTTGCAGATTTCCTACCAATGAAGTGTGATGCTTGTTCTGGATTGTTTTGGTAAGTTTAATCATTGTTTAATATTCCAAACAACATGACACTACACATTTGTCTCCATTCAACAGCGACCTCTCACAAAACTAAACCAGAACCAAATGTATGTATTCCTCAAATTGAACTCAACACTTTAATGCTACTTAATTTTCCTTTGACAACAATAATCAATGATAATTATGTAATTGGTTAATTACAGATAAGAGTTCCACATCCATGAATTTTCAAAGTACATTTTCTACTTGTAAATCATTTCTTCTTGAAAAGTAGACTAACCAAGCTTTCAGAAACAGTTGATGCTTTCCTTTTACTGCATTTTGATTTATTTTTATCAAGGCTTGAAGTTTGGAAAAACGCAAGTAGCATTTTCCCCTGTTTTGTGATGGAAATTTGACTTCCCCTCAGTAATAGTTCTTATGCTTCAAAGATAATTATTATTGGTTGACTATAAAGTCGGATACCTTCCCTGTCCACCACTACAGAATTCTAACCCAAAAGATGAAATATGACAGTCTTGTAAGACTTTTAAATAATCACGTCGCAATGTCCCGTCTGTCACAAAAAACATTAAAAAGTTGTGTATCTTTTACATGAAAAGATTATTTTGGTTCAAAGTTGAATTCCTACATGTGTATCTTCTATCAAGGTGACCACACCTAGAAATTAAAATACAAATAGCTTTCGATGTTTAGTTGATCTGATATTCCATCTCAAAATCTGTCCCGTCTGTCACAATTTACCCAGACTTTGTTATATTGTCCCGTGTCATTTTAAAAAAATCTTTAGGTTTGAAAAAAGGTAAATAATAATAATAATAATAAAAGTACGCATTTATAAAGCGCATTTTTCCGAGGGTTGCAATGCGCTATGTACAAGAACAATTCCAGAGAAGGCAAAAAGGAGAATGAAATGAAAAAGCAGGTGGTAAGTGTCCTTAAGATAAAAACAGATATGATTTGAGTTTACATTTGAATTGGTGAACAGAGTTACAAGTACGAATGTTGAGAGGTAGTGAATTCCAGCATCTGGGTCCAGCTACAGAGAAAGCCTTGTCACCTGCATGTTTGTATGTACGAGGTATTTTTAAGTTCTGCTCCGAGCGGAGGCCACTTCGGTTAGGTGTGCTGAGATCTAGTGAGTCTGAAATGTATTTTGGATGTATGTTCGAAAGTGCTTTGTACATATTCATTGCGGTCTTGAAGATAATGCGTTTTTGAACAGGTAACCAGTGTAATTGTTGAAGAAGCGGTGATGCATGAGAATGTTTGGGTTTTATGTGTATGGTACGAGCTGCATTGTTCTGAAGCTTTTGAAGGCGAGTGATGTCAGATTGTTTCATCCCATTGAAAAGAGAATTACAGTAGTCCAGCCATGAGAGGACTAGAGATCTTACAGCAGCGTGACATGTGTCTGTGTCAATGTATTTGCGAATCTTGGATATGTTCCGTAGGTGATAATTGATTGATTTGCATGCATTGTTGACATGGGGTGTCATTGACATAGTGCTATCAAACGTAACACCTAGTTTTCTGCATCATTGCTGCATCATTGGGAACGGCAGGGTCGAACTCCAAGTAATTCCTGAATGTCGTCAGCGTACATATGATATATCTGACGTCGTGTTGGCGCAGGATATCACAGACTGGGCTGATGTACATGGTAAATGCTTGAGGGCCAATGACTGATCCTTGGGGGATGCCGTAAAGAAGGATACTCTCGTCAGAGTCTGCCCCAGCAACATGTACATGAGTACGTCTGTTCTGGAAGTACGATCCAAACCATTTGAGGGCCATTCCGGAAATGCCGAACTTATGTTGGAATCGACGCAGCATGATCGCGTGGTTAAGTGTGTCAAATGCAGCAGATAAATCTAAGAGAACCAGGAACACAGCTTTATTAGAGTTCAGTGAGTTTAATATGTGGTTCTGTACGCACAGAAGTGCTGTCTGTGTACCATGGTCAGACTTGTAGGCAGATTGTAGGGGGTCAGCGACTGTTTTACATTTTAATACTACATGTCCTTCTTTAAAATAATATAATTGATAAATTTATCAATAAAAAACGTAAACTAAGTATTAATTTTAAAAAAAAACATGTAGTGTGCATGCGTATAGTCTCAGACAAAAAGATTTTGAGGTATGTTTTAACACAAAGCAACGTGCACATACTGAATTTGCATAAAGTACTGCACAACAATTGACTGTGAGAGATACAAGTATCTACTCATGAGAGTAGAGGGACTCAAACTTCCGCATTACATGGTTTTAAGTTACAAGTAGGATGAATCTGTAGTATAGGTTAGAAAGAGAAAACCTTACAATCAGTTTACCCAAGTTACATTGTTCGAAGAAGAAACAGGAAAAATGAATTGATTTTAATGCAAAAGTGCCAAAATTTTAATGTAAATGTTTGACTTTCACTCAGATTGTAAAGCTAAATCTAGTGCATAATATTTATTGTTATCTTTTTGCACATAATTGTTAGTGCCAAAATAATAAGATATTAAAAAATAGTGCCTTTTGAAGTGAAATGTTGATAAATTAGTTGACCAATAGAACACAAATCAAAATTAGCTTAAATTCAGGTGTGAATGAATGTGCTCCAATTTACTGTCTCTTAAAGGGGTACTCTCCAATTAATTGTTGTTGACAGTTAACTTTATTATTAATTTGTAGTACATTTATTAGTTGTTGTTGATTCAAAATAAATTCCAAAAATAACATATCGTAGGACTAGTTTAAATGTTGCTTTATTGAGCATGCAAAAATGTCCCGTCTGTCACAACTTTAATGAGCCTGGTGTTTCCAGTTCCATGTTTTGAATAACTAAGTCATAATGTTTACTGATTATTTGTATAAAAGTGATTAACTTTAAAAGAAAAAACATTAAATTTCATAGGAGAACGGATAGCTTTTTCCAATGAAAGTCTTTTTCAAAAAATTGAGTGCAATTTCCATCCCGTCTGTCACGCTGATTTTACTTTGTCACTATACAGCCACTGAATCCTCTAGTTTCATGGATTTTTTTAAAATTTGAAATATAGAGTGTTTACTTTGATTTTAAACATAACTTATGTAGAAGGTTACACCTTACAGATTGTTTTTGGCAGGCCTTTGAAAAAAATAGGTAGTGTAAATCTGTCCCGTCTATCACGCCGGAATTAACCAATTAACAATGCCAAGATAATGATGATAAGCGCTCAATGTAAAACAAAGTAGATCTACATGTGAATATAGAATGACCAGAATCCTGGATTTTTGTTCAATATACATGTATCTCACTGTCCGTGCTGCACGACAGTTCAAAAAAGATATTCAGTATCCAACACTTCAACTGTTCAGAGTTCAAATGTTCTTGTCACCAAGCAGAAATACTGCTAGAGCTACAGCATGACAGTGATCCCTGTAGACATGACAAAAATCTTTCACCTCACTGGTCAAACTATCTTTCACCGCTGCATCTAAGTTTGGGACTGCCCTGAATATGCCTCGCACACCATTAAACTCGTCCAGCGTACCTTTAGGCTAAGTGCTGAGAGCCAACAGCTTCTGTGCCGTATACAATATAATTTCTGATTTAAAACTGAAATAAAAATTAAAATATGATTACGGGCCCCTGTTTGTTTCACTGATTTTGTTTTCTGAGATCAAAATATGGCTTCTCCCATCCGTACATTCTCACTCCAGCCGTGGTCACTGGGGTGCAATTCCTCTGGAGTCCTGGGCTACACATGGGTCATTCCATGTCAAATCAACCAAAAATTTCCCTTGACCACTCAGATTTGTTTTCAAATTTTAGGGAATGATTGAGACCCATGAGAAATTGCCAGAAATGGAAAAAAAAAATGCTCTAGGCCTCTTAATTGGTGAGATACACGCTAACAAACTTTGAGCTAATTAGCGATACCTCATGAATTAAAACGCCCATATCTCGGAAAGTATAACACATAGAGAGCTGGTTCTGGTGTAATTTTGAAGCTTTTTACAAGCCCTATAAATTGGTATCTGAAAACATATATGTATCTTCAAACTTCAAAATTTCCAGGTGGGAAGTCCCCTTAGGCCTAGTAAAAATATAAGCAGTTTGGTTTCACTGTAAAGCTGCTGAGTGTGTATCACCTTGTACGAATAGTGCATTTTCGAATGGACATGCCATATGTAATTGCTTATTGCTCAGAAACTGTTAGAGTGCCCATCAACAAATTTACAGGGAAACTTGTTTACATCATAAGGTACATGTACCTCTGGCATGAATTAGAGGGGAAATAAAAGATATCTATATATATATTGTTTTATTCATCTTTGAACTTTATAATCTGTGATAACTTTTTTTTCTGGTTGATTTTAGGAAATAGGTTTTCAGATACCAATTTATAGGGCTTGTAAAAATCTTCAAAATGACACCAGAACCAGCTCTCTAGGTGCTATTAATTCACGTGGTATCGCTAATAAGCTCAAAGTTCATTAGCTTGTATCTCACTAATTAAGAGGCCTAGAGCAAACATTTTTCTATTTCTGGCCGTTTCTCATGGGTCCCAATCATTCCCTAAAATTTGAAAAAAATCTGAGAGGTCAAGGGAAATTCTTGGTTGATTTGACATGGAATGACCCACATGTACTACAAAATTATTTACGGTGATGATTAAACAACTCAAAACATCCAAAATAAAACTGTCCATAAGAAAAACATCCATTGAACTGTACAACATGTATTTGTCTCAGGTGCTATTGTTTTAGTAAAAAAGTGTGGAATTACTTAAAATGAATTTATGTCATCTGAAGACAAATTCCAAATTTGAAATAAATAAAATCTTAATGCGTTGTCACTATTTTCTTGTAAACAACACATTGGAATAAGCTGAAACTTTCACAGGTTAGTTTTCACACATCTCTCGATTATATGGATGCATTTACAAACATTTTATCAAAAGTGTTTACTTCCTATAGGTTGGCAAAATTCTTGCGTCGCGAGATAAACAATTGATTTAATTTTGCCCTACACCGACATGTGTATAGCACTGTCTACTCAGTGCTTTCCGAGTGTCTGTGAAAAAACTACACGGGTGACTCGGGCAGGATTCGAACCCACGACCTCCTGCTTACTAGTGCAGACGTCTTAACCTCTCGACCACCGAGCTTGCCCGATGACAATTGGCCGGCTAGAATCCCATAGCAGCAGGTTCCGTGATATATACATAACAGCAAAAGAAACGTCACCCCAAAAAATATTTATTATTTTCATTTTATAATTAATATAATTTGTTTTATGAAGAATATTATTAGTATGGAGTGTAACACGAACACAATGTGGCAAATTTGGTTGACCTCAAAATTCGTCATGCATGACGTCTGAGGACACATAAGCTAAACACGTTCTCAGACTTATCAAAATTTAGGGGGTGACGTTTCTTTTGCTGTTATGTATATATAGGTTGGTGAAATTCTTGCGTCGGGAGATAAACAGACACTCGGAAAGCACTGAGTATACAGTGCTATACACACATCGGTGTAGGGCAAAATTAAATCAATTGTTTACTTCCTGCAAAGGTTTAACATCTTTCACAATTTTAATCATTAAATGTCCTAGCACTTCTAAAATATTTTAATTTGTTGGATTTTAACAGACCCTAAATTCATACTGTTTAGTCAGGATAATAGAATTAAAGTTCAGTGATTGCTTTTATTACGTGTATGTAAGGCTAGCCACAGCATTAACCAGTTCGCGTCGAGAATAAAAAAGTTTTTCTGAACCCCTGTGGCGGGTTTATTTTACCGCACAAACACGACCAATGGTGCTCACCAGAGCGTGACCGGGGAGACCGCGTCTTCCACCGTATGCTTATGGCTCGTTGCCACGTTGACCGGGAATCTATACAAAATTCCCGAGAATCCTGTGGCGTGTTTAGACGCTCTCCGATCCGCTGTCCCAAAAAAAATGTACGTGTATACACGGCCTCCGACGCGAACTGGTTAAATAAACATACATGTACACATGTATTAGTATGTTGACCTTTTCTTTATTTGCAGTAAAGACCACATTCTGTATTCGAAGCATCAGTGTGATTCTGCTTACATGAAGGTAAAGTTACTGATGTTTCATTTTTGATTTATTTTGCTTGCACTGACACAATTCGTACCATGCATGAGCTGTTGAGCGCACATGTTGTTAGACCACTGTGGGCGAAAAGGCAGCGATGTGTATTATGCGCGGAATATCTCCAGTGATTATTGGCTGGCAGAAGTATCTGCACACTTAGTACCATAACATATGCACATAAAGTGTACGCACAATGCTCACTTGACGCCAAAGTGGCTAACAAGACACTGGGTGCAAATTCACCGCTAGAGGGCTACAATGTGCACTGAGTGGATAGTGACAGGCAAAAATTATAAAATACATCATGTAATGTACAATGCAGATCAGAACCTGTTGGCACTCCCACTTCCCCTCCCTTCTTGCACCCAGTTTAAAATGTTGAATCTAAACCTAATCTTTGAAAACATTTGACAGAACATCATTGCAGCAAAATTCAAAGCACTTAAAGGGAAAGTATAACATTGTTAAATTCCAGATTATCAAATTAACAATATATTATCTAAAACCTTTGGTTTTTGCCCTTAGGTAAGGGCAAAAACCAAATCAATTGTTTATCTCCCGACACAAGAATTGCATAAATCTACATATTGCAGTATCCGCTGCAATATAGCATTCTAGCCGACCTATTGTCATCAAGCAAGTTTTAAAAATGGATTATTTTCCAATCTCAGAAATTGAACCAAAGCAGGTACTAACGTTATTTTTTCATGATCATGAGAAAATTTTAAAATGTGTCATATACATGTATACATGTATGACCTTCAAATTACCTGATCTGACCTTTACTTCCGGTCCCAACAGGAAGTTCAAATTCAACACATTCTAATGCAAAATTGATACATGTATGTCTTTTGAATATGAATTGATATTGTTATAATAAAAGATGATACACCATTGCAAAATATGTTATTGACATCATCTATGATAATTTGGTTGAACAGGAAGTTAAGATGAACACAGTGTGTAGGTATGTGACAAAAAATTTCAAAATAAACATTGTGGCATTATTTTAGTACCATTGGAAAGAGTTCAGAAAATGCATTAAAATGGTATAAATATCTTTGTTATAGGTTAATTATTAAAAAAGTTATGACGATTTAAATATTTAATTGGCGGGCTTAATTTGGTATTGCTTTATAATAGAAAACAAAGAAAAAGTTGTGACCTTTTCGGGCATTTCTGAACTACAAAGTGTCATAACTTTTTTAATATCCAACAGATTTTAATAAAACTTTCAGTGAAGAAAGCCTTACTAATACACAACATTTTGCAACTGTTTTCACTTCATTCATAGGAACAACAGTTCCTTATTTTTAAATTTTAATTACTAGTGGGCTACTTAAAAAAGTGTGCATTATTCTTTATTTTCAGATGTGTACTACAGGAAATAAAATGAACTTTTGTAACCACAACCAAAAAATTAACATAATTGATTGTGATTTTTCCCCCCTGAAAGAAAAGTCATAAAAAAGTCAATATCTTCTTTCAGGCATGCAACTCATCATCCCCCCCCCCCCCCCCAAAGAGGAAAATTATGACAAGTTAATATTTTAAGCGCACATTGCTAAATGCAAAGCCAATATGAATGTTTTTGCTTGATGTTTATGATTGGTTTAAATGCTCTACTGTGCAATCTGGAGCATTTTAATTGATTTTATATATGTCTTTGGTGAATTAGATCTTCAATCTAAAAAAAAAAAAAAATAAATAAATAAATTAAAAAAATTGGGGGGGGGGGGGGCATTTTCCCCCGAAAAAACACGCGGATCAGAGATTTCATGGGCCTGTAAATTAAATAACTTATAAAAATAAAAATAAATCCATAAATAATGCAAAATGAACAAATAAAACAATAAAATATGAAAGTTAAGCAATACACTGTCCAAAAAAACACGGCCACCTGTGTTTGTAAACATTGGCATCGGCCAATCACGTTGCCAAAATTGGGTCATGTGACCTCCGAAATCGCGTATGCATTTATTTTGAACAGAAAACGCACACATCAAAATCCTTAATCATCGGTGTCTCTTAGGCATAATTTTCATAAATCTTGCCATAAATCAATAGTAGACATTCATAAGTCTCATTTTAGTATGATTTTAGTGCCAAACGGTGATTTGAAAGGCAGTGACATGAAGCGTTCGGCCAGTGTGAAATCCAGCAATTTTTTACAATTTTGACAATTTTCACCGTTGACAAAAATTTTAGCGACCCATCAAAAACAATGTGCGGATGATCTGATTCACTTCAAATTCATAGAATATACATAGAAACAAATAATACAAGTTTAAAAACTAAAAAATATATATCTTCGGGTAATGAATCGATGACTTTGACGGCCCGAAACTTTGATGGATTTTTTTTTTCACTTTTACAAACCGCATTGAAAAAAATCGAAGACGATGATACAGAGGGTTATGTGTACTACGTCATCAATACCTGTGTGTTATGTGTACTCCTAAAATATGGCTACTACACGCAAAATGATGACGCGCCCCACACAGCGGCCGGTCAATGCGCGATCCCGGCCCGTGTGCACGGATCTACGCATGCAATGGCCTGATTGTCACATACCTACAGTGTGTTTGTTCCAACAAAAACTTGAGCTCTAGTACATATTTGTGACGGGCTCTGCGAAAATGAGTCACATGGGGGTGAACATAATTTTTTAGTTATATACATGGCTGAAAAGAGCATGCAATAAGCTTCAATTTGCTTCAATTTGATACCTGTTAAACAACTGTGGCATGTCCGGTTCAAAAGTTATCACCTTTTGAAAATATGTATTATGTCAACAATCGAGTAAACCTGTATAGGAGAAATTGCCTATTAAAAAAACCCTGTAAAAACCCATGACTTCAGATGGTTACTAATAAAATGTGCGTAGTTACCAATATGTTCCTTAAAATTTAATGCTAGCGGGGTTTATATTTTTGCCAAGCACAATCAACGTAAACGCAGCAATTTATAGCGGATTGTAATAGAAACAACGGACGAAATGAAAACAAAAGTCACACAAAAATCATCATTTATTCCACTTTCTTCATACAAATTAGCTTTTTTGATTTATAAATATGAAAATACAGATACTAAAGAACCGAAATAATGGATAGTCAGAAAATCAATTTCCAATTTTTTTTCACCCTCCAAACATTCATCAACCCTGTACGTGGAAATAGGCCGTGCGAGAAGCAACTCATTTTCGCAGAGCCCGTCACATTTATCTTTATCATCTCATCTCCTAATTTTATACTACCTGAAATTTGTTTTGTGTTTTTTAGTTAATGTTAAATTCCAGAATGTTTGCATACTGTGTAACCAAGAGAGTACATGTACATGTGGCCTGAAAAATAGTTTAATGGTTAAGATTTTGGTAGCCTGGACCAAGGCTATTGTCGTACTGATTTCTGGCCAGAGAATTAAAATTCAGCACACACACACAGTGGACTGTCCCCAGATATGGTCCACATTCATACGCTGTACAGTGAGATCAATAGCTGAGGCATGGATACGTGGTTGTGCATTATGACCTTGTATACATTCAAACTCAATCAACAGCCTTCCTTTTGTAATCGAGAGTTTGTGTTTCTTTATTTTCCCATCAGAATCCCAATGGAAATTCCTCATGCAGAATTGTTGATTAGTTGGTGGTTTAAATTATTTTAAATGATGGCCAATAACAGGCCCCTAGCTTTGACCTCGATAATGACATATTTGATCCCTGTACATGACATCGCAGCGAGCATTGGCAGGGCGAACCAGTAACGTTTTAAAATTTGGTGTTGTAGCTTAATGAGCTCTGCCTTGAATTTTTGCAAGCACAGAAAGATCAAGGGTTGTCGCCCTGCCTTGGGGCGACGAATGGTCACTGCACGTACAGTACATCACATGTACATGTACATTTTATACAGTTGTACATGTGTATGTATATGGATCCAGGCACTGTGTCGACACATCTTGGTCAACTTTACATGCACACAGAGGACCTGCTATGTTGGTGCATAACAAACCTGATGGTGGACACACTCTCTAGGGGGAGGTCGTATCCATGGAGTGGACTTTCAATTACATTTGCTGATATACTGATAAATATTGATGGTTATGGTTTTTGCAGGATGTACAAGTACCTGTGTGTCCTCTCTGTAATAAACCAATTCCTGTTAGAAGAGGTGAACCACCCGACATCAAAATGTCTGAGCATATTGACAGTGACTGCCAATCTGATCCTGCTAAGGAAAAAAGAAGGGTTTTTGCCAATAAATGTTCATTGAAGGGTTGCAAACAGAAAGAGGTAAGTGTGGTTTCATGTACGCCCTGTATCAAAACTAATAAATATCTAAATATTTGCAATAACAATAAAAAAACTAGACCTACAATATAGGAATTCATTTCAATCAGGGGTTTCGGTTATGTCTTTTAGTAAGAGCCATTTTTTGTACCCAATTAATTAAAAATTGTAAGTGTGAATGCACTGAATGCATCTGTGGCTGTATATGTGGTTGAATTGTGTACACTTCTATAAGCTACTAATGTGTAATAAAAATGTACAATACATAGGGGACAGTGTACATACTATATCGTCACAGTTTTCATGAACTGCAAATTGGGCCACACAGCACAAAACACGTTTTGAGATAATTGATTTTTAAGTTGCTCACGTTTTGAAATTGTAGTTTCACCATCATTAACGAGGAATATTGCCAAATTATGTGCACTGTTTGAAAGTACAGATTTCAAACTTCTACAAGTTATTCAACAACAGGACGATTATTTACGGCGTAATTGATTTACATATGTATTAATACAATTGCCCCTTTGTGAAAACGTTAGAAACGGCTTGTTTTGCTCTCAATTGTCCCTTCGTGAAAACGGAAAGGCAGCGCGTGCCACTACAGATCTATAAATAGCTCACAATTGGCACTTAGTGAAAATGGAAAAACACTTCGCGTGTGAGTTTTGATCTTACAGCGTGTGTACAAAACTATGCGGATTTATCGACATGTCATGAACCAGTGTGAAGCTGGTACCCATGTAATTCTGGTTTTGTACTGGATTTGCTCATGAGCACCCATTTTGCCCTTGGCCAATTAGTGTAATTACAAAACTAATGATTTTTAGACCCTGTAAATTTGTGGGATTGTAGATTTCAATGAAGTAATTCAAAATATCGAAAAAAATCAAACTCCAAAAAAATTACGATTTTCCCCCAATTGGCACTTCGTGAAAACGGTGACGATATGACTCTTTACCGATATGCTTTTAGGGCAAACGCAATCTCTCAAGTCGCCCCAAACCTTCTATTTAAATCTCACTTTCTAGTAAATGAAAAGGACAAGTAATAACTTCATAACGTCAGTTTAATGGTTTTTGTGAGGAGAAATGAGTGTCGGTTGTGAAAATGTGAGATTTTGTAACATGTTTTATGTGTTTGGTAGAGCAGGGACTATTGGGTAATAATGTATTTACCAAGAGCAGTATGCATGATGTGAGTTAATTTAAACAACATTTTTTCCTATTTATAATGAAATCTGCGCCCCATTGATTTGACTAATTTTTCTTTAAAATGACAATTAGTTACGCAATGATGATGTACATCATTTTGTTGATTTAGTGATATCATGTGTCTATGCGTTTTGCCTTTGTTATAGTGATAAATATGTGATTATCCACCAACATCTTCCAACCTTATGGGATTCAGGCCGGAAAGAAGAAAAATAACAATAATGATCTAATAAAAAATATATAGTTTGATGAAATTCTTGCGTCGGGTAATAAACAATTGATTTAATTTTGCCCTACACTGACATGTGTATAGCACTGTATACTCGGTGCTTTCCGAGTGTCTGTGGAAAAAACTTCACAGGCGACAGGGATTCGAACCCACGACCTCCTGCTTACTAATGCAGACGTCTTAACCTCTCAACCACCGAGCTTGCCCGATGTCGATTGCCTGGCTAGAATCCTATATAGCAGCGGGTGCCGCAATATTTATAGTTTGATGAAATACTAGTGCAGATGTCTTAACCTCTTGAAAAAAAATTGTTAAAAGAAGGCATTTTGGCTGGTTACACTGAAACCCCTAATAATAATTCATTGGAGTACAACATTGGTTATATTGGAGAACCATTTCTAAGAGTAAGTTTAACCAAGTTTTACATTAAAACAAAAAGCTTATTATGTGTGTTCACAAGAAAATAGTGAAAATGTGCCCACTTTAATGTGTGATTAAATTTAAAAACTGAATATTGTTTCTTGGAACCTCAGACAAAAATATTTTAAGGGAAGATTAATTAATACCATCATCAGCTTCACACTTTTTTGTTTTTTAATGTCTTTTTGCTTTAATCACCAATATTTTAAGCTTCTGACAATTTTTGAAATATTTATTTTCCTTTCTAAAAGGAATTAAGCAAATTGCTGGAAATTGCCAGTAAAATAGTAGATTTAAATTTAATTTGCCAGTTTGAAAGTGTTGGCAGTCAGGACAGTAGTGCATGTACTTGGAGATGATGGTTCATTTGCAGAGTTGGCCATAATTACTCACTGTGAATTTCAATCCGAACCCATGAATGAAGGTCCGTTATACATGTGTAGCATGGTCATTGATTTATGCTTATAGTATTGCAAGTTTTTTCGTTCGTCACCAACACCATTCTTCATCACCACCACTGAACCAATGTGTTTTAGAGAGAAAGGATACTGTGTGTACACTAGGGCTGTGCGTTTTCGGATATTTTTGGAAGAGGTTACCCTAAATCAGGAAAGTTCAGATACCCGGATACCCGTTTTCATTCTTGTTGAAACATGCCTGCTTTGGTGTACACATACATGTAACTGTTAACAAAATTGACCTTTATAGTACAGAGGATACCATATTTAATTCGATCTTTATTAAAGTATAGCATCTTGGTGACAAAATATTGTATTTAATGAAAGTTATTTCTGAAATAAAACCGTAAAAATTGCTACAACAGTGAATAACCCAAGTTACAATGTACCTTATACACTGTACAAAAGAAATAATAATAATAATAATAACTAGATATAAGTTTTTGTCACAACAAAAACAAGGTGTTCGGTTGAAGTTAAAATGGTTACGTCATTAATTCGAAGTGTTGGAGATTTATAAGTACATGAACCAAGAATAAAGTATATGAAATTTCAGAGAAGTTCTAATTTATGTGAATGAGGAAGATAATGTGTCACAGTGAACATGCTGTAAAAAATAATAGGAAAGTTTTATAAGTACATGGACCAAGAATAAAGTATTTGAAATTTCAGAGGTTTTATCAGTACATGGACCAAAAATAAAGTATTTGAAATTTCAGAGAAGTTCTAATTCATGTGAATGAGGAAAATAATATGTCACAGTGAACATGCTGTAAAAATAATAGGAAGGTTTTATAAGTACATGGACCAAGAATAAAGTATTTGAAAATTATAGAGAAGTTCTAATTTATGTAAATAAAATGGGGAAAAAAGTGTATAATTTTGGAGTAGCTGGACCATTGAAATTGAAAAGGGCATTGGTTGTTTTCAAAATTGCACACAATTATTCTTGACAAAATCCTTCCTCCATGATGTGACTGTTTCATTATCTCAATAAAGGTGCTGATATTTGTTTCTGGGCTACTTTAGTGAGAAAATTAAGTGCCACTATAAAGTAAACTGCAATGCAGCCATCAGGTATGTCTTATTGTATTGGTAGGTCCCTACACACCCTTCCAATATAATGCATACCATGCCTAACGACTAACGTTAACCCTAACTCCCTAGGCATTGTATTAAAACAATAAAAATCCTTCAAAATCCTCCAACTGGCTTTGTTGTCTAGGGAGTTAGGGTTAATGAGGAAAATATTTTCAATAATTTTTAGTTTCTTAAATTTACACAAATAAATAATGTAATGATGAAAGTTGCATACCAATAGCATCATGGACGTCTTTGCAAGGGATTAGATTAATATTTGTTTTTTAAATTAATATTACTACACACAAGGTCAGTCACTAACAGTCATAAGAATCTGACTTCCTTCCTCAATTATTAATAATAATATTGAAGTACATCATTCACTATGTGTATGTGTGGTACTGCCTACTGGTAAGCCTACATTTGTACAAACTACGAAGTAAACTCACCAAAACCTACAACTGTAACTAGCCCCATATCAAATTCCTCCAAATCAACATGCCATTTTGTCAACAAACGCCGATTTGAGTTGACAGTGTAAGTGTGAAGGGTACCATCGGAAGGGTATACCGTCGTGTACACATGTACGTAAGCTTGTTTACAAAAATCATCAACTTTGACCAATTTTTAAAAGTAATTTCTCGCTGTTTTCACCTTTTTACTTACACCATACATGTAGTAAGAAGCACCAATCAGGTGTCTGCAGATGACTTCGATGTGCTTGTGAAAACTTTGAGTCAGTAGAAAAGTGGAATGAATTTTCGTTACCTTTTACAGCGATATGCTCCACAAACGCGTTATAAGTTTATAAATATATGTGATGATCAGCGCCACCAAGTGACCACTTTTGCACCGATTGTGTAAAGACCACTAAAGTTGTATAGCGCCCTCTATAGTTAGAATTTCTAACGCACGATCGTGGACACTGAATGTGGGTCATTACGTATGTGGACTTGACGTCATCATGACGTCACTGTTGCGGTTTCCTGATCATCATGACGTCACTAGGTTTCATCTACAAGTTAAGGTCTAACTATGTGTGAAGTTTGAAGGTTTTTTAAACTTGGCAAGTATGTTTTTGTTTGCGGACAAGATGGGGGAGAAGAAGAAGAAGTAAAAAAAAAAAAAACTAGATATAAGTTTTTGTCACAACAAAAACAAGGTGTTCGGTTGAAGTTAAAATGGTTACGTCGTCAATTCGAAGTGTTGGAGAAGTCAAATGTTAACGTCTGTTGAAGTTCTCGCGAGAAGTTTATTTGAATACAATACAATACTGAATTTAGAAATTATTTTAATATTAAACTTTGACTTCTGGTTTGGACAGGAAGTAAGGTCAAATTGGGGTCACCTTTGTGTAAATACTTTTGACAATTAACAATCTGTACAATGGTACAAAAATGTCAATTTACCTCCTGTGGTTGTTGAGATATGATTTTTTAAAATATTAAACTTTCACTTCCGGTTTGGACAGGAAGTAAGGTCAAATTGGGTATAAATATTTTTGACAATTAACGATCTGTATAATGGTACAAAATTTGTGAATTTACCTCTTGTGGTTGTTGAGATATGATTTTTTGAAAATATTAAACTTTGACTTCCGGTTTGGACAGGAAGTAAGGTCAAATTGGGGTCACCTTTGTGTAAATATTTTTCGACAATTAACAATCTGTATAAGTGAATTTACCTCTTGTGGTTGTTGAGATATGATTTTTTAAATATTAAACTTTGACTTCCGGTTTGGACAGGAAGTAAGGTCAAATTGGGGTCACCTTTTGTAAATATTTTTCGACAATTAACGATCTGTACAATGGTACAAAAATTGTGAATTTACCTCTTGTGGTTGTTGAGATATGATTTTTTTAAATGTTAAACTTTGACTTCCGGTTTGGACAGGAAGTAAGATCAAATTGGGGTCACCTTTGTGTAAATATTTTTCGACAATTAACAATCTGTATAATGGTATAAAAATTGTGAATTTACCTCTTGTGGTTGTTGAGATATTTTTTTAAAATATTAAACTTTCACTTCCGGTTTGGACAGGAAGTAAGGTCAAATTGGGGTCACCTTTTTGTAAATATTTTTTGACAATTAACGATCTGTACAATGGTACAAAAATTGTGAATTTACCTCTTGTGGTTGTTGAGATATGATTTTTTTTTAATGTTAAACTTTGACTTCCGGTTTGGACAGGAAGTAAGATCAAATTGGGGTCACCTTTGTGTAAATACTTTTGACAATTAACAATCTGTACAATGGTACAAAAATGTCAATTTACCTCCTGTGGTTGTTGAGATATGATTTTTTTAAATATTAAACTTTCACTTCCGGTTTGGACAGGAAGTAAGGTCAAATTGGGGTATAAATATTTTTTGACAATTAACGATCTGTATAATGGTACAAAATTTGTGAATTGACCTCTTGCGGGTGTTGAGATATGATTTTTTGAAAATATTAAACTTTGACTTCCGGTTTGGACAGGAAGTAAGGTCAAATTGGGGTCACCTTTGTGTAAATATTTTTCGACAATTAACAATCTGTATAATGGTACAAAAATTGTGAATTTACCTCTTGTGGTTGTTGAGATATGATTTTTTTTAAATATTAAACTTTGACTTCCGGTTTGGACAGGAAGTAAGGTCAAATTGGGGTCACCTTTTTGTAAATATTTTTCGACAATTAACGATCTGTACAATGGTACAAAAATTGTGAATTTACCTCTTGTGGTTGTTGAGATATGATTTTTTTAAATGTTAAACTTTGACTTCCGGTTTGGACAGGAAGTAAGATCAAATTGGGGTCACCTTTGTGTAAATATTTTTTGACAATTAACAATCTGTATAATGGTACAAAAATTGTGAATTTACCTCTTGTGGTTGTTGAGATATTTTTTTAAAATATTAAACTTTGACTTCCGGTTTGGACAGGAAGTAAGGTCAAATTGGGGTCATGTTTTTGTAAATATTTTTCGACAATTAACAATCTACAATGGTGCAAAAAATGTCCATTTACCTGTTGTGGTTGTTGAGATATGATTTTTTTAAAATATTAAACTTTGACTTCCGGTTTGGACAGGAAGTAAGGTCAAATCGGGGTCACTCACAACTGGAGTTTCATCTACTTGTTAAGTTCTAAGTACATGCCAAGTTTCAAGTTCATGTGAAGTTTGCAAGTATGTTTTTGTTTGCGGACAAGATGGGGGAGAAGAAGAAGTAGAAGAAGAAGTAAAAAAAAAAATTAAAAAAAAAAAAAACGAACAAAAACAAGAGGTGTTTCGGGCACATACCCGAACACCTAAAAAACCGAACAAAAACAAGAGGTGTTTCGGGCATATACCCGAACACCTAATAAAGATTTGTAGCGCGCACATATCCACCCTGCTGGGCGATCAAGGCGCAGAAAAGAAAAAAACATGAATACAAACAATATACAATAACATAGGGATAAAATTATGTACTGAGATACATGTACCCACAATGCAATTACAAATATACATCATCTTCGAAGAATTGTGACATAAGATGAGTTTTAAGCATCGACTTAAATCTAGTTTTACTATGACAAGATTTGAGTTTAGTTGGAAGATGATTCCAGAGTCTCGGAGCCGCGACAGAAAAAGACCTATCACCCCAGTTCCGTTTTGAAGTTGGTTCCTTTAGGAGTGACATGTTGCTGGAGCGCAAATTGCGTGATGGAGTGTAGACTTTAAGCAGTTCAGAAATATAAATTGGAGCAATGTTATTAAAAGATTTGTGAACAATTAGCATAAGTTTAAAAACAATTCTCTGTGAAACAGGAAGCCAGTGCAGTTCTTTCAAGATTGGCGTAATATGGCATGACTTTCTTGACAAAGTCACAACATGAGCTGCTGTGTTTTGTATGTGCTGAAGACGAGATATTTGATTCTGCGGGAGACCGTAGAGGAGAGCATTCCCGTTATCGAGCCGTGATGTGACAAACGCATACATGTATAATTTGTTCAACAGCACTTTTATTCAAGTATTTCCTTATTCGGCTAATATTTCTGATATGAAATGATGATATGCGAACAATGTTGGAGATATGAGGTTTTAAAGTAATTGTTGAGTCAAATATAACACCCAAATTACGTGCTTGTGATTGAGGGGGTTATCTGCGAGTCGCCAATTGTAATAAATGGAGGAGAAACTTTAGACAATTGCTGACGTGATCCAAATAGAACAAATTCTGTTTTTTCGTCGTTCAATTTCACGAAGTTTTGTCTCATCCAACTTCGAATCTCTTGAATACATTTCTCCAGTGTTGTAATGCAGGAATCGGCAGGTTCTTGAGAAGATTTAAAAGTAATGTAAAGCTGCGTGTCATCAGCGTAGACATGGTAATTTAAATTATACTGGAAAGGTATTTATAAACAGTACACCACTGTAGGTCGAGCACGGAGCCTTGGGGTACAGAATAGTCAAGAATAACAGGCTCGGAGATACCGTTACCAATACAAACATGCTGGGGCCTATTTAAAAGGTAGGACCTACACCAATCCAGGGCTGTGTCATGTATTCCAAGATGATATTGAAGGCGGGAGAGAAGGATTTTGTGATCAACCGTGTCAAAAGTCTAACAAAACTAATGCAGTGATTTTTCCATCATCCATGGCAGATAAAATGTCATTGTTGACGCGGAGAAGAGCAGTTTCCATTCCATGAAATGGTTTATAGGCTGACTGAAATGTGTCCGACAGGTTATTAGCACGAACATGGTCAGAGATGCGTGATGAAACAACTCGCTTGATTGTTTTTCCAAGGTACATTAAATTCGCTACCGGTCGGTAATTTTTGAAAACTTCCTTGTCCAAATTGGGTTTCTTCAGGAGTGGTTTAACATGAGCAACCTTCTGGCTATCAGGGAAACAACCAGAAGAAAGAGATCTGTTTACAATAATTGTGATATACTTAGCAAACACATCAATATTTTGTTTTATTAGCGATGTTGGTACTGGATCAAGTTCACATGATTTTGATGGCAATTTCATGAGTTTCTCTGCAACACTAGTAGGCTCAAACATAGACAGTCTACATTGTGGATCCTTGCGTGACGGTGTTTGTGATAGAATGGCAGGTACTGGGGAAAGAAAGAAAGCCCAATTGATCCCACATGCGCACGCATGGCCGGTGCATCACGCAGCTACAGCGGCCTCACACGTGACTGTGTCAGGAGTGACTACCATACCAGAAGACAATGATCATGGTGTGTGCGTGTCAGGACGCATGCGTATAGCAAGTTCACTTGGATGTTCATGTCACAAAACACGTGTTGAATAATGTCATTGGTCAATCAAAGGTGATGTGGGCGGAACTAACCCGTTGCGGGAAAACAATTCATGTGCTTGCGCCTTGCCGCGCCCCTGCCTTCTAAATAAGGATATCCTGTACGTCATGTTGGCTTTGGATAAGGACATGATTTTGCGTACTAAAATAATATTTAATATTATGAATCTAAAATCAGAACTTGAATATTAATTTGTTTCTATCACAATGAACTTTAGTTAAATGTCAATAAACCTGTCAATAAACCTTGTTTCCTGAAAGAATGAATTTATAAGAATTAATATTATTTTCAGAACCCAATAT
This sequence comes from Zoroaster sp. YZ-2022, assembly GCA_029582265.1. Classification (NCBI taxonomy): domain Eukaryota; kingdom Metazoa; phylum Echinodermata; class Asteroidea; order Forcipulatida; family Zoroasteridae; genus Zoroaster; species Zoroaster sp. YZ-2022. The sequence goes on along the minus strand of CM055833.1, from coordinate 12,513,260 downwards.
TTCTCTTTCAAAATCGGTTGCAGTGTACTGATTGTTACTTATCATTGATAACTTATGAATCATGTTCACTTTGGTTGGGTGGCAGTTATGTGGGCGTTCATTGCCAGGAATACCAGCATGTTCACGTTATCAGGGGTTAAGCAGCTCCGCTTTGCCGTGACGATATTTCCTGCGACGATATTTCCTGCGGTGGAAAACACCCGTTCGGAGGGCACTGACATTGTCGGAATACCAAAATACTTCTTGGCGATCCTTGCGACTGATGGGAACCAAACAGCATCTGACCGCCACCAATGACGTGGATCATCACTGAGCCTGGCTGGTTTGGTTTCAAAGACAATGACCGACTCTCCCTTTTATGTCTTTCTTTTGAAACAAATTGTTGGCAAATGTAATACACAAGAGAGCTCGGTATCGGTGGGTAAATAAATGTAAATGTTGGTGATATGCTGAGGGATGGTCGGTGGCACATCAAAATAATTACACAACAAAACCAATTTCAACACCACTTTTTTATTAGGACAACAATTAATGTGGACGTCCCCTATGATAAAATCCCCTCTATAACACATCATGGTGCACACTCCAGTGCAGATATAAAGCAGCAGTTATTGTCCCACTAATTCAATTACTGTGAACAATAGGCAAACATTCCATCCTGAGCAGCTAGTTTGATACTTGTTTGTAGCGTGCCACAGCCAGGCTATTTGAGTCTTAATGATTGGATACAATGTATCACAAACAGTTGGACAAAAGTGTATGGAAAATGTCTGTAAAATACTACAAAGGCGTTATCAGAGTGTAATATCTTGAATAAAATTGCTCCTAAAAGTGTAAACATTATATTGTTCAATAGTCAAAGATTTCTGTTCACACCGCTGAATGGTAAGTCCCAATTTTAAAAAGTCGTCTACGGGTACTTGGAACCGAAAAATGGAACCGGCTAATGACAGTTTCGGTCGGGTATCCATGCCTGGATACCCGGCACAGCCCTAGTGTACACTGTACAAAGCATTTTGTCTATACCATATCTCCAACCCCACAAAGTACAATGTACACACAAGTACCCTAATCCATAGGATTATAAATACACACCCGAACATGAGGTCATTTATTTTTAATAACTTGGATTATGGACCGGCCACCCAAAAATCTCAGATTTTGGTAAAAAAACTTTAAAATCGCCATCGCAAAATTACAATTCCCAAAGCTAAAAGTGTTTGTTGGAACAAACACTAGGTGTTCGGGTTAACTTCAGGTTGAATGAAATGATCATCGATGATATAATATGACAATCATATTTTTTTTGAATGTCCAAAATTTTGCATTGTAACATTTAAACAATATGCACATCAATGCAGATAAATGTTAGATTTTTCATTGTTATTACGATCATGAACAAATTCAGATTTTATATTATTTTGTTGAGTTATGGTTTTTGTAATATGTGATAAATTTTAAAATGTAATTTCAAATTCTCCAAACCGTATCTTCTGGTTCATTCATGTGATTACATTCATTGTTTACAATTTTATTGTAAGCAATGTGATTGTTCACTGTGCCAAATTTCGTAAAAATTGCTGTTTAGTGGGTTTTTTCAGATAAAAAGTAATTTATCTCGCTAGAGGGTGCTTTTAGAACTAATGACGTTACCAACAATACTTTTGAAAAGGTCTGACCTCACTCAGGTCAATATAACTATACAAATTTATTCTCCGTGGGTCATATCAAATTTGTATTATAATTTACATTATAATATTTGGACTTAGAATTCAGTGTGAAGCTACAAAAAATGTAGCTACTTGTAGATCAGACAATGTGCTCTGGATAAATAACATTTTTATGCATTACCGTAACTTCTGTTTAAATTATGTGATTGCATTTGTAATGCATCAAAATGTTGTTTGTAACGTGGCTGTTCTGTACTAAATTTTGTGAAATTCCAACTCATGTTTTTTGATATATAGCAAAAAGTGCCTTTTTTAAACCTGCCACTAGAGGGCGCTCAGCTGCAATGAAGAAAGCTACACATCCTGTCAATATCCTAGCCCAATTATAACAAACAATTATGTTCAATTAGCACCCACACCACAACCCTTTAACTTGTAATAAACAATTCCCCATTATGTCATTCACTATTATAGCTATCTAAATGTCAGTGACCTATCACTATATATACTGTTGTCCTTTGTCTCTCTCTCGTTCTCTTGCTCCCCGTCTTTTTGGTCTTGAGACTACATGTGTCTTTGTTACATCTTTGCCACAGATCTATAATAAATATAATCTGATGTCAGCCCAAAATTACATCCTCGGCCTGTCTCCTTTGTATGTTCATCTATAGTCTACATGTACAAGTATAACAGCCAGCTCAAGTAATATGTACGTCCAAATGACGTCAGCATCCATGTTTTGGAAAAGGTCTGACCTCACTCAGTCTACCACCTAGGATTTTTTTCTCATATACCCTACCATGTGTGCGTTCCCCACCCGAGTTCGGCAGAAAACAAATCTGTAATCCAAGTAATTAAAAAAAAAATGGCCTTATCAACATCAATATCATAGAGTATTCAAATGGTGACAGCTTGCCTGCAGGATAATTAATAGAATCAAATAACTACATGTATGTGTTAGGACTGGACGATATCAAGATAATATTGTAACAAAACGATATTCAAAAAATTATATAGTAATGGAAGATATCGAAATATCACCATATTGATGATATTCCAAAAATATCACTGATATTCCAAAAATATAGCCGATATCAAATATGCATGTATATCACCCTTTTTAATTAAAATATCGCCCGAGTTTAAGGCAGTTAACGTGATAAATTGTCTCCAAATTTCATGTCATTGCACGGTTTTAACAAAGTTATGGCACCATGATGGCACCATGATGGCACAAGTTCCTAGGGCCATACCATAATGAAAATGGCATCATATGAGAGGGGAGGGGATCATGGACTACATTATGAGGGGTCAATCAAAACATTGGCTAAGAATTGCCAAAACAGCAGCAAACAATATGGTTTAACATCATTTTTCATAACAAAATAAAAGGATTGCGGTCTGTGTTTGGGCAATAAGTAGAACAGTTGATGATTGTAGATATAAAATGTCATAATTTTTATCATAAGCTGATATGAGAGGAAGGCATGTGGCCGACCTTTTTGAGAGGTACATGTATTCTAAAAAGCAGCTGGCCTGGCAAAATAAGATCTGGCTTCTATCTCCCTGTCCATGAAATGTGCAACATACCACATTCATCAGGTACCATACTTCGCACTAGCTTTTAGCAAAGTTCGCCCACATGCGGTCACACATAAACAAAACAATGTTTGTTGTACAGACTGGCAAAAACAAAAGCACTTGGCTCATTTTGTAATGATTCATTGTTTATTATCTATACAACTTCTCTGTAATACTTGCATGTAATTGTAGTTGGCCTAAAACAAATGTTGATATTCTGTAAACATGTGATCAACATATTCATTAAGAACTAACAGTTGTGAATATAGGTGTGTGAAATTAGATACATGTATGTAAATCTTAGAAAATTAGTCTTGTTTAGGTTGCCTTTATTTGATGACAACATTTAGTGTAGCCATTTGTGGTCATATATTTCTAATTATTGTTGTTTTATTATGCCCTAATACCTTTTTGAGTGCAGCTTGTTCCAGTGATGTGTTCTTCTTGTCATCAAAATTATTGTCTTCGTCATCGGCACACCACAGATCACGATTGTAAGGGCTATCAAAATAGTGGTCAAGCAGTTTCAAGACAAGCGTAAGTTTCATATCAAATTGTTGAACTATAAAAAGAGTAAATGAATACTCACAACTTTTTATTTGTACATACATGTACATTTCATCACCGATCTCACAAAGTGACACAGAAAAATGGCATTTGAAGTAACATGTAGTTTCTTTTTGAAACACATGTTCCTTCATTAAAAATTAATATATTTTTATTGTTGTAACTTTGTGGTTACTACAGAATTTTCAAATTATGGAAATATGTTGTTTTGTTTGTTAGTTCATGAATACAAAAATTGTACTTACATGTATAGTAAAACCTGGTTCGCTTTTTCACAAAGTGACATGCAGGTACGTATCTAATATGTAAAGTTTGTGTTACTTTGTGGAAATGCAAAATCACTGCACACTGTGTTTTTGTGCACTAATTAGGTTAGTGTTACTTTGCGAAAATGTTTTCTTCGGTCAGCCGTGGCATTCACAGTGTATTGCCTAGATGGTGAATTGAGTTAGTGTCAGTTTGTGAAAATGCAATTGTTCACTTTTGTTTTTGTTAAAACCCCTGTCACACCAGGGCTGCGATCGGGCTGCGCTCGGGCTGCGACCACAAAATCATGAAAGCGCAGAGGTGAGTGCAGTAAGGTCTCCTAGAACGGATCGATGACGCAGTGGAAACTTGCTTGGTCGGGAGAGGAACGCTGTAGTCGCCCTGGGACGCCTGACCGCGGCGACCGTTTTGTGCATGCACAAAATGGTCGCCGAGGCTCGGCGCTCTGAGCAGATCGCTGTAAGGACTCCGTACGGTCGCAGCGGCAGCGCAAAGCGAGCGCAGCAAGGACGCACACAAGCATCTTGTGGTCGCAGCGGGAAATAAATCTTGTCCACTACATCTGTACTGAGTTCTCACTACATCCATTGCGATGTCGCAACGTCTCTCTCCCGTCCTTGTTGCGCTCTTACTGCTCTTCTACGGAGCGTTATTGACCTTTTCCCGCTCGTACAACGTCCACACGGAGCTGCCGCTGCGACTATGCCGCTCCTTATACGCCCATGCGCGTCCAATGGCGATCTTCCGATGTTTGCAGTAGGCTCACAGTACGATCCCACTTGTGTGTGTGTGTGTGTGTGTGTGTGTGTGTGCGTGCATTCAAACCGGGGACGTATAACAAAAGGGACAATGGTCCCCGGTTGCTATCACAATGGAGAACAATCCGTCCCCGTATTTTTGGACAAAGGAATTTGACAAAGGAAGTCCCCGAATGCCGGTGTTTACACACACGTGTGTGTGTGTGTGTGTGTGTGTTCAAGCACTGGCCGCGTTATGGGGACAGAGAACAAAAGAGGGATCCGGAATTACTTACCTGTGGGGACATTTTCACTGTCCCCACAACGTTTTTAATCCCCAAAATCCTTTGTATTTTGTCCCCACAACGCCCCGTGCGGGATTGTGTGTGTGTGTTCAAGCACTGGCCGCGTTATGGGGACAGAGAACAAAAGAGGGATCCGGAATTACTTAGCTGTGGGGACATTTTGTGTGTCCCCACAACGCTTTTAATCCCCAAAATCCTTTGTATTTTGTCCCCACAACGCCTGAGGGATTGTGTGTGTGTGTGTTCAAGCACTGGCAGCGTTATGGGGACAGAGAACAAAAGAGGGATCCGAATTACTTAGCTGTGGGGACATTTTGTGTGTCCCCACAACGTTTAATCCCAAAATCCTTTGTATTTTGTCCCCACAACGCCCGTGCGGGATTGCGTGTGTGTGTGTGTTCAAGCACTGGCCGCGTTATGGGGACAGAGAACAAAAGAGGATCCGAATTACTTAGCTGTGGGGACATTTTCGTTTGTCCCCACAACGTTTTTAATCCCCAAAATCCTTTGTATTTTGTCCCCACAACGCCTGCAAGGGATTGTGTGTGTGTGTGTGTGTGTGTGTTCAAGCACTGGCGCGTTATGGGGACAGAGAACAAAAGAGGATCCGGAATTACTTAGCTGTGGGGACATTTTGTGTGTCCCCACAACGCTTTTAATCCCCAAAATCCTTTGTATTTTGTCCCCACAATGCCCCGTGCGGGATTGTGTGTGTGTGTGTGTGTGTGTGTGTTCAAGCACTGGCCGCGTTATGGGGACAGAGAACAAAAGAGGGATCCGGAATTACTTAGCTGTGGGGACATTTTCCCCGTTGTGGGGACATTTTCACTGTCCCCACAACGTTTTTAATCCCCAAAATCCTTTGTATTTTGTCCCCACAACGCCCCGTGCGGGATTGTGTGTGTGTGTGTGTGTGTGTGCGTGCGTGCGTGCGTGCGTGCGTGCGTGTTCAAGCACTGGCCGCGTTATGGGGACAGAGAACAAAAGAGGGATCCGGAATTACTTAGCTGTGGGGACATTTTGTGTGTCCCCACAACGTTTTTAATCCCCAAAATCCTTTGTATTTTGTCCCCACAACGCCCCGTGCGGGATTGTGTGCGTGCGTACGTGCGTGTGAGTGCGTGCGTGCGTGCATTCAAACTGGGGACATATAACAAAAGGGACAATAGTCCCCGGTTGCTCTCACAATGGAGAACAATATGTCCCCGCTTTTTTGGACAAAGGAATTTGACAAAGGATGTCCCCGATTGCAGGCGTTTACACACGTGTGTGAACGTACACACCATTCGTTGTGGGGTCCAAAACACAATAGAACAATTGGACCCCACAAGGTAACTATAGAAAATCTTGTACCCCACAGGAGAATTATAAGGAAAAGGGATAATAGAACGAACAAAGGAATACCCCACAAATCAATGTGCGTGAGGGTGTGTGTGTGTGTGTGTGTGTGTGGGCGAGCACTGGCAGGGTTGTGAGGACCTATAACAAAAGGGACGGCAAGACCGCCGTATCTGTGGGGACATTTTCATGTCCCCACAACATTTTGGGCCGTAATTTGTCCCCACAACTGTGTCTCACAGCATGTTAATGTCCCCACAATTACGGTGCGTGACTGTGTGTGTGTGTGTTCAAGCACTGGCCGCGTTATGGGGACAGAGAACAAAAGAGGGATCCGGAATTACTTAGCTGTGGGGACATTTTGTGTGTCCCCACAACGTTTTTAATCCCCAAAATCCTTTGTATTTTGTCCCCACAACGCCCCGTGCGGGATTGTGTGTGTGTGTGTGTTCAAGCACTGGCCGCGTTATGGGGACAGAGAACAAAAGAGGGATACGGAATTACTTAGCTGTGGGGACATTTTGTGTGTGTCCCCACAATGTTTTTAATCCCCAAAATCCTTTGTATTTTGTCTCCACAACGCCCCGTGCGGGATTGTGTGCGTGTGTGAGCGCATTCAAACCGGGACGTATAACAAAGGACAATGGTCCCCGGTTGCTCTCACAATGGAGAACAATCCGTCCCGTATTTTTGGACAAAGGAATTTGACAAAGGAAGTCCCGAATGCCGGTGTTTACACACGTGTGTGTGTGTGTTCGAGCACTGGCGCGTTATGGGGACAGAGAACAAAAGAGGGATACGGAATTACTTAGCTGTGGGGACATTTTGTGTGTGTCCCCACAATGTTTTTAATCCCCAAAATCCTTTGTATTTTGTCTCCACAACGCCCCGTGCGGGATTGTGTGCGTGTGTGAGCGCATTCAAACCGGGGACGTATAACAAAAGGGACAATGGTCCCCGGTTGCTCTCACAATGGAGAACAATCCGTCCCCGTATTTTTGGACAAAGGAATTTGACAAAGGAAGTCCCCGAATGCGGTGTTTACACACGTGTGTGTGTGTGTGTTCGAGCACTGGCAGCGTTATGGGGGCAGAGAACAAAAGAGGGATCCGGAATTACTTAGCTGTGGGGACATTTTGTGTGTCCCCACAACGTTTTTAATCCCCAAAATCCTTTGTATTTTGTCCCCACAACGCCTCACGCGGGAATGTGTGTGTGTGTGTGTGGGCGAGCACTGGCAAGGTTGTGGGGACCTATAACAAAAGGGACGGCAAGACCGCCGTATCTGTGGGGACATTTTCATGTCCCCATAACATTTTTGGCTGTTTTTTGTCCCCACAACTGTCTCACAGCATGTAAATGTCCCCACAACTACGGTGCGTGACTGTGTTCAAGCACTGGCCGCGTTATGGGGACAGAGAACAAAAGAGGGATCCGGAATTACTTAGCTGTGGGGACATTTTCACTGTCCCCACAACGTTTTTAATCCCGAAAATCCTTTGTATTTTGTCCCCACAACGCCCCGTGCGGGATTGTGTGTGTGTGTGTGTGTGTGTGTTCAAGCACTGGCCGCGTTATGGGGACAGAGAACAAAAGAGGGATCCGGAATTACTTAGCTGTCGGGACATTTTGTGTGTCCCCACAACGTTTTTAATCCCCAAAATCCTTTGTATTTTGTCCCCACAACGCCTGCAAGGGATTGTGTGTGTGTGTGTGTGTGTTCAAGCACTGGCCGCGTTATGGGGACAGAGAACAAAAGAGGATCCGAATACTTAGCTGTGGGGACATTTTGTGTGTCCCCACAACGTTTTTAATCCCCAAAATCCTTTGTATTTTGTCCCCACAACGCCCCGTGCGGGATTGTGTGTGTGTGTGTGTGAGCGCATTCAAACCGGGGACATATAAGAAAAGGGACAATAGTCCCCGGTTGCTATCACAATGGAGAACAATATGTCCCCGCTTTTTTGGACAAAGGAATTTGACAAAGGATGTCCCCGATTGCAGGCGTTTACACACACGTGTGTGTGTGTGTGTGTGTGTACGAGCACTGGCAGGGTTGTGGGGACAGATAACAAAAGGGACGGCAAGACCGCCGTATCTGTGGGGACATTTTCATGTCCCCACAACTGTGTCTCACAACATGTAAATGTCCGCACAATTACGGTGCATGACTGTGTGTGTGTGTGTGCGCGTGTGTGAGCGCATTCAAACCGGGGACATATAACAAAAGGGACAATGGTCCCCGGTTGCTATCACAATGGAGAACAATATGTCCCCGCTTTTTTGGACAAAGGAATTTGACAAAGGATGTCCCCGATTGCAGGCGTTTACACACGTGTGTGTGTGTGTTCAAGCACTGGCCGCGTTATGGGGACAGAGAACAAAAGAGGGATCCGGAATTACTTAGCTGTGGGGACATTTTGTGTGTCCCCACAACGTTTTTAATCCCCAAAATCCTTTGTATTTTGTCCCCACAACGCCTCGCGCGGGATTGTGTGTTCAAGCACTGGCCGCGTTATGGGGACAGAGAACAAAAGAGGGATCCAGAATTACTTAGCTGTGGGGACATTTTGTGTGTCCCCACAACGCTTTTAATCCCAAAATCCTTTGTATTTTGTCCCCACAACGCCTGCGTGGGATTGTGTGTGTGTGTGTGTGTGTGTGTGTCAAGCACTGGCGCGTTATGGGGACAGAGAACAAAAGAGGGATCCGAATTACTTAGCTGTGGGGACATTTTCACTGTCCCCACAACGTTTTAATCCCAAAATCCTTTGTATTTTGTCCCCACAACGCCTGCTGGGATTGTGTGTGTTCAAGCACTGGCGTTATGGGGACAGAGAACAAAAGAGGGATCCGAATTACTTAGCTGTGGGGACATTTTGTGTGTCCCCACAACGCTTTTTAATCCCCAAATCCTTTGTATTTTGTCCCACAACACAACGCCTGCAAGGGATTGTGTGTGTGGCATGCAAGGCGTGTGTGAGCGCATTCAAACCGGGGACATATAAGAAAAGGGACAATAGTCCCCGGTTGCTATCACAATGGAGAACAATATGTCCTCGCTTTTTTGGACAAAGGAATTTGACAAAGGATGTCCCCGATTGCAGGCGTTTACACACACGTGTGTGTGTGTGTTCAAGCACTGGCCGCGTTATGGGGACAGAGAACAAAAGAGGGATCCGGAATTACTTAGCTGTGGGGACATTTTGTGTGTCCCCACAACGTTTTTAATCCCCAAAATCCTTTGTATTTTGTCCCCACAACGCCCCGTGCGGGATTGTGTGTGTGTGTGTGTGTGATTTTGTGTTGCATACGCTGTGTGGACTTGAGAACACACACACAGATGGTATAAATACAGCCTCATCCTACACTACCACACTGTCTTACAATTTTTTATATATACAGATTTCTCTTCAATGTTTAATTTGTTTCTGCTGGCAGTACTTTAAGGAGATCCACTTGATTGTGATTCAGTTCGCATTTGGTAATCCTACAGGGTGTACTGTCAACTGGTTTTAATTTGTATTATTTTGTCTTGTGTAATCATTGTATCATTTGATCATATTTGTTTTTTTTAATGTCTTTTTTGTACCCTGTGAAATAATAAATGAAATGAAATGAAATGAAATGAAATGGCTGCAGCCAGCCAGAATTTGCTAATTCTACAGCAGTTGGCAAATTTGCAGGCTCAACAGGCACAGGATGACGCAGCCCTTGTCCACATCGTGAGAAGGAGACGGAGGAGGAGGAGGGCAAGGCCGAGGAGATGCTGGGTCCGACCATGGCTAGACGTGGGGAGAAGATTACAGTTCGGCCACTACCACCGCCTGATGCCTGAGCTGCGGGGTGAAGATCCTGCATCCTACTTCAACTTCCTGCGAGTACCACCAGAGATGTTTGATGAGCTCCATGAGAGACTTGGTCCAAGATGCACCAAACAAGACACCCGGTATCGAAAGGCTATCGAACCACGGTTGAAGATAGCAATGACTATGCGCCACCTGGCCTCCGGTGACAAGTACGCCAGTATGAAGTTTGACTTCAGAGTTCCTCACAATACCATGTCTGTGTGTGTACGAGAAGTCTGCCAGGCCATCGTAGATGAGTACAAGAACGAAGTCATCGCCTGTCCAACCACCGCAGCAGAATGGCGTGCCATTGCTGAAGAGTTTGCAGGTAGATGGAACATGCCTCATGCCTGTGCAGCCTTTGATGGGAAGCATGTTGCCTGCAGAAGGCCACGGAACAGTGGAAGCCTCTACTACAACTACATGTACAAAGGCTTCTATTCCATCGTTCTGATGGGCCTCGTAGACGCAGACTACAAGTTCCTGTGGATAGATGTTGGAGGCCAGGGACACATGTCAGATGCACAGATCTTCAATGAATTAGAGCTGAAGGAGTGCCTGGAAGACAAGAGCATTGGTCTTCCTCCAGCAGACCCCCTACCACATGATGACAGGGACATGCCATACTTCTTCCTCGGTTATGATGCGTTTGGGCTGCGGACATACATGATGAAGCCCTACTCGCAGCGCAAGATGACCAAAGAGCAGAGGATCTTCAACTACAGGGTATCCAGAGGACGTCGCATCGTGGAGAATGCCTTCGGCATCCTGGCACAACACTGGCAGATTCTCCTGACCACCATGCAGCATGATCCTGACACCATACGACTCGTCGTCGAGGCCTGCGTCTGTCTCCACAACCTGATGAGGATGCGCTATCCTGCCCTTCAGAATGCTGCAATGGATGCGGAGGATGCCAACCATCAAGTGATCCCAGGTTCTTGGAGGGCTGGTGCCAGTATGCATGAGGTAGACAACATGAGAGGGCCAAACCGTGACAGCACTGCAGCCAAGAAACAACGAGAATACCTCAAGCTGTACTTCAGTTCACCTACCGGCTCTGTGCCCTGGCAGGACAGAATGATATAAAGAGACTCAGTTGTCAAATATGTGAACAGTTGCCAAAGATCTGAACAGTTTTAAAGTGCCTGGCAGTGAAGTTCAACAGTACACAGTATTGTATATATCACAGTTCAACAGTACACAGTATTGTATATATCAATTATAAATTTCATGTAAATGAAATAAACCTTGTTGTTTCTATTTTATTATCCACAATGTCTAGCTTAAACTTTTAAACTTATTTTTGACACGTCCCAAACTCCCAAGTCCCAAACTAACCAAATTAATTCTTAAAACAGAAAAAAATGGGGCAAAATGTTTAAGTGGGCAAAATGTTAAAGTTACACTCGAAAAGCAAAAGAGTGAACTTCACTCTAAAAAGAGTGTACTCAGGGACCATTCTGTCATTGAGTGAAATTCACTCCTAACAAAAGTGAACTGTCACTCAAATGGAGTGGAAGGCTGGTACTGCTGCAGAGCTGCCAACTCTTCCGGATTCTGCGGAAGACTTCCGTATTTGACGGTAATCTTCCGTCATTCCGTAAAGCAGTCAAAATCTTCCGGATCCCCAACCCTCTGAATGGAAAAATAAAAAGTAGCCTCTGTTCCAAGTCCTCAGTGTGTTTGTGTGTCATATTTTTACAAACAGTAAATGCATGCGTAATACTCAACGTAATACTCATTATACAGTCTATCTAATGCAAATGCAATAGATGCGTGCGTAATAAAGGTTCTGGTCTGGGATTGAGTTGCGAAATTGACAATTGACAGCGTGGGAAAAAACAAAATGGCGTCACCGGAGAGAGTCTTGGCGACCGGGAAGCAGAAAAAGACGAATTATGTGCAAAGATACAGGGATGAATACCAAAAAGAATGGCCTTGTATTAGAAAATCAACGAAGGGACAAAATCATGCGTTGTGATATTACTAGTGTGAAATACGGCGGACGAAATGACATTGCGACACATCAAATCGGATAAACATTGCACCACTGCGAAAGCACGATCGAGCACGCCTGGAATTGTTGGATTTTTTAGAAAATCGGGCGCTGATGACGGTGTAATAAAGGCGAAAATGTTGTTCACAGGCTTTCTAGTCGAACATAACTTGAACATAGCATCGTCTGACCATGCCGGTCCCCTATTCAGGGATGAGATTCTTCCGACTTGTCGGAAATCCGACCTACGATTTTGAAAATCCGACTTTAAATTTCAGTTCCGACTTTCCGCCTTGGCGTTTATTTTTAGAAATCTGTTCAGTAGGCGGGCGTATAGCACAAATGCACCCTGCAAACAGGCCTCCATTTACTTTTAAATCAGGAGAAACGGTAAACACTTTTTAAAACTGTTTTTATTCTTAATTTACATACCCGACCGCTATTTATTTAATGCCGAAAGCATTATTTCTGAGCTGAGATTCTCCGCCACAGGTATAATCCATAGAATTTAATTCCACAAAACAAAACATGTCAAAGATTTCTGAAGCTTTTCCGAGGTAAAAAATTCACCAATTTGCTCTCAGTCAAATAAATAGATGTCACAATTCTGCTCCAACCAGTCATAATTTTTTTAAGTAGGTCTAGATTTATTGTTTTAAATTTTAGGCTTTGAAACAACTGATAAAAAGACGTATTTCTGCCGACAGTCCGATCACTCACTCGCGCAACTTAAGCCTTGGGAGAATGTATATAGTTATATAGCTTGGAAACCAGCCAAGAACCAGGTCCTGGAGGTTAATGTCACCTGGTCTGGGAGTGTAAAACCACAACCTGTCAGTCATTGTCAAGTGAACAATAGCCCCAGCCTTGTCTTGGCTCTAATCCCAAATTGATACATTCAACATTCCAAAGTCGGCAGACAGTTCTTTGATGTGAACTTGTGACCCAGAAATTGTGTCTTTTTGGTTGCCGGTTGTGTTGTTTCTTTTTTCTTTTAAAATACTTTGAAGAGACTCCAGCCAGGATAATTCTAAGGCCTCTTTACAGCTGGCCTATGTTTTTTACAAACTTCGTTCAGCTTTTTTTTTTATTTACGCAATAACTGTGGACTTAGAATATAGAGCTCTTACCTGCTGTCCAATAAAATACTTGATGAAACTATTTACCTGGGTGAAGCTTGCACTGCAGGGTTTCGTTTGTAAGAACCATTTTATTTATAGTTTTGTCAAGTTTAATTTAAAGTAGGCATAAGTCAAGGCATATATTGTAATGTATTGTATGGAATTTTTTTGATCATATCTGGCTTTGAATTATTGATAAAAACGATTAACTTTTCTCACACTTTTAATATGCTACACAATACAGCCGAGAAGGCATCCAAGTCACTACCATAAAGCCATAGATGAACTTTTGATAGATATTTATTACTACCTAGATAAAAGTAGCAAAAGGTTGAAGAACTTAGTCATTGCAGATTTTGTGTGATATGGGCGTCGAAAAATCTTGGAGCATGGCGCTGCCCCTTGGACCCCCGCAGGGGCTTCGCCCCTGGACCCCACCCGTAAGGGCTCGCTCGCTGCGCTCGCTTCGATTTAGTCTTCCTGATTAGAAAATTAAATCTTCCTCATTTTCAAAATCATATGTTGGCAGCTCTGCTGCTGAGAGGCGGACGGCTGGGCTGCTGACTGGGACTTGAGCTCGTCGTTCCTGTTGAGGTAGCTGTAGAGGAGCTGGGAGTGCTCCTGCTGGAACTTCCGCCACAACGAGGGATGGAGGTCTACCATCACCTCCTTGGCCCAGTCAGCATACATGTAGGTCGTCCTCTCGGTGGCTCTCCCAGGCTTCAGCATGTCCAGCATCTTCTCCTGGATGGCCACCGACTGCTGCCCTCTCGCTGCTATGTCAGACAGGAGTTGTTTCTCTTCTGCCGCGGCCTTCTTGGATGATGCGGACTTCTTCAGCCGGACGTCCAGACATGTTACGGGGGTGTCGGTAGAAGAGGCGGGGGTGGCTGCCAGCACCTCCAGGACATTGTCATCCTCGCCACCACTGCCACCTGCAGCAGCTGCAGCAGCTAGCTTCTCCTTGATCTGCAAAGACAAAAGCAAAGAAAAGAAGATTAAAGGAAGTACAATTGTATACACATTCATGTACAAGAAATGCACATCATATATGAAGGTAATAATAAGGTAAGACAATGTTGTCTTATTATTACAAGAGAAGAGAAGAAGAGAAGTGCATATCAATACTGACATGAAAATGATATTTAATTGTAACTTACACTGACAGCAGTCTGCTTCCTGACCTCATGGATGTGGACCTTCAGGAAGGAGAACTTGGCCAGCACCCACCGATCCCGCTCAGTCAGGTCGACTGCCCCGTCCCCGGACTTCTTCCTGAGGAGGCGGCTGTATCTTGTGCGCAAGGACCTGTACCACACAATCAGCATCTTGGTGTCTCTGCTCAGCTCCGCTGCCTTGTCTTCCCACATCTTGGTCTTCTTTTTAGTGTCTTTGTAAGCATTGAGTTTCTTGTTATAAAGACACTCATTTTCTTCTATCCACAGAGCCATGTTCTCCTCCTCCTCCTCCTCCTCCTCCTCCTCCTCCTCCTCCTCAGTCAGGTCCGTCATCGTCTTGGGCTTCTTCTTGGGATTGTTGCTGGCAGGACTGGTGTCCCGCGGGGAAGAGGGCACACTGCTGACGACGCCACCACCGTCAGAGACATGCTCATCACGGACACCACCGTCACTCTCCTCACTGCCGGGTCGTACTTCTTGTTCTTGTTCTTCTTGTTGATGGGGCGGTGATGGTGGTGGTGATGGCTGTGGTGCCAACCGCTTCCCTCTCCCCTTGTCCTTGGTGCCCTTGCCGCCCTTGCTTCTGCCTCCTCGGACCATGTTGATGAGCTGTGATGTGATAAATGATGATAAATAGACCCCACAGCTGTGATGTGGCCTCATCAAGCGGGGAAAGCGGACTGATGACTGGCGGTCGCAGCGGGGTCTATTTATGCTCTCCGCGCGGACGCATCGAACGTTTCGAGAACGTATTGCGGACGTCATGACGGCGTAATGCGAGCGAGCTTGGTCGCGTACAGCGCTGTGGGAGCGCCGTGGGAGCGCGTTCGAACTCCACACTGGACGAGATGGGAGCGCGGTGGGTCGCAGCAGGAGCGCCGTGAGCGCGATGGGAGCGTACTAAAATCTCCGTTGTTTGACATTTTCAGAAATTTTCGGACAGTTTTCCGCGATCGTAATGCATTTTGCAAAAAATTAAAGCGCGCAGCGAGCTCCGTCCCTTCGCAATAGTGTGACAGGGCTTTAATTAGTCAATTTAAGCTTTGTAGCTTCAGATGAATATCGCCAAAATATGTTTTTAAAAATAATTAAAAATCTTGAATTTTCTAAACTTTGTGTTAAGCTTGGGTGATAACACGATAATATCGAATATTGCGATCGATTTTTTTATTCAGTTACGATATTGAGAACCTTTTCAAGTTATCAGAATATCAGCAAATCGTGATTAAAAAAATATATCACGTTTAAAAAAATATATCACGATTAAAAAAATCACCATTGTGAGTCAAGTAAGAAATTCCGTGGAAACAAAATTTAAATGGTCTTTTCAGCATTCAGAAGTGGGAAACAAAAGTGAACTACTTCAAAAGCACATACACAAAGTGAACAATGTACCCTGTATCGCATCACAAAATGCGACGTAATTTGGACTATCTGCGACAGAATTTTAAACAATGCATCGCAGATTTTGCGATACAAATTGCGACAGATTTTTCACGATTGTGATTTAATAATAAACATTTTTAAAATGATATTCACAAACCTTTCCCAAAATAATGTTTACATGTATAATATTTCCGACCAAAAAATATCAAGAGTTCTGTTTGTCCAGACCGCGCCAGGAGTACATCTGTCTGACGTACGTGGTCAACGATGACTTCACGACCAGACGGGTGCTGATGCAATGGTGAATGCGTGTGCTGGTTTTGCCTATGTGCATGCCGTACATGCAACTTTATTTTCCTGCAATCCGTAAAGATTTTACCCACAATGCCCAAAATTCTATGTGCATGCAATATTTTTTCTGCTGATGAATTAACTACGGGAGAAATCCCTGAAATGTAAAACACGCAACAACTGCTCAGTTTTTTGTAGCTTTGCACATTTTTATTTTTTCTTCTCCCGAGTTTGGGGATTGGAGCAATTTGAGCAATTGAGCCACCCCCTATACACAAACAACCGTATTCTGTTCACACGTGCGCTTTCAAATGATCACTACGGCCGTATTGAAAGGAACTCTAGAAATGTTACTAACTTCGTTTTGTAATAAAAGTATTTGAACACTTAACAAAATGAGCATTCATTTATATATGTGCTGGTGAGGTTTAGAATCGTTTCGGCACACAATATGATCGCACTTTCAAAACCACAGTGAGCCACTCATTTTCCCGACAAAGCTACGAGTTTTACCTAAATTTTTAATAATCAAACTTACACTCATCGAAATTCACATTGAAAAATACCGGAACACATCGCAGTCGGCAATTTGTTTTTGTGATATTCCCTCTGTTTTAGTGATATAACAATGTAAACAAAAAAGAAAATAGACGGAGGACTAACTTTCATGAATGACTACAATTTTGCCAAAATAATGAAGAAATTGGCCTAGAAGAAAGATACACATGATTTTTTTTTTACCACCTTTTGCCCAATTTCTGGACACTAAAGATTATTATTTTTGATAAAATTTAGATATGATGAGCCAAACGACAGTAAAGCCTTGAAAAAACAACACCTACACCTGTGCACACTGCATGTAATTTTAAGTGTTTTAAAGCCAGACTTCAACGATAAGTTTAAAATAAAGAGGAGTTTTGAACCTTGTTTAGAATATATTATGATATTTTTTCATTGTAAACATGATGTTATTACACTCATGATTGTTTCGTAATTTTGATTGAAAAAATTGGGCCCCCTTCTTCAGTTTTTGAAAACGCTCCTGCCGTTGGCAGTGCACTTCCATGGCACCCTGCATAGCCCTATCGCATGTGCAATACGAAATCAATACTGAAGTGCCAGCGGTCAAGAAAACCAGCGAAAAACTCATGGATGCCTGTGACGTCTTCAGAGGGAGTTGTGTGTACCATGAACCCGGAAGTGGCTATCTTTTAACGTGTGGTTTACTTGAGGTGTCTGTTGATATGTACTGTTTTTTTACATTATTTTCAAATAAAGACAGTTAGTACACCTAACTTACATGTATGTATTTTTGGTGGATGTACATGTAATATTGCCAAGAATTCTTAGTCATATTTCTTTGAGCCTAGTTATGGGATTTTCTTGTCTAAAAAGATAAAATCAATGTTAACAGCTAGTTGTTATAGTAAAGAACCCAAAGTAATGCCATCATGTGAATGGAAACACTGAACCATTTTGTAAGTGTTGTTCATTGAGTAAAATAAAGAATACAGAACTAGCAGCCATGCTGTAAAGGGAACATGACATCACACTTTGGTACTCTTTAAATGAAGTGGGGGCTGACTTTGTAACTGAAAACAAATTATTACAAGACTAGCTATATTTAGGAATTTCTTTAAATTTAATAACTCTCTCTGTAAGAATAATCCTTTTTGGTGCGTACTGTTTTAAACACACACCCATATTAAACCTAATACATGTACATGTAAATTTATTGTGCCATGGAAAGTTTATTATGCAAGTTAAGACAATGTATAACATACATGTATTATAATATACATGTTGTAAATGTTAGAAACCAAAATATAGATATAATTATCCGAATAGCACAATGTGAATTATATTGACATATTACACTTCTCATTAATCTCACTTGTATTTATCCATGGTTTATTATTTATTTTCCTTAAAAAATTTACTTATACAAAAAATCTATTTATAAAAACTTAAGCGATGTTTATGTATTTAAATAATTGTGAAATTAACAATAGTACAGCCACATTATAAACTTTGGAATTGGACAAAGTCTGAATAAAATATTTAATTAATTGGCAAAACAGATTGGAATTGGAATTTGTCACTTATATGATTAATTTGAAGGGGGTGTAATTATTCACAAAGAAACTGAGAATGATAATTCTTTTATCTGAAAGTTAAAGGGACAGTATCATAACAATCAACAGTGTTAATTTTAGATTAACTTAAGTGACTGAAAATAATACCCGCATAATAAGGTCATTATTACCATTACTGCTGCATAAAAACCAGTAATTTTCAGTCAGATGCATTCATCTTAAACTAGGATAACGATTCCATGCCCTGTTCAAAGTCTTCTCTGATCGTAACGATACTGCCCCTTTAAGATGGTACTAGTAGTACACAAATGGAATAATTCATACACAAATTACACATGTATTTAAATTAGTTCTCTTATTTCTATTTATTCCAAATTATTTTAAACTTGAACAATTGCATGAAATACACTTCTCGGATCAAATAGGCAAGGGTGTAGCCATTTGACTTGGATTATGTGCAAAGATGGATAAAGCAAAATAGCTTACTTCAGAAAGTTCACCAATATGGAAACAAATTTCTTAATTACAAGGGAAAAATATTGTTTATGTTGTCAAAACACATAGATCGGCATCATATTTTGCAAACTAGTTTACTAGTAGATATGAAAATCCCTTATGTTGTCCATTAGGGTCCACAAAAATTGTGCGGATGACATCCATGATGCGTGACAGAAGTGGCACTGTGTTGAACATCCCGAGGTAGCCCCAACAACCCCTGACTACTTGCTTATAACCATCATGGTGATATTTCCTGCAAATATGATATGAAATTAAATAAAAACATTTTTTTAATTAGTGAAAAACAGCTGTAACTAGAGGTTAAGCTTTTGATGAAAACGCTGACATGGGTTTCGGATGTATTGATAATATTAGGCACTGATGTCCCAAATGTTAAGAAAGTTATGATATATTGAAATAAGCTGAAAATGCGCATTAATTGTAGTCATTGTATACAAAAGTTGCATTGTGTGTTCCTTACTAATTAGGCGTCCAAGTAGTACTAACTCATCCAAACATAATTTTAGGCAAGACCTGATCGATAGAACGGGACGTGGGTAGATGAGACCGAGTGGGAGTTTTTTGGGATGGTAGGTGGCAGGAGATTGTTTATTGTTTGAAATGTACTCGTGAGTAATGCCTTTGAGGAAGCCGACACAGCTGGCTGGCTGTCTGGCTGTAACTGCGATTGTTACCTGTTGAAGGGCTGATAACATCAGAGGCATGCCGCGTCATACGTAACAGTATTGCCATTGTTCAGTTCATGGGTTGGCCGATGTTTAAAACACTTAAAAGTAAATACATTGTATACACATTGTATTTTTTACGAAGAAGAATAAATCACTTCGCCTTGGCCAACGTGTTTAGAAGAATTATTTACTGGTTAATTATGGAAATGATAAGGTATAGTTAAAAACAAATGCTAGCATACTTGTGAATTCAATCAATATAATGCCTGGGAAAATATCGGCCCAATTCGCAAAGATTTTTGGCCGACACGCTGCCAAAATTGCCAAGCACATTTTTTTACCACCCGGTACGCTCTATTCTTTCAGTACCTTTATTGTTCGTAGTGAAAAAAGTGGTCCAGGGAGTAATAAGTTATAATCCAACTTTTCTGTACACACCAACACCGAACACACACTGTGTTTACATGTCAGCATGTTTATCACGCATGCACTGAATGAAATTCACATCACAGAAAACCCATAACGTAATATGAATGCAGGCGCCAAACAGCGATTCACTGACCCCAATAATCATGAATATGCAACATAATGAACATATTCATGATCGAACAGCCAATGAGAAAAATAATAAAATAGCAACTATGCAAATCTATCCAATCACGACGTGCGGAAATGGGCATGTGATGCTTGGATCCTGAATTACAATCTCGTGCATAATGCACACGCAGTCTGCGGCTCAAAGCATGCATCTCAAAAAATCAGTTCAGGGGCACGGACACCACATGCTTCGAGAGGCTTTTTAAGCATAGTCCGGGGCACACCGTGGAAGCTCTATTTTTGTGAACAACGAAATAATGTCTAAACAGTGGCCCCTACATGAATATAAACACTGCTTACACTGGTGATTTTTTTTATTTCGTCTGTAGGACTGATTGATTTGAAATAATAGTGGTGACCGTTAACATACTGGCATTACTCTTAATGAAGACTTAAATACAACTCGATCGTGTTCATTTCATTATGTTTAGGTGGACTTCCCTCTGTCGATATGGGATGAACATAACCATGTGCGTGAATATAGTACTGTATGTTGTAACGATTAATTACACAATTAGGTTCGGAAGACTACAAGATTTGGTGATTTACAGTACTATGATTCGATTGATCATTTATTTATTATACCAACGATTAGAATCATGTTATGATTCAACAACAGCCATCTTTAATCATATCTCATCATGCACCTGCATATCCGCACGCGCAGCAGCCCAGCATAGTAGCGTGCAGTTTATGCGTAAGTGTGTAATCCCATTACACTCCCCCTCACAAGTCCAAATGTGGCAAGAAGTGAAAAAAAACACCTAATTCACAGTTCTTCTCCGTTCAAGTTAAATGAAACAGTTCCAAAGTCCAAAAGAAATATTGAAGCACAGTCCATTCGTAGTCCTCTGAAGCATCAAAAATTAAAACAATGCGAAGTATTCCCTATCCAGCAGCGGTGGTATGAATCCCTACAATATTTTTCCTTTTTAGCAAATTCCACAAAATCAAGGAAATTGCTTTTAACTAGTAATTTTATTTTATTTTTTTTTAAACTGGTAACACAAAACGCAAAATATAGGTTGTGCTGTGCACTGAAGAAAAAACCTAGAAGTTAATGTGCACATGCACACATCCAGTTCAATGGTTGTCAGTTCAGTTAGTAATCACTCCGTGCATAGTTTGACTTGATCCACATGGACACAGAGTTGTCTGGCTGCATCTGATAGACTAGACACCTTTAGATTCACCGGAGTCAGGCACTGTGTGACGACGAAGGGTCCAGTCCATCTTGGGGCAAGTTTAGCATTGAAGTGGGACTTTGCATCTGATTTGGGGTGGGTGCGAACCATCACCTGCTGTCCTTCAGTGATGTCCGGGGGCCAGCGACGTTTATCGTAGCGTGCCTTCTGCTTGTGCGTTGCCTGTTGCCTGTGCACCTCTACTCGTCGGTTGAGAACCGCCTGGTCTCCACCAGCTTGACGTACCGAAGTACTCCATCTATTTTCCAAAGGTGCAACCAACTGTCTCCCAAGCATCAACATTGACGGCTCCACTCCAATAGTCTTGTGGTGAACAGAGTTGAGGGCAAAGGAAAACTCTGCAATGTGAACGTCCCATGTACGATGGTCATCTCCGACGTACGCACGCATCATACCCTTGAGGTTCCTATTTACACGCTCCACCCAATTACTCTGAGGGTTATATCTCATGGGCAATGGACCCATAAGGTCGACACCCACTGTTTCAGTGTGGATGACAAATGAGCGACTCAAATCCGGGTACGCTATTAAGACTGGTTCCGACATCAAAATCTGCTTCAGCTCCTCAAAAGCAGCAGAGCACGCAGCAGAGCAGCAGAGCATGTCCATGCTGTATTCTTCTGACGCAGCTGGTTGAGCGGTGCTGAGATATTAGGGAGATTAGGAATGAACTTTGCATACCATGTAACCATGCCCACAAATCTTTCCAGCTGCTTAACATTCCGAGGCATTGGATAGTCCACAATCGCCTGGACCTTCTCGGGGACAGTGCGAAGCCCGTCGCTACCAACCACGTGGCCAAGATATCTCATTGAACTACGGCCGAAGGAGCACTTGTGTCGATTCATTGTAAGTCCAGCCTCCCGGAGCCGCTGCAATATCTGACGCAGATCAGCAAAGTGTTGCCGTGGTGAAGACGAAAAACAAACGTTGAAAACTTGCAGGGCCATTAACGACCCCAAACAGCAATACAGTGAAGTGAAATAAACCTTCCTCACACACAAAAGCTGTTTTTTCCTTGTCATCCAGATCAAGTGCCATCTTGTGAAATCCACGCTTTAAATCTAATGAGCTAAAGACTGTGGCTCCATGCAACGAGTCCAAAATGGTGTCAATTGTCGGCATTGGGTAAGCGTCAAGTTCAGTGACTCGATTGAGTTTCCTATAGTCAACTCATAGGCGATACTCGCCTGGCTGTTGTTTTGGAACCATCGCAACCGGAGAGGCCCATGACGAATACGAAGGTTCAATCCGACCATCCTCTAACATTTCATCCAACTGTTTGTGCAACGACTGTCGACGATATGAAGAAAGGCGGTATACTGGACCTCGAACTGGCCGCGAATCCCCAGTGTCGATACCATGACGGATCACTGCTGTTAGACCTGGTCTGTCAGCAAAAACTTCTGGAAACTCATCAAGAAGTTGTTCTAATTCCGACGTGTCATCATTGGTCAAACCAGGATTAACGACTGGGCACGCCCCCCAGTCAACATGCCCGACCAACACAGGTGGGGAAAACGAGGTCACATCATCCGGGGGACGATTGTCTCTTTCAAGGCCAAGGAGAGGCCATTTGATACGGGGATGTGTCGAACTGGTTTCCATCCAGTAGGTGTTGTGAACAAAATCAATCACCAAGTTTTTGCTCGCCGAGCAAAATCTCTACCCAGCAACACTGGCATCGGTAGACTCTGGACCTAATGGAGACTGATGTCTACATCCATGCCAGCTACCTCAATCCTGTCAGTAGCAATTCCTGAAGTATGGAACTCGGATCCATCTACAGTAGTCAACGGTCCTATGGAGGACTCCGGGGTTACAGCTAACCCTAGTGTTTCACACGAATCAGCATCAATGAGAGAAATGGCAGAAACGGTGTCCAGTAACGCCTTCACGTCGTGACCATTTACTCTGGTGATGATGTAGGGGCAACTATTGTCATCATCAAACTCACGGTGCACTGGTGATTTGATGAGGCTCACACGAGAACCGTCAGTGGGCTTCATTTGTTTGTCGGTTGACTTAGTTTGTCGAACATCTACAGTCGGCTTCGCAATAGAAGTAGTTCTAGTGTCAGTCCTAGACGGCGGAGGAAAAGGACAGTCGGCTACCTAATTGTGTCCCAGCTGGTGACATCTGAAACATACCGCTTCAAACTTTCCCATGCGTCTGGGACCGACGCTTGATCCAGTATAGTACGACTCTGGTTTCCGTCCTCCGGTTTCGTCTCCTGTCGCTTGTCATTACTACTCTGTGTAGAGTAAACCGGTGGTTTCGGATACAGTTTGGCCGATGCCTCTGCTTTCCAATGCATCACATGCTCATCTGCGAGCCGAGCAACAGCCTGTACTGTCGTAGCTTTCTTCTCACGTAGTTTGGTACGGAAACTATCATTGGTTATTGAAGAAAGAAATTGATCAATCAAAATCAACTGCATCATTCTCTTAAAATCAGGCAACCCAGATGTGTCATCTGTTGGCAATAGCCATTGGCGAAAATACAACTCAAGTCCGGTAGAGAACTCCTCAAAAGTCTCTTCCGGTAGTTTTGAAGCTGTCCTGAATTTTATCCTATAAGCCTCCGGTGTCAGTTGAAAATGACAAAGAATTATCTGGACAACCTTGTCATAGTGTTTCTTGTCTTCTTCACTTAAGGCATGAAATGCTTTCTGAGCCTTTCCTGTGAGGTACGGTTCCAAAAGGCGGGTCCATTGGTCCTTTGGTTTGTTTGCTGAAGATGCCATTTGCTCGAATGTAGAAAGATAACAAGTAATATCATCATCTGCTGAAAATTTATGAAAATCTGGGAGCTCTTGCCCTACTCGGATTGATGAAATGGATGATTTAGTTGCAGCTGTCATGGCCTGTAGCAGCGACTGACACGAATTGACTCCATGCTTTCCAAAATTTGTCCGAGATCGTGCTGAGCAGATGCTGTCGGATTAACCTGGGGTTTTTCCTCTATTGGCTCTTTCATTTTTGGCAGCCCACACAAGCATTCTGTACGGTCTTGCTTTGTTTTGATCTCATTTACGTCAATATGATTGAGTGTACATAACTGTGCTATGTATTCTGCAGTAAAACGCCGTAAATAAACAACTCTGTCTGTCTCTGACTGTGACATGTTGAAAACGGGAACTAACGTAAATTATCTCACACAAGCAGTTCAATGTCAGCAATCACAAGGCCGCCAGTTAATAATCACCTTAGTCAAAATCTACAATGGGTGTTATATTTGACTCGACAATGACTTTAAAACCACATATCTCCAACATTGTCTGCATATCATCATTTCATATCAGAAATATAAGCCGAATTAGGAAATACTTGAATAAAAGTGCTGCTGAACAAATTATACATGCGTTTGTCACATCACGGCTCGATAACGGGAATGCTCTCCTTTACGGTCTCCCACAGAATCAAATATCTCGTCTTCAGCACATACAAAATACAGCAGCTCGTGTTGTGACTTTGTCCAGAAAGTCATGCCATATCACGCGAATCTTGAAAGAACTGCACTGGCTTCCTGTTTCACAGAGAATTGTTTTTAAACTTATGCTAATTGTTCACAAATATTTTAATAACATTGCTCCAATTTATATTTCTGAACTGCTTAAAGTCTACACTCCATCACGTAATTTGCGCTCCAGCAACATGTCACTCCTAAAGGAACCAACTTCAAAACGGAACTGGGGTGATAGGTCGTTTTCTGTCGCAGCTCCGAGACTCTGGAATCATCTTCCAACTAAACTCAAATCTTGTCATAGTATAACCAGATTCAAGTCGATGCTTAAAACTCATCTTATGTCACAACTCTTCAAAGATGATGCATATTTGTAATTGCATTGTAGGTACATGTATCTCGGTACATAATTTTTTTTCCCCTATGCTATCATTGTATATTGTTTGTGTTAATGTTTTTTCTTTATTTCCGCGCCTTGAGCGCCCAGCAGGGTGGATATGTGCGCGCTAAAAATCTTTATTATTATTATTATTATTATTATAAACATAATGTAACGTTAGGTTATCTGGTGATTGGTACTCACGATACCCGCACCTCACACTCGACCGGCGATCTTCCAGTCAAGACAGAATCGTCAAAAATCACACGCATCAAGCAGCCATCCTGCCGACTATGCCAGTGTAACAATTAATTACACAATTAGGTTTGGAAGACTACAAGATTTGGTGATTTACAGTACTATGATTCGATTGATCATTTATTTATTATACCAACGATTAGAATCATGTTATGATACAACAACAGCCATCTTTAATCATATCCCATCATGCACCTGCATATCCGCACGCGCAGCAGCCCAGCATAGTAGCGTGCAGTTGGTGTGTAAGTGTGTAATCCCATTACAATGTGCTAATTGAGCTGAAAGTTTCCCACGCTGCCAAAGTAATATAATAACAAATATAACCTGACGACCATTGGATTTTCACATACAAATTATATTATTTAGAGTACAATTTTGCAAGAAATGAAGAGGAAGCAACAACAGGCATTCAAGAACTCAATGTATGTAACTCAATGTATGTAACTCAATGTATGTCTATTGTCTGAAGCTTACAAATAGGCCAGAAATTACTGTCAAAGCACATGCTTTCACCCTTATAAACCGCGCGATTAATCGAATAGTAAATTTCACTCTTCGCCCAGGCCTAGTAATGAAATGATTTTGTTCCCTCGAAATACTATATTTCGTTTGAACGAAATAATATTTTGAGGTAACAAAATGATTTTGAGGGAAAGAGAGGTAACAAAATCATTTTGTTTCCCTGAAATCATATTGTTCCCTCTAAATCATTTCATTCTCTCGAAATAATTTCGTTCCCTCGAAATCATTTCGTTATTGGTACAGAGCCCTTGATATGCTCTCAGTATTAGAGCATATTTCATTACCTCAAAATCATTTCGTTACCAGGAATATTACCTCGAAATAATTTAGCTGGTACGGAGCCCTTGATATGGTCTCAGTATTAGAGCAACCTTGGAAAGGCCACACTATAGTTTGCATATCCCGATAAATCAAATGGCATATCAAGTGCTACGTACCAGCTAAATTATTTTGAGGTAATGAATTAATTTGTGGTAACGAAATGATTTTGAGGGAACGAATTGATTTCGTTCCCTCGAAATACTTTATTTGAACGAAATAATATTTTGTGGTAACGAAATGATTTCAAGGGAACAA
The DNA here is from genome assembly GCA_029582265.1 of Zoroaster sp. YZ-2022. Taxonomy (NCBI): domain Eukaryota; kingdom Metazoa; phylum Echinodermata; class Asteroidea; order Forcipulatida; family Zoroasteridae; genus Zoroaster; species Zoroaster sp. YZ-2022. The sequence goes on along the minus strand of CM055833.1, from coordinate 12,486,684 downwards.
AATCATTTTGTTCCATCGAAAATCATTTCGTTCCCTTGAAATCATTTCCTTCCATCGAAATCATTTCGTTCCCTTGAAATCATTTCATTACCACAAATTAATATGTCATTACCTCAAAATAATTTAGGTGGTACAGAGCCCTCTCAGTATTACAGCGACCTCGGAAAGGTACACTAAATGTAGTTTTCATATCCCGATAAATCAAATGACATATATCAAGTGCCGGTGCTCTGTACTAGCTAAATTATTTCGAGGTAACGAAATATTAATTTGTGGTAACGAAATGATTTTGAGGGAACGAAATAATAATTTGAGGGAATGAAACGTTATTTTGAGGGAATGAAATGTTATTTTGAGGAAACGAAATACATTTCAGTTTTTCTTTACCTGTCCCTTTAGGGGCTACGTAAAATGGCTATTAACTGGGTGTAAATACACGAGTTCACATTATTGTTTGTAGTATTATCTGTGTGTTTGTTTGGCTATATACTTTGTGGGCCGAAAAAGAGAATCAGAATGGGTAAAACAAACAAATATGGAAATGCACTGCAGTTTCATTATTAAGTGTTTACAGAAATTGTGTAAATCAGTTTAACCATAGAGGGTTTAACACGCATGTTATGTAAAATTATAATACAGCAAATTGTTGGAAATAGAGTTGCCTACATTTTGCTGTAAATTTACATATTTTTTTACAGTATACAGATTATTACACTAGTAAAAAACTGCAATAAATTGGGAAGCATATTCTTTATGCAATTGAATGCTTCAATTTAGTGTGAATGTTTTTGCATGTAACGTCCACATTTACCATGATGTATTAGGCAGTCGACCTTGTTGTTTTCGCCAGGTGGATCATCGGACAGGATCGTCATAGTGCTGCCAGCGTCGAGTGGCTCAAGTCGGTAATGTTCGCCTAATCTCCACCTAATCTCGCCCTCGGGAGGGCTCCCTCTAGCTTAAAATCACCATTACTAGTTAAAGGAAACACTTCTTATTCATCAACGCTGTATTCCGTCCATGATTTGCTAGTGTCGGACATTTTTGGAGCTTTTCCTTTTGTTAAATGGTCGAGATCGATGTAACTTGCATTGTATAATACACAAACACAAGCAACTCACTTCGCGGGGGTCTCCCACTAGGTACGTCATCAATGAAAAATTAATATATGTGTGAGACTGACGACACGGGGGTGATTTTTCAAAACTCGCTATGAAGGGGCCGCGGAATGCCGGTCAAATGATTTTTTTTTACATTAAGGAATCATCTTTATTGAATGGTAACTTATAGTAATCATTAAGCATATATTGAATGAATTTTGGCGTAAATTAACCATGCCCATTGTGCCGTTCAAGTGTGGCTTTAAATTTGTTATACAACATTTACAGATTGCTATGCAAATTCTTTTTTTGCATCGCAGTACTATGCAAAATTTTCGAACGAAATAGTTCCCTGACACACTGTGCAAACAAATTTGCTATTTATTGTGATGCTTGTAGAGGGGTACATACTGTACCTGTGGTTATCGGCTGTAAAGCAGTCATGCATGAATGAAAAAAAATAATAGCGATACTATCGAAAATCGTGATATATGTTTGCCAATATATCATCGATGAAAAAAATCAATATCGCCCAAGCTTACTTTGTGACACTTTGTGGGACCAGTGACGGTTTATACATGTACATACATGTATGTACATGTGCAGCTGTGAATATTACCAAAGGACATTATAGCTATTGCTTATTTAGTTATACTCAAATAATATCCTTTTGTGGATCGTACTAATACGTTTCTGTTAATATTGAAATAAATGTAATTGAAAGAAAACCAAATGCTGTCTACATTCAGTAGGACATGATTATTCTTAATGGAGCCTATCACATACGGTAGAGATTGGATAACAAGGTGAAACCACTGTTAAGCCCAGTAAACATCATTACATGTACAGTATGTTCAGTTGCACCCTGATGTTAACATGTCATTGGTAGTTATCCATACATACATACATATATCCTTCCATATCGTCCACTCCCCCATCATATATATTGGTGCTCTAACATACATACTCCCAGCTTATTTTATTTGTGTGATACACATTCATTGCCACAAAAGAAATGCTATGGAAGTATCTGAAACCGTTTATAAGTAGGCATGTGTGAGGATTTTTTTTTATCTACATGTACCTATTAATTGCAATGTTGTTTTTTCTTCAAGTGCTGCAGCTATAAAAAGGGCATCTACCAGTGCTACTACTGGAAGAAAACCACAAGAAACAACATTGACTTCTGTTGGAAGGAATCTTGATAGGTGAGCAGATAACCTATAATTGTATGATTTACTTACATGTAAATATAACATACAGTCTATCACATCTATCAGATTGATAGAGTATATGGACATGGAGCACTCACAGACTGGTCTGCCAAATGGCTTCAACATCAGCCATCACCAGGAATTGCAAGCCAAGCCATTTCCAATACAAGATTAATAGTAAGGCACTTGCAACAGTAGATCAACTGGAATACCTGGGGGCCACTATAACACATGATCACTGCTGGAACACCTATCATCAGAAAATAATCAACAATGCCAGCCTTTACACTTGGTCTCCTTCCTAAAACTGCTTAACTCCTAAATTGCTTAACTTTACCTGTGTGAAGCTGTTGTAACTTGGCAGTATAATTCCATCACCAATGAGGTTGTTCGTCACTTGAGTGTTACGACAAAACATGCACCAGTGTCGGCACAGGTACGTCGGCGTTCATACAAGCATGATGACCACACACAAAACCTGCTGCGTGGAATTTGTTTATGTAAACCGCACAAATGCCGCCATTTTGTCACTACATGCACTTAAGCTAATGGACTATGGAATGACGCATAACCATTGAAACTCTAGATTTCTTTAACATTAGATCTGACTTAGTAAATGACTTAGTAAAAAATGATGTTTTGAAATTTAGTCCTTAGCGTCTGTTATTAGGTGTTCGAGCGACAGCGCGAACACCTATTGTTTTTGTACTGTTTTTTTTTTTTTTTTACTTCTCAGTGGCGATTGTCCGGCAACAAAGGCATCCTTGCTAAGCATATACAGCCTTCAAACTTAACACATGAACAGAACATAACAAGCTGACGAAACCATTGCTGTGACGTCATGGTGACATCATCAGGTGTCGAATTACGTTAAATCAAAGTTTAATATTTCCAAAAAGTTTATCTCATGAACCACAAAAGATATTTTCACAATCTTTGCATCATCTGAAAGATCTTGAATTATGTGATTTTTCGTTTTTAGACGTGACCCCAATCTGACCTCTCCTTCCGGTTGAAACCGGAAGTTGAATATTTCAAAAAATCATATCTCATGAACCATAGAAGATATTTTCACAATCTTTTCATTATCTTAAAGATCTTGAACTATGTCACATTTCGTTTTCAGACGTGACCCCAATCTGACCTTTTCTTCCGGTCGAAACCGGAAGGTTAAGTGAAACAATATGCTGAATTACTATTCCCTGTATGTTCGAATAGCCCATATCGCGCGTGCACAGAATACGTACACACAGCAATATACGGAGTTTAATATAGGCCTACAACATAACAGAATGAAATGAGCGTGGAAAATTTCTCCTTTTTTACATGATATTGGGTCACAAATGTTCCTTCCTGAAGTCATCACCTCTCAATATAACAAACCTGAAGAATTTTGTGGGAAAATGCATGGAAATTTACACCATTCTCATTGAATGCGGCATTTGTACGGTACATGTCCCGCAGTATAACATGAGTATGTGTGTTGTGTATGAAGCGTCAATGAAATTTGTACTTTGCGCAGACTGCTTCGCAGAATCTTGCTTTAAAATAGAATGGGTCAAACTACAGTTACAAGGCTGAGACTGTCAGAGCAGATGTTGTGCCTACAATATAAGACTTTCCAGTACATCTATAAAAGGTAATTTTTCTTATAATTTTAAGATTAAAATGAGTTGATACCTATACTTTTACAGTGTCACATAAAGTAGGTGATGTATGGTCCATTTATTTGTTTCTGCCCTGGCTACTTGTATTTCCCTTGTAGTGAGGAACTTAATCACCATAAAATGAGACATTTCACAAATTGATTGTTAGAAGTATGCCAGAAGTTCCAGAATGAGTGTTACTGATGGGCTCATAATTCTACTTTTGGCAATACATATGATCTGTGTTTTTATTGAAAGAGTAGGTGTAAACAAACATTTGAAATTGAAATAATTTATTTATTATCTTCCAGCGTAAGAAGAAACAAAAACCACCCAAAGTACAACATGACTCACAAGATATGTGGTGAATAGAGGAACCCAACACACTAGAAGTTACCACTGCAGTGAAATACCCTGATGTGTCCATTAGTCAGAAAGAACAGTCGTACTTTTAACAAAATGGTCAAAGCACAGACCAGATTAGAAGATTTTAAGATTGTCAACATTCAGCATTGCACCTTTGGTAAAAATTATTCTGAGACACCCAAGCATATTATTTTGCATGTAAATTTAATTTTGTTTAAAACGTGGCTTGAATTTGAAATCAGGTGAAAAAGGTTTTCAGGCACAGTAGTTTAAATACAAAATGAATTACTTTTGATTTTGAGGCAAGAGATCCAGATTATTTGTCAGCTCAATTATTTTTGTACACAGTTTTGGAATTGTTAACGCTTGTTCTAAATCTAAGAGTAAATTCTAACAGATCGTTTTTTTTAAAGTTGGCATTCATGACTTCAATTAACTCATCGTGAAATATGATGTTTCACATCTTTTCGCGATTGATGCAGTCAAATTAACAGTCATCGATGTGCAGAGGATTTATTTCTTTTTTTCTTTCATTTATGGGCAATCAATTTCAGGGTAACAGTTTTCCAATGCTCCCTTGACAAAAGGTTTTCAGGCACTGAGTTAATTTTAAATACAAAATCAATTAAATTTGATTTTGAGGCAAGAGATCTAAATCTTCTTTTTAACTTTTCTTTTCTTTTTATTTTTCAACTTAATTAAATTTACTCTTGCAAATGGAATAATGTGTACAATTTTTAAACAAAAAGCATCAATAAATTTCCAACAATGATTGTTTAATAAACAATGTAGCGGCAAGATGTTAAATTTGTATTATTTTAATTATTGATTGTTATTTCAAAGTGTTTTGCGTTTTACGTAATTTCTAATGCTTGACAGATAATAAGTTTGCAGTCTTAAATGTTTCTGTGCAATTTTGGTATAGCGCCCTCTGTTGTCAAGAAAGTTAAGGTCAAATGTAAATTTTTCCGATGATTCGTAAACAATAGACATGTTGCAAATTTAAGTCCCAATTATTGTGAGATAAGATCAGTTCTAAACTAAAGTCCCAAATTCATGTAGTTCCAGATTCCAACACAATCGGTAAGCATGTAGATTTATGTAAAGTCAGAAATTATCATATTCATAATGATTTGTTAAGTTTATTTCCAATCAAAAATTGTCGTTACTAGGTAAAAGTTTCCATGTGCTTTGGTTAAATGATTGTTTACATACATGTCTAGCGCAGGCTCAAACACATGATTTATGATGTCTTCATGTAGAATTGTTATTTATTTAAGTATTTTGTCTTTTGTAATTACAGTGAACCACCAACACCACCACCCAACCATACATCGAATAAAATCGGTTCAGAAAGGGAAATCAGGTTCTTGTGTAGAAGGTTTAATACAAAGCTACATAAAATGTGACAACAAAAGAGTCTAGAAAAACAAAATGGTTGGTAAATTTTCCCAAAATTGTTGGGTGTTTACTTTTAAATATTGGTTTTGGTTAGTCGGTTAGCAAATTTCTAAATGGTCAGTGAATTTTGTTTCATTTTAATTTATGTAATAACCAACTGATATGTTTCATTATCATTAATGAATAAATAAATTAATTAATTAAAAAGATTAAGGCTTAAACATTTTAAGCATTATTCTGGTACAGAACCTTAAAACTTAACACATAGTTAGACCTTAACATGTAGTTGTATCCTAGGTTGTGAGGTCATGGTTAAGGCATCAGATATCGAATTACACTAAATCAAAGTTTAATATTTCAAAAAATCATATCTCATGAACCACAAAAGATATTGTCACAATCTTTGCCTCATCTTAAAGACCTTCAACTATGCCACATTTCTTTCGCAGGTATGACCCTAATCTGACCTCTGCTTTCTTTCAAAACCAGAAATGTTTAAGTGAAGAAATATTCTAAATCACTATTCTGTAAATGTATACTTTTTGCTATCTTGAGAAAAAATTAGACAGAATTTTACCAAATTTGGCACAATTGACACCCATATTATGAGGAAAATTTTGTGAAGTATGAATGACTTCACATGATTGAACTGGAACTTGCGGTTGGAAGAATTTAAAATTATATGGGATGACTGAACCAGAAGTTAATAGATTCAATATAACACATTTTATGTTATTTTTATTACATATATTGAAAACTCATACCTCCTGAGGTAACTCGTCTTTTATTTATTTTTATTTTTATATTCTATGACCACAAAAACATCAAATTAAAAATAAAAAACATAGTGTTCCAAGTCACACTTGTTAATTTCTAATTTATTGCTTAAATCTCACAACTTTTCCAAGTTCAACAGCCAATATCTCAAGAACTAAACGACCTATTAGAAAACAAAAAACACAATAATAGCTTGTAATTCTTGTGGAATGAGTTACCATAAATGCTTTGATGGTCAAATTAGTGGCACACGAAGTAACGATTTTACAAATTTTAAAAGGTCATATCTCAAGAACCGACAGAGGTATTCAAAAACAAATTGCACCGTTGATCTTCTCTGAGCTAGAGCTTCAATTTGATGTATAACTTGACAAAATTAAAATAGTGTGTTATAGCTAAATAATGTAATCTTACCTGCTCAGTAAGGTGGAGAACATATGGATGATGATGGACATATGTATACTTCAAATTATTCCAAGATATTTATTTCATGAAAAATCAGGCATTTGTGGTATACGATGACTTCCTCAGTCATGTTAGCTAGGATCATCCTAGCTACAGTCATGTCAGTCTAATCTTGTCAACTCCCCCATTAGTGACCAACACGGTCATAGTACATGCTCAGTGGCAACTATCGTCCATATACGTAATTCGCCGCACTCGTGAAATGACGCACTTACCTTTGTCTTAGCATTTCTCAGAAATTAGTGAAATTGTATGATTTACTGGAAAGTTAGTGCTTGTGAAAGTGGAAAAAGTTGTTTAACGACTGATTTTACTAGATATAAATAGTAAGGGATTTACATGACCTCAACATTTTTTTCACGAAGATCTGTGATTTTATTGTTCTGTGCCATCAATAAGCTGTTGTCAGTGGAAACCAAAAGATATGACTGCTGTGCATTTGCAATGATTTTTTAAAGAAATACTGATCCTCAAAATGGACACAGTCCATAGAAGAAGTAAATGAAGACTACTTAATTCGTTGGTGTTTATTTCGTCGGTTGTGGAAAATTATTGAGAAAATGAATCATTAATATCATGGTTATGAAAAGAAATCTTTTATTTGACAAAATGTTAACAGCATTTTTACACATTTCAAAGTTTTAAAGTACTTTTGTAACCATCATCCATTTTATTGGTCTTTCAAGAGTATTGATTAAAAGTTTTGAGAGCTTCTCCAAATTATACAATTTTATTTAAAAAATCTAAAACAATATTTTTATTTACAAGATTAAAAACAATTTTACAACCATCTGGAATAAGATGAAACATGATTCAACTGTTTATCTTCTTGGGTACATTTTCTGTGCCCCATCAACTTTAACAGTTTGTGGGGGGGTGGGGTGATTCATTATACAAACATAAATTTTTTGATGACCACAATTCTGTGCGTCTCAAAAAACGGCGCTCAAGACGTCCACGCATATGATCACGCATTGAAATTCAGCATTTTACAAGAGAATCCTTCAATGAAACAAACTGAAACACCAAACTGCTAATTTCATTTGTAGGTTCCTTAGGTGCATCAGTTAGGGTAAATTGAGGATATAATAAGTTAGGATTCTTCTATTTTCTGAAGGGGAGGATTTTTTAGAAGGGGAATAAAGTCCGAAAACCATCATAACAGTAAATTTTAAAGATAGTTTTCACTTTCTGTAACCCCAAAAATCGATAGAATAATTTTTTAACTGGTAAGTGGTTGCAAAAAAATTCTTTAAAAAGTGGCGGTTGGATATGACATTCTTTCTGCCTCAGCCTTATCAGGGAAAGAATATCGAACCCAACGTCATCAAAGTTTTAAAAAAGGGATTATTTTCCAATCTTTACGAAATTGAACCAAAGCAGGTACTAATGTTATTTTTTCATAATCATGAGGAGGTCATACATGTATATGACCTTCAAATCACCTGATCTGACCTTTACTTCCTGTCCAAACAGGAAGTTCAAATTCAACACATTCTAACTCAAAATTGAATATGAAATTGATATTGTTATTATAAAAGATGATACACCTTTGCAAACTATGATATTGACATCATCGTTGATAATTTGATTGAACCGGAAGTTGACTCGAACACCGTGTGTTTGTTCTAACAAACACTTAAGCTCTAGTTATAGTTGGTCATGGAATTTTAGTACCAAGTTTCAGCCTCCCCACACAGGTACATGTAAGATTTAAACAATTTAGAAAATGAAATTTTCTGTGCAGCGACTGACCTTTTGGTTATTAGACTTCATTTTTGGGCTAATGTGACACCTGTAGGCTGTGGTATCACCAACAGTGCAGTGAAATTTCAGAAAGAACTAAAGTCAGTATTTATTTACTAGTGCCACCAATGAAAGACATTGACAAAACAGGGAGACTGCCAACATTAGGTTAGGTGGCTCAGTTTGTAAAGCACTGTTTGGTAATTTTGAGGTTGCCAGTTCAAGTTCTGCTTAAGTGAATGTTCTACTCAAGTTAAATTAAATAAACGTTTTTAACTTTATTATGAAACAGAAACTTTGCTTAATTAATTAATTTCAATACATATTTAGCAAATAATTTTTTTTACCAAGATTAATGTCTGTAATGCATACTAGGGTTGTGCGTTTTCGGATATTTTTGGAACCGAATACCCGAAATAAAAAACTTTGGATACCCGGATACCTGTTTTAATTTTCAATTTCAAACATTGTATCACACTGAAAGTATGAGATGGAGAAAAGTGTGTGGAAACTGTCCGTAAAATAAAAAGGCGCTATCTAGTGTAATCTCTTGAATCTCTTCTTGACAAAATAAAATTGTTAAAGTGTAAACATTACATTATTCAAAGTCACATATTTCTGTTGGAATTTTAAAAAGTCGTTTACGGGTAATTGGAACCGAAAATGGAACCAGGTAATGAACAATTTTGGTTGGGTATCTGGATACTCGGATACCTGGCACAGCCTTAATGCATAGTAATAATAACTACATGTAGATATAAGTTTTCGTTTGAAATTAACACGGGGCGTTTTGGGTATATTACATGTACATGATTCAAGCCATTGTTTGTGGCGTTGTTTCTGATCGATTTTCATGAACTACAGAGGACTTCACCAAAGCCACAAACTACAATTTGTTGACGTATTTTCATTATTAGCTGCTCAGCAGCTTCAGTTCAGTTTTAACTAAATAAGCTTGTTCATTCTAGGCCATCGTATTGAAATCCAGCAATAAGAGAATTTTCTAGTGCTGCAGTGATAATAGTTTGCCACAGAGCATACAATTACTCATTTTTCATAAAGTCCTCTTGTTATTATGTTTAAGATTACACTGACCAGTGACCACACATCTTGCACACCACCCTGTGTAGACTGTGTCTAAATGTGGAATTCTATAAGGAATTCTATCTTTAAGAACTCTTTCATACTTTTTCAACCCAATTTCACATAAGGATTTGACATGAGAATTATATATAGTCAAGTTAAAGTTTTTTTTTATTATTTTTATTTAAGTTACTCATTTTAACTTTCAAAGCACCATGAATGATTTCACCAAAATAAGTTGCTATGCCAAACTTAATCGTGTTTCTTGTGGGATGTTTAAATGACGAATGGAGTAATTCTTTGTATGAATCTACAATACTTGTCATCTAAATATACAACATTGAAACACATTGTTAGTGATCAAGGAAATCAATGTCTATTTGCATGAAATTAGATGACTTGTACTATAAGTTTATAAAACATCATTAGATGTATTGTGCTACACTATGAGCACAATACGTGTTAATAACTTTTGTATACATGTACACGTTAGTTCTGCATCAATTACTCGGTTAACTGAATGTCTATATGAATACACATTTAATTTTTAACATTCAGTTAGACGAAAACTGCTTTTAGAAAATTGATGCAATAACCCCATACAAAACCTGCCAATTCAATCCACAAAATTTACCAGATCTAACATAAAATTTGGTTTGGTTAAACGAACCGTATATTTTATTAATTAACTCAACTTGCACCAGAGCTGTGCCCTCCATTTGTGCCCTCCGGGGGGACCAAAACCACTGTTGCTTCTTTCTTGCTTATGCAGACATTTGGATAGCAGTGCAACAGGGGGTAGGGGAAGGGAGAAGTCATTGACTTGTTCTCAGTTCATTAGTAGTGCACCTACTCTCCATGCCATAGGATCTGGCTGCCATTAAACCAAGGTTTATAATTGGGTGTGATGCGCCTCTTGGGGCAAGTACAGTTTGTTCATGATCTTTCAAAATATGTCTGGAAGGAGACACCATTCTGCCCAATTGTAATTGTATAATTTTGCCTAAATCATAGTACTTGACATCTCTGCAAATTTATCAACCAATATAAAAGTCAACAATAAATAACATTTTATGTGTAACATTGTGAAGTGATATGAATAATAATGTACATGTATGTTTTAATGTAGAAGAATTTATATTTTGACAGAGAAAGACAGGAACGGTTTGCAACTAGACAGCAGTCACCGATGAAAGATCAACATGTGCAGTCTACACAACGCTTGGAAGCTGGAATGGTATGTATGAATACAATTAATTTAAATGCATTCACAGTAGTGTTGTTCAACATGTTGGTACCATGATGTGTGACAGTATGAGTTCTATGATCTAGCTGCTGTCCCTTAACATTTTACTTTTTGTTTAAGACCACATCTGTTAAGTATAGTTTACTTAATGTCCAGACCAGCCATATATAAGTTTGTTTCATTAATGTGTATTTTACACCATTTTACCAGGTGTCAGCTATGTGACATTCATTAAATGTGTATAGGGGCAGCTCTTCTGTGACAGACAAAAGCATGCATATGTGAGCATAGAATATCGTGCCTGAAGATGTTTATGAACTAGTGCTTACTCAAATTTGAATTACATTACTTTTAACTATAAAATTTCACATCAAATAATGCAATTTAGGAAGTAAAAACTAGATCTTCACCATGAGTAGATAATATAACTAAGACACAATATTTTTTCTTCAATTTTCATCACACATAAATGAAATTTTCAGGATTTTCCTTGAAAGAATCATGAATGAATCAAAGAGAACATTTTAGTAAGGAATTGCATATTTATTTTCAATTCACAGTCTGAAGATGAAGCCATGGCCCGTGCAATACAAATGTCATTAGTTGAACAGCAACCCTGGGACCAAACAAGTCAACAAAAACATCAGGTAGATGCAGATATGGCATTGGCTCAAGCATTACAGGAAAGTGAGGTGGAAGAACAACAAAGACAAAGTCAGCAGGTAAAAACAAAATAGTAGCGTCTATTTGAAGTTCATAACATGCACTGTCTCTGACACAGAACTTAAACCTAAATGGTTATGGAATAACGATAATTAACTAATTAAAACCCTGCGGTGCGTGTGGTAAAGCAATTAAATCCGGTCCCATGAGACTCACATTTGTTTACAGTAGGTCGTAAAATCATTAATTACCTGGGTTAATTAACTGATTTCCCCAATTTTATAAATCTCAACTTGTTTCAGAGGGTCTAGAGATGTTTTTTATCATTGAAAAAATTTGACTTTCACTTTTAATATTTTTTATTTGTCAATTAATTTGTTCATTGAAGCAACGTATTCTCAGGAGACCTACTGTTTTTTACAGTAGGTCGTAAATAATTAATTACCTGGGTTAATTAACTGATTTTCCCCAATTTTATAAATCTCAACTTGTTTCAGAGGGTCTAGAGATGTTTTTTATCCAAATTTAAAAAAAAAAATTAAAATGTTTTCCTTATTAATTAATTAGTTAATTAATTAGTTAATTAATTAGTTAATTAACACTATGTTCCTAAAATCGTGTCTTACCTTATTTAAAATCACAGTATCTGTAATTTCTACACTACTACCATAGAATACAAGCTCCTGCTATATATAGAACCCGTGGCCCATTCATAAAAGCCAGCTGTGACTGAGGTCATCAATTACGAAGAAGTAACGCCATCCTCCAACCCCCCCTCCTAACAGCCACACCCCAATATCGAACCCCCCCCCCCCCCCCACCCAAACCTAGAGGTTTTGATTGGCCTAAATACCACTGGCACTGTCAACAACCATCACAGAATCCTTTGTGATGTCTTCCAGCATGTTATGGGTGTTATTTGCCCTCTGTGTGATGATGTTGATGATGCTGAAACCCTACACTAAGCTGTTTTGTACACAATTCCCACAGGGACCCCTCAGGCATGACTCATTTGACTGGCTTTAAAGGTGAACGGACTAACCCAATCAAAAGAGCTTTTGACATGCCGTTTGCATTGGTATGGAGGTAGCACTTACGGAGAATTGATTTTTTTGACAAATTAATTAATGAGTAATTAAAAAAAGTGCATTGACCCACTGTAAGAAACAGTAGGCCTACCTCACCGCAGGATTTTAAACACATAAAATTGAACATAAAACTTGTTGTTTGTCTGACAGTTTACAGACGACCAAAAAAAAAAAAAAAAAAAAAAAATTCAACATACAGTTGAATTCCCTTTGTAACACAGGCTCCTGATACCATTATCTACTCATAAATAATGTACAGTACATGTAATGAATGATATATGATGGTATTGCCCACTAGATTCTGCAGAATAAATTGTTTACTCTCTCTTTCATATTGTTTGTTTCATTTTTAATCTTTAGAGGAGATTCCAGAGGACTGGCATAAAGCAAATGTTTGTGTAAAAGAAAGAGGATCATAAAATATTACAGCTAAATATGTTTCATGTCAGTGTTTCCCCTAGCTGACAATGAGCAACGAGGTGGTATTAAATATTTGGTAAGAGACTGTAAGAAACCAAATGATATGCCCTAAAACAAAAGAACCATCACAACGAGGGCGCCCCACTAGATGGCAGCACCTCCACAACAGCTCTACATTTTGCCTCTAAAATTGATATTTTTTGTTGGATGTTATCATCAAAACTTGAACCAGTAGTACAACTAACCATCAGGATACCACTTGACTATTTTTATATCAATTGATGGAATATTCTGTCTGCTTTTGAAGGAAATATATCTTGTATTACTCAACTGCAGTAGCACCAGAGTAGTAGCATCATTCTACTACAGAGTTGACCTGTTCAGCCAACTGTGTCTGTGACTGATCAGCTATGTTACATCATACTGCTATTGTTTGGAAAGATGCATCATCACTGATTGCACAATGAATATATGCAGGTTTTAATCACCTTCTTCCTGCTCTTGATGGACCAGAAATCAACAACAACTTCATCACCTCAAATATCTTGGTACTCGTATCCCTTACTATGGAAACTCATATTCAATTTTTCAGCTTGATTTACTTGTATCTGGTGATATTAACCCAAATCCAGGTCCAAGTCTAACTGTTCACAATGACTGTGAAGCTACATGTAGCAGTAACATCCAACCCAGATTAGCCTACAGTCCTCAATACCTTACTTCATTAAACACTTATAAACATTCCAAAGAAGACCTATTACCCAAACAAGTCTGGAATACCATCACCTCGCTCAGAATAAACTCTACCGGTCGTACTAATTAAACCTCGTGGAAAGAGAGGTGGTCGTCGTAAGCGTTGGCCCATTCCAGATGCTACTGAACTTGACAATTGCCTCCATCGTATTCCTGTTCATACATGTATCCCGCCACGCATTAAACAGAATCGCCATGATCAACCTAGAAAAGCCAATTTGTCTGACTTGAAACCTGTGCTGCGTGAAAAATATGACAAATTGAATGTGGCCTGCTGGAATGCCCATTCAATTAGAAATAAATCTTCTATATTTTGTTATATTATGGACAAGAATATTGACATTATGTTCATTGTTGAAACCTGGCTACACAGTGATGACTCAGTTGTTATCTCTGCATGTACACTACCGGGTTACACGTTTTTGAATGTGCCGCGTGCAGGAAATGACTCATGGTGGTGGTATCGCCGTCATATTCAGATCTCCTTTGAACTTGTCCCTTACCAACATTGATATAGTACATACTACCTTTGAGATGGCCTGTGTCACCAACCCTTTGAAAAAGTTTGCTTTGTTTTATTGTCCACCACCTTCCAAGAATCGTCTGAAAACCAGTGATTTTTTTAACTGAATTTGATGACTTCTTAGATAAAGTGACTCTCCTCTCTAATAAACTTCTTTACATCCATGTGGACTCACCTAGTAAAGGCAGATGCATCTCATTTCCTAACATCTCTTTTTGAAGCTGGACTACAACAACACATTACTCGACCAATCCACCAACATGGGCACACTCTTGATCTTCTCATCTCGCGCCCTGATGACAGCCTTATTGTTGAGAGTGGAGTCTCTAATATTCTGAACTCGGATCACTTTATTGTTGATTGCTCCATTAATTTCTCTAAACCCGACAGCAAAATGATCACTTCAAACTCAAGAAACTATTGCAGCATCACTGCAACCTTTGCTAAAGATCTTGAAATTGCATTTCAGGCTTTTCCTTATGAAAGCAGCATTGATCTTCAGGTGTCATTTTATAATAAGACCACTATTTCTGTTCTTGATAATCATTGCCTTGTTACTACTTGTACATACAAATTCAAATCACAACCGGCCTGGTACTCCAATGAAATTCATCTTGCGAGACGCAATTGTCGTATGCTTGAACGCAAATGGAAAGAAGTCTGACGATCCTAATGACCATCAGCTTTATCTTGACGGTATTCATGATTTTATTAATCTTGTTCAGAAAGAAAAATCAAGATATTACACAAAACAACTATCCACTGCAGACACTAAAACAGTTTTTAAAACCTTAAATACTTTACTTAATAGAAATGTTCCAGCTCTTCCTTACATGGACTCATCTAAAGATCTGAGTGATCGGTTTAGCAAATACTTTGCTGACAAAATTGTTAATATTAGAAACAGAATTGATTCTACTAAGTTTGATGATGTGCCATTGTCTATACTAGTGCTTAATCACTCTGTTCCTATGTTTTCTGAATTTAAGCCTGCTGATCAGGAGGAAGTGCGCAAAATAATTTCAAAATCACCCAACAAATCATGCTCGTTGGATCCCCTACCTACATGGCTCCTTAAACAGAACATGGACATCATGGTCCCGGCCATTACATCTATCGTGAACACTTCACTGAGTACTGGAATTTTTCCCACTGCTTTGAAATATGCAGTGGTTACTCCCTTATTGAAAAAGCCTGCCTTGGATAAGGACGCTTTGAAAAACTACAGACCAGTATCAAACACTGCTTTTCTATCCAAAGTTATTGAGAATACTGCTTTGACACATGTTTTTGATCATATTGATAATAATAACTTACACTGTAAATTTCAATCAGCTTACAAGTCTGGCCACAGCATGGAGACGGCGTTGTTGTGGTGTTGCTAGATTTGTCTGCTGCTTTTGACACCATTGTATATTGTTAAATAGATTGTCTAGTGTTTTTGGTTTTCATAATAATGTTTCCAAATGGTTTCAGTCTTATCTTACTGGTAGGACTTGTAGAGTTAAAGATTGCCAATAATTATTCTGATCCGCAAACTCTTGATTATGGTTTACCACAAGGTTCCTGTGTCGGACCTCAGATGATTTCTTACTACACACACCCACTCTCAGATATTATTAAGCATCATTCTGGTGTCAAATTACATTTTTATGCTGATGACACCCAATTATATGTGTGTATTGATCCCTGGAAACCTGGTGAAACAGATCGTGCACTTTCAACTTTATCTGCTTGTGTTTCTAACATCAAGGCATGGATGTCACAAAATATGCTGCTCCTCAATGATGAAAAGACTGAATATTTTGTTGCTGCCAACCATAGACTTTTGAAAACATTATCTGACATCACCATTACAATTGGTAATACAGTTATCAAACCCTCCTCATGTGTAAAAAATCTTGGTGTTATTTTTGACAGTACTATGAGTATGTCTAACCATGTATCTTCAATATGCAAAACCATTAACTTTCATTTAAGAAATCTGTCGCAAGTTCGTATCTTTATTGATGAAATCATGTCATCATGCAGTCCGTAGTCTGGTCACATCACGTTTGGACTATGCAAATTCACTTCTCCAAGGATGCTAGGAGGGTATCACCTAGTGGAGCCACGGGGAGCTTGGTGTTACAGACATGGTTCACTATGCAATATGTGACTATACAGTGCGTATCAAAAAAAAGGTAATCCGAATTCAGGGGGTTAATATGCCAAGGTTATTTAGTTTGACAATTTACATGTAGTGTACCAAAGAAGAGGAACTCCTCAGCTTTCCATTGATACCTTTATTGACCCATTGCTGTCACACATGACCGAGTACATTGTTATTGAAAATGACAAATTCAAATCGCATTTTTGCAAGTTTGGGTAATCAGTGCAAGGCAGGATAATTAGTGAAAGTCAGTATGATAAACCTGATTTTCTTTAGGAATGACTGGACATTATTCAAGAAGAATCTCTTCTAACATTGCCCTTTTATGCACCCACACCTTCAACATGTCCACCTCCCCTTTCGAGACAAAGCTGACAGCGACGGAGCATGTCCTGCACTGTTCGTCTCACCATAGCCGGATTATTGCGTAAAGCATCCACTTCTTTTCGAATACGGCCCTGCAATTCATCAAGATCACGGGGAGGAGTTGCAAACACCTTGTTCTTCAAATGTCCCCAAAGGAAATAGTCACATGGTGTGAGGTCAGGTGATCTTGGTGGCCATTCCACCTCATGGTTGACGGCGATGACTCGCTCGCCAAAGAGTTCCCTCAGACGATCTCGGACAGCGATAAGGCGATGTGCTGGGCGCCATCTTGGGTCCACCAGAGTTGTCTGAAGACCCCACGAACCTGTCGCTCAAAGTGTTCCTGCAGCTGCGGTAAAACGTTATCATTGAGCATCTGCAGATACATGTTACCATTGACATTCCTTTGAAAGAAAAACGACTTCCACAAAGTCCTAACCAAACAGTCCACTTTTGTCGACTCATGTTAACCTCAAAATTGAATTCTGGGGGGTGTCTTGCTGGTGTATATTCAAGAACATTATGCGTATTGACCTTGCCGTTCATGGAGAAAGCAGCTTCGTGCCGACACGAGATTCCGCAGAAAATTGACATCTCTCTCGGTACGGGCTATCAACCATCTGGCAAACGCCAGCCTTCTAGCAAAATCTCCTGGCGTAAGTTGATGTCGGATGTGAATCCGATATGGATGCTGGTGGAGGTCCAATCTCGTGATTCTGTTGAATGTCGCAGGCAATCTCAGCCCATTTCGCCTTGCGCTGGTGTCCCTAGGATGCTCCAAAAGTTGCTGCCTTACTGCTGCAATGTTCCCTTCTGATCGCCCGGTGCGCCTCCTGCCAGAATTCCCCTTGTTGCGGTTGAGGCTAGTGCCATACTCTTGATATTTTCTAACATTCGCCCAGATGGTTTTGGCTGCTGGGGCTCCCGTTCTGGGAAACGCGTTCCTGAATGCATCGCGAGTTTGCTGCAAACTGTGAGTTTGGTGAAATGTTGTAATCACAAAAACTCGCTGTTCAGTCGTTAGTTGTACCATCTTTCCAACTACCTGTTCCTAAACCCAGGCCCTTCTTAAATACCCAACTTGAAGAAAAGGATGTCGTAACAGACGATTACCGCACCAGCTTAAAAATCTTACATAATCATCTAGGCAGTCAAGTGATGCGTCCATTTCAGACTGCCTTGAACTGATTACCCAACTTGCAATTTTCAATAACAATGTACTCGGCCATGTGTGACAGCAATGGATCGATACAGGTATCAATGGAAAGCTGAGGAGTTCCTCTTCTTTGGTACACTACATGTAAATTGTCAAACTAAATAACCTTGGCATATTAACGCCCTGAATTCGGATTACCTTTTTTTTGATACGCACTGTATAGCACTCATGATTGTCTGTGCCTCTCTTTACCCTTTAAACTCAGCACTGTTTTTAGCTTTTACTAAGTTTAGATCTTGCTAAATATTTGGTGAAATCTGTCTAGATATCTGAGTAAGTTATATACCATTTGAATGCTAATGATTTGGGCATTATTATTTTTTGTTAAAGATTTTCCTATTATACCCCCCCCCCCGAAAATGGCGGCCATTTTGAATACCAAATTTTGGGGTAATTTTAATGTTTTTCTGTGAGTTTTGGGCATGATGCACTATGGTTAGGAGTAATTTGAATGCATGGTTTCAAAGAACAACTGTCATTCCATGCATAAATTTTTAAAAATCCAATTGTATTTATTTTTCATACTATAATAGGCAAGAATAATAATGTAAATTTGGCAGATTTTGGTGCAAAATTTACAATAATGAGTAACTCACTGTTACAGTTGTAAACATTGGAAATGTACATGTGTATTCATGCATTGCCACAACACAGAATTTTTTTGGGTAAAACTTCACCTCAATTTCTAAGGAACAAATGATGATCTGTGTCATCTGCATTTGACTTACACTTTCCCGCAGGCATTTCACAGGAATATTACAGCAGGAATGTGACTCTCACATCTAACGTTAACATTACATTACATTAGCGTTGTGACCGTACGTTCACAAAAGAAAATGCGGTCTCGTATCATCCTCAAGACCCATTATGTTCAATCACAAAACAGCCAGACAAATAAGCTAAAAATTGGTATCAAACATAAGCAAATAGAGGGCAGCAAACAAAAAATGCAAGCTTCCAAATTTATCGATCGCCGGCGATCGATTTTTACACAGGGCCGAGTTGAAAGGGTTAATCGGCAGGTTTCAGTGATTGTAAATATTTCAAATGTCATATTGCCAATGTTACACAGCGCCTTACTCATGTTTATAACCAGAGACAAATAAATAGAATAAATAGATGTTTTTAAATTTAAAATAATCTATTAAAAATAGAATGAACCACACCAGCCAGTACCCTAAAACACTGTATGTCGTGTTTGTATATTGTGAGCTTTTCCCTTCTTTTTTTCCCGATTCTGGGTACTGATGGGTCTTGTATTTCAGCACATGTTCTTTTGGGAAATAACCAAAAGTTTAATACCACCTTGGCTCATCATAAGCCAGTGGAAACATTGCACTGTGATATTTAAAATAATCTATTATAATTTTTTTTTTCACTCTCCCTATTTAGTATTGTCATGTACACAGTATTTTAAAATATTACTAATATATGTTAAATGTTTTAGGGTGTTGTACATGGAACTATCATGAGTCATTATTTCTTTTGACTGCAGGTACCAAGAGAAAGACGCCAACAGAGTTCTGATGAGTCTAAGTGTCATATAGTGTAGTCATCTTTAACCTCATGAATATCCAATAGTGTCTTTTGATTTGGTTTTACCCTCAACAAGGTACTCAACAACTTTACACAATATACCATCCAAAAGGTAGCTGAAATTACTTTTTATCCAAAATGTGTGGGCAAAAAAAAGGAAAACAAAAGAAAATAAGATATGTAACAATAAATTGTGACCTGACCATATGAAATGAGTTGGAAGTCAAAAATGCCTGTATTGTGTACGGACACGTAAACATGAGTCATGCGTATGTGTGGTCAAAAAATCTTCTTTTTTCAAAAGAAATAAGTAGAAAAACATGTTAATAAATCTACCCAACTAAACAAGCCCTGAAACAAAATCGGAAAATGTTCAAAATCAAGATTTTCTTTACCATGTTGAATCAAGAATGTTCCAAAAATTACTCAGCAAATGATCGTTTTGTCCCCTTTTTGGCCCTAGAATGCCTGGTCCTTGCTCTGTTTGCAGTCATGTTGACTTAAAACACCTGGTTGCTATGGAAGAATGATATAAATAAAACCAGAAATCAAGCCCAGACTTAAACATGCGATATTCCCTTTTTTGGTTTTCTGACAGTGCATGCCGAGGTACTAGTAATGTGTTTTATGGTATAACTTCCGTATTTTTTTACGTATGAACATATATTTTTGTTTTCAAATGGAAGAGAATATATGCTCATTCAGGACCACATAAAAACTCAATTTGTGCCAACATCACCTTAAGACTCATTTTGTAGGATCCGATCACAATTCAGAAGACAACAAATAATTATTCAGCTAGTCTTTAGTAAAGATATAATGAAAGGGTAATTAAACAAGTCTCATAAAAATGCCCTAAACAGTGTGAAGTAGAACTGGGCCAAAAAATGTGTTATTAAAAATTGTTAATGTTCAAAGTATTTACTGTGGGTTTGATTGGATGAAACTGGCTTTTATTATCCTGTTGGGAGTGCTTGTTCATAAGCATGTTCATAAAAATAAATAAGGCCAAAAAAAAAAAGTCTCTGGTTTCTGCATGCGTCGCCTCAGACCTGCACGTCAGCATTTTTAATTGGGTGTTCATGCGACAGTGCGAACACCTCTTTGAAATTGTTTGTTATTTTTGTCTTCTCCTTCTTTATCACGATGAGATTTATTGAACAAAAAAACAGTTGCAAAGTTCACAGATCCTTCAAACTTGACACATACTTAGACCATAACATGTAGTTGTCAATAAGGTTGTGACATATAGTTTCAGGTAAAGTTGTGACATCATGGTGTTGTCATTAGTCATCAAATTACACTAAATCAAATTTTAATATTTAAAAAAGTCATAGGTCATGTTACATTTCGTTGAATGATGTTACACAGTCATGACCCCATCTAATCTCTCCTTCCAGTCGAAACCGGAAGTTTAAGTGAAATAGTCTGCAGCCAACATGATATGGTATTTGGGCGTGCCTTCCATGAACAAAATTACTATTGATGTGACTTTTCCAAAAATGTGACTGATGATGTCATCACCTGTCACAGCACCCTCTGGCGGCAGGTTTAGAAAAGTAATAATTTTCTATCTCAAAAACCATAGGAAATTTGAATATGACTTCTGTGAATAAAGTGATTAGTGATATCTTATCTTTAAAAAAAAATATGTTTGATGATGTCATCAAAGTTCAGAGCACCCCCTAGCGGCATTTTTAAAAAGGGATTATTTTCCAATCTCAGATATTGAACCAAAGTTGGTACTAACGTTATTTTTCATGATCATGAGAAGTTTTATTGTGTCATTGATCTGACCTTTAATTCCGGTCCAAACAGTTCAAATTCAACACATTCATTTAATATGAAATTGATATTGTTATAATAAAAGATGATACACGTTTGCAAAATATTGACATCATTGATGATAATTTGATTGAACCAGAAGTTCACCACACGAACACCGTGTGTTTGTTGCTACGAAACGATGTCAAATTGCAGCCAAAATTGCTGGAATCGATCGGGAATTCTGCCGTGCTGTGCTATAAATGACTTTTTCACATAGGGTTATGAATGTTTGCCTGATTTTTGAGGCCTCTCTTAGCCACCATACTTTGTATATGGGAAATTTGGTCCCTGCGTATACAATGTAAAAAAATAAGGCATGTCACCGCACCGATTTTGAAGCCGACCGATAACCAGAAACTGGAGACTTTCTTTTTGGCCTTAATGGAAATATAAATGCCAATATTTTAAGTTTTGACCAAAAACTGTGGTACACGTATGCTGTGTAGATCAACTCTCTGACATGTTTGTTTGCAGGTATTCCCAGTTTCCATATATTTGAATTTGCTGTAACAAACCTCACTGCACATCATATGGAGTTGACATGTGCAAATACAGCATTGGATCATTGAGTATATGTACTTGGCAATATTCAGAATGTATAACTGGATTCAACATTTAGCATGGGTCTAACTTGTACATGTAGATACCAAACTAGATCATGGTTTGGTTTAGGTCATATGAACAAAATAAAATTAGGCTTTACATGCCCATGCAATGGAACTTTAGGATAATAATAACCCACATAATTGAGGCTTCATCATTAAAGGCTTTTTTAATCCAAATGTGTGGTATGTACATGTTCTTGTGATTGGTCCATAATCAACTGTGGTGTTATCTCCAGTAGTCTGATGTATACTTTGTCAAACCTAATTTCCTTTTGTTTCCTTTTATGTGTATATTCAAAGTGAAACTATTTATTTGTAAAACTAATTAGACAACTTTCTAATGAATGTGTCATTCAAAGTAAGAATTTATTTTTGATGATAGTATTGTGGAAATATGACGTTGATATCCATTTGTAATTGCCAACAGAGGGCGGCAGTCCTTACTGTGTACTGCACTAATAAATAAATTGTTTATCTTAAAAAGATATATTCACTGGAAGTAGAAGGATGCAAATTAGAACTAATTCAGGTTTTTTTAAATTTATTATATTTCATAACGGAAGACAACCCCCGAGGAGGGAGCGGGATATGCCTACTCTCCTCGCCCCTCCTTTAAGACGATTAATTTGTAATATTAATTATGATCATCTAATGTTATTCACTCATCTGAAACATTGTCTACATGTATATGGGGTTTCATTCAATACAGTAGAAAGTCGTATAAAATACATGTAGGTTGCTCTACCTTGGCACACTTTGACGTTAGTAGGTTTTCCCAGGCAATTTTAAAACTTTTAGTTGAACATTTAAAATCACGCCGTCTTTACTAATCCAATCAAATTAGGAGTTTTGCAAAGTAGTTTCTAAGCAGTCATTATTTCACTCCTGTCATTCACAACTGCATTTAATTAGTTCTACATGTATTTGGTTTTTCAGCAATTGTGACTTCAATTATCTCATCTTTTCGCAATGGATTTTGTAGAAGTTTTTTTTTTTCACAAGCAATTAATTTAATCTTAAAGAGTACGCAAACGTGCCCTTGCTAAATTGCAGTGAGTTTTCCAATGATTTTTGTTGTTTTTAGTTATGAAAGTTACTAAGGTATATCTTTTTGAAACTTCTTTTGTGTCTCAAATCGCTATCCAATTTCTGGATTTGTATTCCAATGTAAAAAATTTGAAAGTAACAAACAAGAATATGAGTATCCCTTTGGTGTCATCTTGCATAACAGATTTGTTTCCTTTAGCCTGCAATATCCTGACACACTAGGCAAAGGAATCTGTCCTAATATTTCATACCAGTGCCTGAGAATTGAAAGTAAAAATTTGATTGATGAAATTGATTTCTTGATCAATCGCTTGCATCTGGTTCTGATGAACAGTCAATTGGAACATACTTATTTTGGCGATGAGTTGGGTTAAATGACAATAGAATGCTGAACTGATGAATTTGAATGTATCAAACTGAATAAGTCGGGGAATGAAATCTGCCAGGAAAACCTATACTACATATTTATGAAGTAAATTTTAGGGTTTTTTATCCCCCAAAATTTGTTCTTAAAGTGCGACAAGCTGGTCCAAAACGTACAAAATTCTACTAGGAAATAAAACATGAACATACAGATTTTGCAATTGTTAAAAACTAATTTCACCTTAAAATATTTGTTGTTTTGGTCAAATATACTGCACTTCAACACAAGAGTCATGTATACATTACTGTGTTGGACCGGTTAGCAAAATAATTGCGTATCAATTGGCTGCCAATCAAAATCTAACTATTGACCAATCAAGTTTGTAAGCCTTGGTCATGCCAATGTATATTGTAATGCCTCATACATAGATTCTTTCTTGTGATTGGTTGAGAGCGTGTCACATGATGTTAGCTATTTTTACTGCAAAAAAGGAAAGACTAGCCCATGAAATTGGTCTAAACACATTAACCCTAACTCCCTAAGCATTGTTACTGAACAATAAAAATCCTTCAAAATCTGCCTTTGTTGTTTAGGGAGTTAGGGATAATGCTGCTGTTACATGAATAAATACATGTTAACGAATGTTGTCAAGTTGATAAAAGCCATGTATTGGTTTGATTATAGGAATGATATTGGCCCAGTGACTAGGGGAAATAATGTGAAGCGCATTGGGACATTAAGTTAAAACATATATAACAATGAAATTATTATTATTATTGATTTATTGTAGCAGGTCTCTTAATAAATTGTGCAGAATCTACATTGTATGTATGAGGTTTTATAAAACAAATATTGACCGTTTTCACTCGTGGTACATTAAAACTAGTCTCCTGAAGCAAAGCCTCGGGAAAATAGAATGCTCCAGAGGCTAGTTTTACTGTACCACGAGTAGCAGTCAATATTTGTATACTATGACACAAATTAAACTCTGATATAACACAAACAATAATAATAATTAAGCTCAATGCACTTTTGGTAAAATAATGAAGATCAAGTAATATCATAAGTCTACTCTCTACATGTCAGCCTGCTGTAATCCATATGTACCATGGCACTGTACTCCAAATGCACACACGCACAACAAGCATGGTTACAAGCATTATGAGTCTTGCTGGCCTGCCGTAAGACATCATGGGATTAGGCGCTTGAAGTGCACTGCTTTTTAGAACTTGCGTGTCAGTATTGTACTATGCCATGGACTACAATAGTACACAAGTGGCACATTTCATGTAAAGTAGGTAATAGACTTCTGGTACATGTAATATGTATAGAAACCAACCTGTGACAGTTTCAAATCAAAACAGTTTTGTGGATAGTGCAAAAGTTCAAACATGTATCTCTTGCTCACAATGTTCAATACACATGTACAATGTATTGCAATCCATAATTGTCCATTTTCACAAGTGTTATGTTTATATCTCTAAAATGAGATAAATATTCAGTCGATTATTTGGAGAAATTCTGTGAAGTTAGGAAGAAGACTTTGATTGACATATTTTATATGAACTCAATTTGTTCCAAATGTATTTATTCGGTTTTAATAGAAAGCTTGATGTATACACAATGCATGAATAGGTATAATAAAACTAAATAATACCACATGGTTTATTTTGGGAAAAAGGTGTAAATTACTGGTCCCTAAGGTTGGCTGTCCACCTCGGGTGAGGAGGTACGTAGAGCTTGCATTACTTCCCAAAGAGACATGCATCATTTGTATAATAACAAATATATGTACCAAAATATGTTTGATGAGTCTATACTCTCTGTACATCTTTATGCATGTACTTTGGAATTTGTGCAGCCTACTTGCCACCAGTAAGTTTATCTGATCTTGGTGCAAAAGGGTCACTCCAAATCCTCATACCTGCAAAGAAGAAAACATACAAAGGTGCTTTGGTTGAAACCAGTGATTGGTACATGTATATCAAATGATACATGTATGACCTTTTACATTATTTGCGGGTACAGCACAATGTTAAAACATTACAGTGACTTTACAAACATAAAAAGTGTGATATTATTACATACTGTAAAATAATTGATTGTCTGCAGGTTATGACCAGATATCTTTTGCTACATTGAGCCAAACAAATTATGGATTCTCACTACACTATGGCAGCGAATGTGTTGATTAAAATGTTATTTTTTTTTTTTATAAATATTCTTTCTCTTTAGGCTCTCCTAGATTATACATGTAAACCAGACACTTTTCACCCAAAACAGAAAGAGGAACCACTCTTAATAAACACTTTCACGGTAATATGCGCCATGTTTTTGATGGGGCAAAATTGTTTATTTTGAACACACGTTGCCGTCTGTGACCCAGCTCACGAACTTCACGTGCCCTCCAGGCACGTGTGTGAAGATCGAGCACTGGGTCGCAGAAAATCCACCAGACTTCTGACAATTATTTTTTGAAAAAGCTCATTTATTAAAATATTTATTAAAAAAAAAAAAAAAAAAGCAATGATACAATTAAAACACATCGAATTGCCGGTACAGTACAAAAAACGGGTGATAAATCTTTAAAAAAATAGAGGCACAAACCCATGTAATACTTTCATGGTGTCAGTAGGACCGGAGTAAGGTAAGGTGAGTTTCAATCTCATGGGGCCGGAGTAACTCTAAGGATATTACACTACAGCCAGGTCGGTTTGGCCAACAAACAAAGCATTTACACTTGGCTTTTTTTTTATGTATCCATGTACCATACATGTATGTGCTAGGGTACATACCTCCAGGCTGGATGTTAGCTTGATCAATACCACTTCTTGTTTCCTTCTGTATTGCCTCTGTGAATGAGGAAACCAAAACTATTGTTAATAATCTATCAATACAAGGCAACAATTCCCCTGTATCACATAACTTATGCATAATACCCTCACCCTAACCCTAACCCCAGATTTTTGCACTATAATTCGTGATTCATTCTTCACTAATATAATTTGTTGAATAGTTTACATATAATTTGAATCAGTTCCAAATATAAAACCTTATTGGGTAATTTCAATTTGAAACCTTATTTTTGTCCATTTATATTCAACTTTTATTCATTAAAGGGACAATATTTGAGTGTTAATTTTAGATTAAAGGGGCAGTATTGTCACTATCAGAGCATACTTTCAACAGGGCATGGTACTAATGTCATCGTTGAAGATAAACACTGACAGAAAATTACTGGCTCATTTATGCAGCAGCAATGGTAATATGACCTTATCATGTGGGATATTATGGTAGCCACTGTGTTAATCTAAAACTAGCATTCTGATTCCATGCCCTGTTGATCATGACGCTACTGCCCCTTTAACTCAGTGACTGAAAATAATACCCAAATGATAAGGTCATATTACCAGCACTGCATAAGTGATTCCAATCGCATTACTACAAACATAGAGAAAGGACACTGCTACACATGTGTACATTGGAATAGGATGCATGGTATCAATTTAAAGACTTTCAACAAGACATGGAATCATTGTCCTAGTTTAAGATGAAAGCATCGACTGAAAATTACTGGTTTTTATGCAGCTGTAATGTTAATAATGACCTTATCATGTGGGTATTATTTTCAGTCACCTAAGTTAATCTAAAACTATCACTGTTGATCGTGATGATACTGTCCCTTTAACTTTCAGATAAAAGAATTATCATCATTCTCAATTTCTTTGTGAGTAATTACACCCCCTTTAAATTAATCATATAAGTGACAAATTCCAAATCCAATCTGTTTTGCTAATTAAGTAATTTTTTTATTCAGACTTTGTCCATAATGTGTCCATAAGTTTATAATGTGGCTGTACTATTGCTAATTTGATAATTATATAAATACATAAACATCGCTTATGTTTTTATAAATAAAATCTTTTAAGGAAAATAAATAATAAACCATGGATAAATATAAGTGAGATTAATGAGAAGTGAAATATACTAGTCAAAAAAAGAAACGCAACTTTTTTAAAACAGAATAATTTCAGTACGAAGACAAAATCATTGTTTTTTTTCATTGCGCAATTGTTGCACTAAGTGACCTACAGGATTTCCAGCAAGAATGGGAATTGTTCCGGTTGACTGAATATCATGAAAGGCTTAAACCTCAGTTTCCACTGACCAAGCTGAACAGAGCTACGTAACATGAAATTGTCCCAGTTTCATTTCCACCCTTTTGTCTGAGTTCATGACTTACAGAAAAGCCAGTTAATTCCGTGAGCAGAGTTCAAGCAGTCATGCCACGACTCTCACTTCTGGAGCACGGCCGTGCTATTGGCATGCTGGATGCTGGCATGCGACCCAGTGATGTTGCCCGTGCTTTAAATGTGCACCGATCCACTATTGGTCGTCTCAGGGACAGACTCCAGACTACTGGGAATGTATCGGACCGCAGAAGGAGTGGCCGACCTAGGGTGACTACGCCTCACCAGGATCGCCATATGGTGTTCCTCCACCTGCGGGAACGCCATTGTGATGCCGTACAGACTGCTCGGGAGACACCAGGCAGAAACAACAACAGAATAAGTGACCAAACAGTCCGCAACAGACTCCGCACAGTGGGTCTTCGTAGTCGGTGTCCCTATAGGGGACCACAGCTGACCCAAGAGCGAAGGCAGCGTCGCTACCAGTGGTGCAATGACCACCGCCGATGGATACAGTTAATGCAGGCCCGTATTAAGGGTATGGAGGGCCTAAGGCTAATGAGAGGGAAGGGCCTAAATTATGCAACATATAAGTTCATCATATTCAGTCACACAAACCATGACTACTGACTAGTGGGTAGCGACTGAAGAGACTATATTCTACACATGTTTTTAAAGTTTCAAACCTAAATGTGCATTTTCCTGGCCTTGGCTGTGGCAAACTCATGAATGATATCCTCAAAGTTCAATGATCTTAGAATTTCACTCTCAATACTCAACAGGGACAAGGCAGTCAGACGATCCTGACTCATGGTCGATCGCAAGAAGTTTTTGACCCTTTTCAGAAGAGAAAATGAGCGTTCCCCACTACAATTACTGATCATCAGTGACAAATACAACCGTAATCCCGTTTCAACGTTTGGGAAACATTCGATCATGTTGGAGTCAATTATAATTTTGTACATCCAGACAGCTTGGCTTTCGTCATCTTTCTTCTCAATATTTGAGAAGGACGTAAAAGTAAGAAATTGCTGAAATTCCTTGGTGAAATCTACTGGTAGATCATCTGGGTATTTGTGACACAGATTTGTTATGCCTTCACTCACTTGTGCATCGGACATATCAGGCGACACCTTTGTTAACACACTAAACATGTTGTCAATATACTCATAATTATTTCTTGACCCTGCGCTCTAATTCACTTTTCAATTTGTCAATGATAGTGGTGAAGGTATTGACTCTGAAGTCCTCTCTGGCGCTGAATGTGTGAGTGGTTGCATCGTCACATGTATTTCGTCTCTTACGGCGTTTGGCCGATTTGTATTCCTCGTTATCAGTTCTTTTCATCCCACGGGCCTCATAAACATCGAATGTGTCCCGAATTTGTTGAAGAAATGTTTGTCTGAAATGGAGGGCCTAAAATAATCGAGGGCCTAAGGCTATAGCCTTATTAGCCTTGTGGTTAATCCGGGCCTGAGTTAATGTGGAGTCGAGTCAAGTGCTAATTCACTGACGAATCACGATTCCGCCTCTCACACAATGATGGTCGCACACGTGTGTATAGACGACGTGGTGAACGTTGGGCAGACTGTAATGTGGTAGAGCTTGACAGATGGGGTGGTCCAAGTGTTATGGTATGGGCGGGTATCAATGCCAACAGTCGCACAGATCTGGTCGTCCTTCATGGCAACCTCAATGGGCAGAGGTACCGCGACGAAATTCTTGCAACAATTGCAGTGCCCTTTCTTAACCAGCACCCTAACATCCGCCTTCTGCAACAAGACAATGCCCGCCCTCATGTCGCTAGAATTGTGACCGAGTACCTTCGGCAACAAAATGTCATCACCCTCCCATGGCCTGCCTTCAGCCCAGATCTTAACCCAATTGAGCATGCTTGGGACGAACTTCAGCGCCGAATCCATTCCATGCCCGTTCCACCCGTCAATGCTCAGCAGCTGGCTGAAGCTCTGCAAGCGCAGTGGTGGGCACTGCCACAGCATCGTTTCAGAAGGCTGGTTCAGTCCATGCGCCGACGAATCCAAGCCTGTATTGCTGCAAGGGGAGGGCACACACGCTATTAAAAGTCCTCACAAGTCATGATCTCATCCAATGTAACTGTAATTTACAGGGCAGTTTTCAAATAAATGTAAAAAGTTGCGTTACTTTTTTTGACTAGTATATGTCAATACAATTCATATTGTGCTATTCAGATAATTATTTATATTTTTGGTTTCTAACATTTATAACATGTACAGTAACTTGCATAATAAACTTTCCATGGCACAATACATTTACATGTATTAGGTTTAATATGGGTGTGTGTTTAAAACAGTACACACCAAAAAGGATTATTCTTACAGAGAGAGTTATTAAAAGAGATTATTTAAAGAAATTCCTGAATATAGCTAGTATTTGTTTTCAGTAACAAAGTCACCCCATTTATAGTACCAAAGTGTGATGTCATGTTCTGTATTCTTTAGTTTATTCAATGAACAACACTTACAAAATAGTTCAGTGTTTCCATTAACATGATAGTATTACTTTGGTTTCTTTACTATAACATCTAGCTGTTATCATTGATTTTATCTTTTTGGACAAAGAAAAAGCCATAACTAGGCTCAAAGAAATATGGTTAAGAAAAGAGGGGTACAACACACAAATGAAAATAAATAAATCCTTGCTACTTGCCCAAGGTACAGAATAACTGATACTCTAGCAAATGGATACATGTCAGTGGCATAGCCAATTGTGTCTGTGTGTAAATTCACAAACTTGTTAGTGTTTCTGTTTACTTCGTATAATTTGTTGGTTCATTTGAATTTTGTGTCGGTAAATTTACCCCTTAAAAAAATCCTAGCTACACCACTGATACATGTACAGTTGTCATTAGACCTTTATCTCACTGCGACCACCTTTGTCAGATTTCCTGTTCACATGTACTGTAGCCTAGGAGTATAGAGTTAATTCGTAATGCGTCCTTGGACAATACTAATATCCTTGGTTTTATAAATCTTCCTTTGTCGCCTTAAACGGACAATAGTGTTTTGAATCTTACCCTTTGATTTTGATAAATATTAGCGCCATCTTTCTCACTTCTTCCACCGTTAAATATTTTGCTTACGATGCAATTTCTAGTCCTCTAATTCCCAGGGTTTGTTTCCCCGGACACTTGATTATCCACTATGAATATGCAATCCTTACAAGGCTGCTACTTTTTCATGCATATCCAGCGCCAACGCAATACATAATGCAACACCAGCGAGAGCTTTGCGTGCGTGCCACGGCCTGCCAACACGTGGCTTGGAGCCATCCTTTGGACTTAAGTCTATTTTTCGCATATTTGCCTTGGAATCTACCCTACACACACCGAACACGGTTTGTGGGTGAAGCACGGCCAATCTCAGTCAGTCAGTCATAGGCCTGGTCCATGTGTCTTGCTCCCATGCACAACCGCTGCTCCCCTCATGCAATAATAGCTTAGCATCCCCAGTAAGCATTGTCCCCTTGAAAGCGTCCTCCTTTCTAAGTCGTCACTCACTTTACTTTCGTCAAATACCTTTCCTTATATGGAACAAGGACCTGTTGTATAATCTGATTTGGCTAAGACACTAAGACGCTAAACTAGGCTTAATGTTTTATTCATTCCTAGGCCTCAGAATCCTATATAAACCCCGAGATTTCCTGATCTCGGCGGAAGTGCGGTTCCGAATGATCTTGAAATGGATTCGTACTAGGAGACACTGGCGCTGACACTGGGATCAACCTCTGTTGAGGTGTACTCCCCACATGCCTCGTCTCCCTCTGAACCAGTTCAGACGACATGCCAAAACTTGACAACGGTTGTACTCTACCTGAGGCATACCCGGAGGTATCCTCTGGCAACTTAAAATATACCTCAGAGTCAACCCTATGCTGAGGTATGTCCCTCCTCTTAGGGTAATCCTCATCAGCACTTTTCGGCTGACTCTTAATTCTAACAGCCTCTAATTCTGCTGAAAGACGTTCTTTTTCCCACTTCAACCATTGGACCTCCATTCTGGAGCGACCCAGCTCATTCCGGAAAGAAATGTGGTCATCCTCAGCCCTTGAGGTGACACAACTTTCCTTACTTCCACTCATACTGAGGTCTCTTCTTCGCTAGGAACCTCAGAGCATACAAGACTCTGTAAACTTGGCCACTTGGTGATAGTGGTGTTTCGCAAGTAAGATCAGGCTGTGGAACCCTCGGTCCCAAGCTTTCCGAAATTACTACAAAGTGCGAATTCCCAAAAGAATCAAAATTTGCTCCTTTGCGGAAAAACGCAAGGAGTGCAACTCTGATCGATTCCCCAACAGAATCCACACACCAATTAAAGCTACAGCCAACAATAAAACAAGGAATGCACTAATTAACCAGGTCAGCATACCACAGCATGACCTTATTAAATTACACGTATAAGTGAACCTCAATGAGGTGCACCAGCAACCCTCAAGATGAACAAGAATTATAACAAATTCTTTATCGCTGGAGCCAACCTCAGAGCAATGCACAATGCACAAAACCAATAAACCTCCGTGAGGTTTACCACAGAATCTTAACCTTAAAATACTGCTTTAATTACAAGGTAAATTGCTCTAAACGATCAAAGGAAAATCAAACCTAAGGATCCCACTTCTGACACCATTTGTGGCGGGGAACGACGCCGGGGAAACCCAAGGGACTTCTCTTATTGAACCAGGGACACCGACCAGCGCCTATTATCCAACAAAAATATTTATTAACCTTGCGCACGGGTGAGCGGCTACCCGAACACAAGGGGGGATAATTAACGAACAGTGGACTAAGCCAAGGGGCAGTTCGTTTTGGTGGAAATGTACCACCGCCTAGGGAATGATTATACCTCAATGGAATTGAACAATTACCGGTAACCTCAATAAACCTCACAAGGATAGTGTTTCCAAAGACAGCAATTAAATGGTTTATTCTGATCAATAATTCTTTTATAAAGTCTTGTATTAAATTACAATGGCAAGGATAAAGCTAAACCTCACCTCGTTGCCTTCTTTAAATACAATTCAATAACTTTATATACACAATCCTCAAAATATACTTCAGTGAGAATAACCTTGTGGTAAACCTCACCACGTATCTTAAAACCAGTATACCTCAACTAGGCTAGCTCACTGCCAGCTTAGCCCTGAAACAGGTATACCTCACAACAGGTTATAATATTAACCACAATACAGATCAAGTGAAATGTCGGTAAAAGATTATCTAACGGGGTTGATTACACCTGAAGATTACCATAACCCTCACAGGAACCCAGAGCGCTACAACCAATGAACCTTACCGGGCCAGCATGCATAAAGGTAATAGGATCACAATCCAGCCGTCAATCCCACCAGAGGTGTACAACAAACAGCATGTAATCCTCAACCCTCCTATGCCTCTCAGCCTTCCCAATAATAGGTCCAAACTCACGCTCACTCACATTCCCACAACAATCCTACCCCAAACAGTCCTAAAATCTGCCTAACTGTAATAATTTACAACGAACCTCACTGATCACGACAGCAGTAGCTTCCTGCCTCCGCTACACTGTACAAAACAATCGCCTTGCGGGTTGTTCTTAAACCCCCACGACCCACGACCCCCGACCCCTCGACGTACGCGCGCTCAGAATCATATCGTATCCCAAATCGGAATCTGTGTTCGAATACGGCCCCAATTAGAATGCCCGCTGCACTCCCGTACTACCATGGAGGAAGGATTCATTCCTCCATGGTACTACTGAACGTGAACAAACTGCGCCCTCACCCAACTAGCAAAAATCCGACATAAGTATGCATTTTTTTTTATAGAATATGAAATTATGTACTCGGGAATGGTATAATTTGGCTTGTGGCAGCATTATAAATTCGTTGATTTCACGACGACAGGTCGTCATGCAGCAAACGGCGCAACAGGCTAGCGAGCTAGCCATTTTCGAACTCGGGCCGTAAACACGGGATACAATTTGATACAATTTGGAGATACAATTTTATTCTGGCACATGCCGGCCAGCCATGCGACATGCTTGCGCATGGGCATTGCGAAATACATACATACATTCGTACTGCACTGGTGGTAGTGAATTCCGCGAGTACGTGTGCTTCGTTTATATGAGCGTACGTCGTGGGGGTCGAGGGGGTTTAAGAACAACCCTCGCTTTGCTGCATCCACGCACGTATCGGCCTTCAAATCCGCTATACCTCAGCAACAACACAGCTCAGCAACAGGACAGCTTACGTTGCAACCATTCAGCGCTCAGCAACAAGACAGCTTACGTTGCGACCATTCAGCATCAGCGCTCAGCAACAAGACAGCTTACGTTGCGACCATTCAGCATCAGCGCTCAGCAACAAGTGCCCGCGAAACATGATCACGCGCCTTTCTAACAGGACCACACGCAATGCGTGCTGTGCGCTGCCAGCGCATGCGTCGTCAGAGCCCTAAACTTACATGTAAGTCTACCACTGTTTTGTCACAATATCTGTGCGATTTGATCCGATCAATGACAGTGCGATATAACGAACTATGACTTATTGCGACAGTCCAGTGCCTCGTTCAAGCCCTGGTGGTCCCTGTTGTCGAGACTGACCAGCCGTCCGTCTCTCGGTGTAGCAGTGCCCGTACCGTATACCGAATTGACAAGCCACATGAACAAATGATGGTCCTGACTGTTGACAAGCCACATGTACAAATGATGGTCCTGACTGTATTCAATCCCTTTATAGTTGGTACTCGTACACACCATTCGCAACTCGTATTATGTAAAGTACAATTTATGAACCGCTGCAGCCACTGCTAGTGGCAGAATTCTTCCAAGGCAATATTACATGTACATCCACCAAAAATACATGAGTTAGGCGTACTAACTGTCTTTATTTGAAAATAATGTAAAAAACAGGACATTTCTATAGACACCTCAAATAAAAGATAGCCATTTCCGGGTTCATGGTACACACGACTCCCACTGACAACATATCACAGGCATCCAGGAGTTGTTCGATGGTTTTCTTGACCACTGGCGCTTCAGTATTGATTTTGTATTGCACATGAGATAGGGCTATGCAGGGTGCCATGGAAGTGCACCGCCAACGGCGGGAGCGTTGAAAGGTTTTCAAAAAACGAAGAAGGGGCCCCAATTTTTTAAATCAAAATTACGAAACAATCATGAGCGTAATAACATCATATTTACAATGAAAAAATGCCTTAATATATTATAAACAAGGTTCAAAACTCCTTAAAAAAAAAAAAACTTATCGTTGAAGTCTAGCTTTAAGTGACTTGTGACTCTGACTCGACCTTCGTGACTCGGACTCGACACTGAGGACTTGGACTTGAGGTTTGAACACTCGAATACAAGTCCGATATTTCCATTGGAAACTGACTTTAAAAATAATTATCAAGAATGTATTTAATTATTTCAAATGCTTTGTGGTCATGACCGCACCAGACAGTTTGCTCATTTAGTCAATGAAATAGCCAGAGGCTCAATGATTAGTGAAGTAAAGGAAGACCTCAGAAGTTTGTTGACATTTTAGTTGATTTGATTTAATGGTGATAATCATCACCAATTTAAAATGTTATCGATATCCAACTTTATCAAGTAGGGCAATCATCCGTAAGAGGTCAGATCAACTTCAGAATAGGGGTCCAATAGTTACCTCCGCCATCGGACAGAGGTAATGTAATCAATTTTCACAAAAATGAAGCATTTTGGTATACGGTATGTCATTATCTGTCACAAAATGGGTAGATTATTCAAGGGAAAGACTGAGAAAAAATCTGCTCCAAAAAGAATCTTCAGTGCAAATGTCAATGGTTTAAAGAAAGTGCTTTTCTTAGCTACACGAGAACAAAAGAATATCCACATAGGGTATGTAACACAAACATTTGGGTATGTAACACAAACATATGAGTTTGTGTGTACTTCTGTACAAGATATCTCAAAAAATTCTCCACGGATTCGGATGAAATTTGCTGAATGTTGAGTTTGCTACACGAACCAATCAATTAGATTTTGATGAAGATCCGATTTCAGGAATTCATATTTTTAGGACCATATCTAATATTAACGTCATCGTGGATCAGTGAGTTAATAAGTAGAACTGATAGGGGACGCACTAAATTAATGAACTATTTACTAATGACCTATTAACGAGTTAGATGTACGGCTGTTATGACCGAGACCCCAGTTCGAATTCTGGGGATTTTTAATTTATTTATTTATTATTTTTTTTACAAAATTTATCTACAAGTACAGCATAATCAAATAGGGTGATTGACGACAAGTCTAGAAATTCTTTTCTCTGAAAAAAGCTCTACTTAGTGGAGGTTTGCGGTCTAAGCATGCTTTTCTAGTTTTTTATGAAATAGGTACTCCGAGATGGATTCTGGTGCATTGTACAAATAATTTGAAGTTGGATGATTAAACTATGCAAAAATTTCAGATTTCCCATTAATCTTATGTCTGTACAACATTTGCACATGTACATTTGAAAACACAATATATGTACTTACGCCACTTTTTTGGATTGATAATTGGAGCAACTACCGTTGGATAAAGAGCAAGTCCAATAAAACTAACAAATCCAGCAATGATTGCAGTGTTCTTTGTCCAAAACCTTGAAAGATGAGCCATCTTCTTTATGAGATGTACGTTACCAACTCCATGTACATGTAATTGCAATTATTGAAGGTTGTATCAGCTCCAAGTCCAAGCAATCAGTATTTCTAAATGAAAAAGAGGAAAAATCTAGGACGAGTTTACCACAATTTGAGACCACAGGGTGTATTCTACCATTCTGCAAAATATTTAGTCAGATATTAGATGTACATGTAGTACATGTTGGTGTTGAATTTTTAACTCCTAGATTAACCTAACCCCCTAGGTATTCTGGCTAGGAACCTTCCTGAATCCTCCAAAATCCATCAGTTCACTTTTAGAAACATGCCCTTATCTTCAAAATGCACCATGCATTTTCATTGATCTTTCATATTCAGCACTTATGGCCTGTACTTCTTGCCATGTAGTAATCTTGCCCCATTAAAAGAGGTGAAAGTACCGGTTTCTAACAGTGCTGAATTTTCGCCAAAAAGTGCCCCTTGGTTGATTTTGCAGGATTTGGGGTGGTTAGGGTTAATAATAATAATAATAATAATAATAATAATAATAATAATAGTAATAGTAATAATAGTAATAATAGTAATAATAGTAATAGTAATAATAGTAATAATAGTAATAGTAACAATAGTAATAATAGTAATAGTAGTAGTAATAATAGTAATAGTAGTAGTAATAGTAGTAATAATAGTAATAATAGTAATAGTAGTAGTAATAGTAGTAATAATAGTAATAGTAGTAGTAATAGTAGTAGTAATAGTAGTAATAGTAGTAATAGTAGTAATAGTAGTAATAGTAGTAATAGTAGTAATAGTAGTAATAGTAGTAATAGTAGTAATAATGTGGACTTATATAGTGCACATATCCACCAAACTGGTGCTCAAGGTGCATTATATTATTACCCCTGCTCATCAGGCTCATAAATCATTCCTGAAACCATCTCAGCTCCCTGGGGAGTATACAGCTCAATTGCTGCCATTTTGGCACATATTGGACTAATCAAACAACAACCAACTCTGCCCTCACAGGTACCCATTTACCCCTGGGTGGAGAGAAGCAATTATGGTAACGTGTCTTGCTCAAGGACACAAGCACCATGGTCGCGGTTGGGATTCAAACCCACATTCTGATGACTCGGCCATCAGAACACAAATCCGATGCACTAAACCGCTCGACCATGGTACTCCAGAGGGCTTTAAGAACTTTACCTTCTCACTACATGTACTAAGTACATGAATGTTTGAAGTATGTACATGTACATATAAAAGTTTCAAAAACACCACCATTAACAAGAACTCCTTATATGTACACGTGTACAAGCAAAGCATTTCCTCTCTTGCTCAACTTCTGTTTTGCATATACACAACATCATGAGGAACCAGTTGAATCAAGTCTACAGAATGTCTTCAATGTCAATCTGTGATGAATCAAGTCATAAGAATGTCTGCAATGTCAGTATGAGATCAGTTAAGTTAGTCTACAGAATGTCTGCGATGTCAGTCTGTGATTAATCAAGTACAAACATGTACACTTAAGTCTACGACATCACTCTGTATGGGCAATTCCATGGTAACTTACGTTACATTTTTAGGTACTTTTACACACTCTCTCGAGTCTGACATCTGAATGTATTTGTTTCACCTATCTGTTACGTTACCATGTTACCATATATTTAGCCTTTATTTGGCTGATTAAATTGTACAAAGATTTATGTTTTACTTGCAATTGAAATACTGTATTAAGTACATGATTAAGTTTTTGCGGTGAGCTCGAAATGTAGCTTTGGCATAGGTCCTGGCACTGTTGAAAATGGGTGTTTTCTTCTTCAATGCATTTGCCCTTTCTTTTCTTCAATTTTCAACATTTGGCTACACATTTCCTGGTGGATTCATTCCTTTATCCATACTTTATCCGAATCTTTTTGTTAGCATGGCACTTTATGACAGCGGCTAAAGCTCACTTTTTGTACTGTTCATATTGACCAGTAGCTTTCAATTTATATCTATACCATTTCTGCTTTTCAGCTTGAGTTAATTTTGGCATGATCATTCTGTTGAGATTTTTAAGAACAAATACTATTTAGAATTTTGTAAATTTTTGTAAAAAAATAGTCATAGAAATCAGCCAGAAAGGTTTAGATACAGTATGTGACATTCCACTAAATTACAAATGATTATAAATTACATCAAAAATAACATTCTGAGGCCTGCAGTATATTTGTTGAATAAATGAATGCAAGACATCACTAAAAAACCTCAAATACATTATGTGAGTCATACAGATTTTACATCAGCAGAGAATGATCAAACATTGTGATGTAAGGAGTTCAAAGATCATATAGAGTGTACTACAGGCTTGGGAGGTTTTTGGATCTTAACATGTAGTTCTCTGTAAAGTTGTGACATCATGATGACGTTATCAGAATTCGAATTACACAAAATCAAAGTTTAATATTTCAAAAAATCATATCTCATGAACCACAAAAGATATATATTCACAATCTTTGCATCATCATCATTTCGTACACAGACATAACCCCAGTTTAAGTCAAAAAATACTCTGAAGCACTATTATACAGTAGGGTCTGAAGACAATGTGATAGGGAATTTGGATATATTTGGCCTTCCGTGAATGAAATAACTATTGACATGATCTGACTTATTAACCCTGCGGCTCGTTTGATATTCATTTATACGCGGCCTCAGCACCTATACTACACCGTGTAGTAGGTTGTAAATCGTTAATTACATGGGTAAATGAACTGATTTTCCCAATTTTATTAATTTTATCTTGTTTCAGAGGGTCTAGAGATGTTTTCTATCAAAAAAAATTTTTTTGTAAATTTTTATGTTTTTCTTAGAAAGATAATTACTAATTAATACTAAAAAATCTCATTTTCCCCCAAAAAACCAAAAAAAACCTCATTTTTAAACACAAAACCTGTACTTTTTTTACTCAATAGTAGTCCAGTCTACTATATATACATGCTGCAATATATACAAACCCATTGCCCATTCATAAAAAGCCACCTGCTATGATCGATCACTCAGATACCGCCATCCGACCCCCCCCCCCAAATTGCCATCCCCCAATATCAGCCACACCCCCCCCCCCGCCCCCAACATAGACGTATTTTATTGGTCGAAATACATCAGGCCTGTCAAATGCCATCACAGAGCCATTTGATATGTCTCCCAGACCGCTGCAGGCATGTTATCTGATGGTAATCAGCCGGTGTGTTTATGACCTTGGTGACCCCCAAGGCTAAGGCAGTTTGTACACAAATCCCATAGGGACCACTCAGGAATGGCACTTGCGGCTGGCTTAAAGGGGTGAACAAATTTTCCCAGTACTTTAAGCTTCTAACACAGTATGTCTAATGGGGATCCAAAGGAACTTACGAAGGATTAAAAATTTTCTCCCGTTAATTAATGAATAATTACAGAAAGTTCGTTGACCTACTACACCGTGTAGTGGTGCTGTTCGCGCGCAGGGAAGACGGATGACGTCAACCCGGGTTACTTGAGCAGTGAATTTTACTACTTGCCCAGCACTAGTATGAATCCCCAGTTTTACTTAAATTTAAGCCTACACATTATTGACAGAATGTCATGTTAAAAAGGGTACAACTTAATACAAAATTACTGAACTCTCCTACTACTACAAGGGTCAAAATCAGTCAAAATGTTGATATACTTGCCAAGGTTTATTTAGCGTACTTAAAAGTCGAACACTGTCAAACCTTATGAAGTACATTTACAGGTCAAAATAGATTGACCGTTTTTGACTAGTACAAGCATTGTCTGGTATTGTTCAGGGTGGTCAAAATTACAGTAAAAACCAGTCAAAAATGCCCCAGTGTGCACATTTGGATTAACAGTCAAAATAGGCAATTGACTGATTTTGACCTCTATAGCTACTTGCTGCTAAAGTGCAGCTATTTTAGGAGGGTCAATATTAGTCTTGGTTCAAAACTGTGTTTGTATGTTTTTGATACACGATCTGATGGCGCTACACGAATGCTACAATCATGAACCGCTACCACACACACACGAACTGCTATCAAACAGTCTTGGGAACTTCGTATAATCTCCCCCAAAAAATGGGGGGGAAACCACTACGCATGCGTCAATTGGAAATGTTAGCACAGCCCACATTTTTGGTGCACACGTGCATAAACAACAACGGACTGCTGTGAAGTTGTCGATCAGTGAACACGACACAGTTTTGAACCAATCCTAGGCCAATATCTGATTTGATACCATTCAAATAATAAAATATAAATAGGCCTACAGAATCAAAGACAATAGAATATAATTACAAATTTTTAAAACATGTTCAGGCACATTGCTGGTGCTGGGTTTTCTCCCTCTCCCCTGGACAAATGTGGGATATAAAATTGTTTAAAAAGCATTATTAGTACACAGAGCTGATGTATCGCCGATGTTTTACCATGATTTCATTATAGAAAGCAAATTCTTTGAAATGTGAATATAATTATATCACTGGTATAACAGTAACGCATAAATGACTGGGACATTATTTACTGTAAAACCATGCTTCTTATTTTGAAAAATGTGTAATGATCCGATGAAAAAGAAAATGTTGGGAAAATGGCGTCACTATAATAACAACAACACTATTTGGCTTGTTTGTTGGACATGCGTCCCTTTCTGCCACCAATATAAATACAGGTTTTTCTGGCGGTATTACAACCCTTTTTCATTCAAGTTAATACCCAACACTTTCACCAAAAAGATACATTCAAATTCATAAGTTGCACACTATCGTCATACCCACCTCTCCATGAAATGGCTTCAACAAATTTGTATGAACCACCTTCGGCTTATGGCTGGGGCTCTTTTGTACTCGAACCACCACATCACTGAGAGTCTTCGTAATGAGAAGGGGGCCGTCGAACTTCGGCTGCAATTTGGGTGACACACCCACTTTCCTCTCATCATTACTGCTGCCCCGACCTGGTAGTTCTCGTTTGTAACTTTATGATCATACTGCCGGCATTGATAGTGAGC
This sequence comes from Zoroaster sp. YZ-2022, assembly GCA_029582265.1. Lineage (NCBI taxonomy): Eukaryota > Metazoa > Echinodermata > Asteroidea > Forcipulatida > Zoroasteridae > Zoroaster > Zoroaster sp. YZ-2022. The sequence continues at coordinate 12,445,209 of CM055833.1, read as the reverse complement.
AGATCTCTTCAGGTGTTTTCTCGCCTTTTCATGGGCTACCTTTAGCCTCCTCTCCAGTTCAATCACATAGTCTGGTGCCTCCACCGACTCACCGGACAAGGAAGAGCCACAGATGACATCAATTGGAAGTTCCACCTCCCTTCCCAACATCATCAAGTTTGGTGTCAGTCCTGTGCTCTCCTGCGATGATGCTCGATATGCCATCATTATTGCAGGTACATGACGATTCCAACCCCTCTGGTCCTCGGACGTATACGACGACAACATGAATTTAAGGGTTCTACTAAACCTTTCGACTTGTCCGTCGCTCTGCGGGTGGTATGGGGTCGTCCTGGTCTTGACGATCCCGAGGAGTTGACATGTTTTTCGAAACAACTCACTTTCAAAGTGCCTCCCCTGATCGCTATAAAGGAGTCTTGGTGTACCGAATCGGCTAATAAACTCATTGACGAGAACATTTGCAACTATGTCAGCGGTGATCGAAGCCACCGGGTAGGCCTCGGTCCACTTTGTAAAGTAGTCACTGATGACTACAATGTAGCGGTTCCCAGCATCTGTCTCCGGAAAGGGTCTGGTAATGTCAATTGCTATCCTCTCCATGGGAACCCCAAAGATCTGTTGTTGAAGTGGTGCTCTCTTGGTCTTTGTGTGTAACTTCTGCTTTGCACACTCAAGGCATTCACAGGCCCAATCTCGGACAGCATCTCGCATCTTCGGCCAGTAGAAGCGACGCTTCGCCTTCTCATACAGCTTGGTTATTCCAAGGTGTCCTCCAGTCGGGGAATTGTGTAGCTGGCAGAGGACTTCCCTCTGCAATTCAGGAGGCACTACTAACAAGTAGCGAACTTCATTACCGGTGTCATCCACCCATCTTCGATGTAATACCCCCTCCTTGAGGTACAGCTGTTTCCATGCTCCCCATAGTGTTTTAAGTGTCACCCCTTCGATTGAGATTTCTTCCCAGGTTGGAGGAGCATTCTGGGTTTCCAGCCACTGGATAATCTTACCCAGAAACGGGTCTTTTCTCTGACACTCCCGCAATTCTGTCACTGTCCTACCTTCCAGCCACTTCACGGGTACTGCACTCGCTGCCTGGCAGCTTGCAGATGTGATTTCAGGAAGTTCTGCAAGTTGTGGTTGTTTGGTATCAACCTCTGCGGTTGTCTCAACCTGGTCCATATCCTGAACAGGTGCCTCACAGTCAGATGAATGATCGGATATACTCTCAGTCTTACATGGATGCTGGCACTGATTACAGGGTATCCTGGACATTGCATCAGCGTTTGTATGCTTGCATCCTGGCCGGTGTTCTATGTTGAAGTCGTATTCAGCCAACTGCTGCAGCCATCTCGCTACTTGCCCAACTGGGTCCTTAAATCCAAACAACCACCTGAGAGCCCCATGGTCTGCCCGTAGCTTAAATCGCCGTCCATACAGGTATGGGCGGAAATATTTAATGAAGTGGACTACGGCGAGCATTTCCTTCCTCGTTACACAGTAGTTTCTCTCAGCCTTTGAAAGAGCTCGGCTGGCATACGCAATCACCCGCTCTGTGCCATCTTGTTGTTGGGTGAGCACTGCGCCTATCCCGAAGTTGCTAGCATCCGTGTCCAGGGTGAACATAGTTGTTGCTGATGGGTAGGCCAATATTGGTGATGAGATAAGCCTCGACTTCAGCTTATCAAACGTTTGCTGGCATTCTGCCATCCAATTGAACACTCTTCCAGCTTCAGTAAGCCGATGCAAAGGTCTTGCTAACTCGGCAAATCCTGGAACAAACCGCCGGTAATAGGACGCTAGTCCCAAAAAGCTGCGAACCTCTCGAACAGATGAGATAACTGGCCAGTCCCTCACACGCTGGATCTTCAATGGGTCTGTTTTCACACCCTCCGCAGAGACAATATGCCAAAGATAGGCCACTTCATCTTGAAATAGTTGGCACTTCTTTGATTGTAGCTTGAGTCCGGCTTCAGCCATTCTTCTCAAGATCAGTTCTAGGTGCTGCACGTGCTCCGCAAATGAAGTACTGTACACGATTACATCATCCAGATACACTAGACATACTTGCCACTGCAAGCCTTGCAGTACACGGTCCATCAGGCGTACAACGGTCGAGGGCGCATGACTTCGAATTGATACAGCCTGCTGGGTGTGGCACATGCTGTCTTGTCCTTGTGTCGATCATCCATCGGGACTGAAGCAAGGTCGAGCGTAGAGAAGAAACAGCATCCGTATAGCTTGTCGATCGTCTCATCAATACGAGGAATAGAGTATGCATCCTTTCTCGTGATCGCGTTAAACCGTCGGTAATCAACGCAAAACCGTATCTTCCCGTTCTTTTTCCTCACTAAGACAATCGGCGAGGCCCATGGCCCAGTAGCTGGCTTTATAATGCCTTTCTTCAACATGGACTCAATCTCAGCCTCAGCAACGTCCCTTTGATGAAGCGGTAGGCGTCTAGGTCTTTGTTTTATGGGGGCCGTGTCTCCCGTCTCAATTCGGTGTTCAGCCAATTCTGTCCGCCCTAGGTCGCTGTCATTGTGGCAAATTGTTGCTGGTATTTGATCAAAAAATCTTTTAGCTGATGGCACTCCTCCTTGGTCAGGATTTTCACAGATCTCTGGTACAGGTCTTTCAGATGGTTGGGAATAATGCGGTCGTCTAAGTCGTCAACAGAAGAAGTGTCCTCTTGTGCAACTGCTCTCACACATTCGGGCTTGATGGTAGAGTCGTCCTGCACTACAAGTTCGGGGCCTATTGCATCTACTGTGCTGAATGTTGCTACTGTTGTCCCTTTGTGGAGTATTATTGGATCATCCCTAGGATTCATGAAACGTAGGGGTAGTGTATCGGAACTGGTGCTAACTATCAATGGTGCAACCATGACGTGGCTCCTTCTAGCCAACGTTTGAGAAGGCTCAATCATTCCGCAGGAAACCGTCATATCACCGTCCTCGAGACTTCCCGCAACGAGCATCTCGGTCCAGGGAGGAATTACAATCGTTTCTAAAACAGTCACCCGACAGCTCTGCTGTCTGTTTGCTGTCTCCCCTAGAGGCAGCACAAACCCTCCCCACTCCAGACATCTGTTTGTGACATCTATCACACACTTCTCACTGCGCATGAAATCTAATCCCAGTAGCACCTCATTTCCGATTGAAGCTACGACAAACCAGTGCCATACACTATTTCCTGCAAGTTGTAGCTCGGCTACTACTTCTCCGGTCACGTCTTGTTGTCTGCTAGTAGCACTTTAATGTTAGTGCTTACCACTGTAGCCTGGTCCTCTTTTGACCATCGTCGGACTACCTTGTCCGAGAGAAGAGATATTGTCGCCCCAGTGTCCAATAACGTGTCCACACGTATCCCATTGATACATGCATCCAGATGCAATCCTTCACCACTTACAGCAGCAACATTCTCAGTTTGTAGATCAATAATGCTGGGCCCTTCTTGTCCCGCTGTTCCTTGGACCTCAGGCACAGCTTCAATTAGTTTTCCTGGTTCTGTTGTTGACTCTTTGCAACCGACACCTTCGCATTTCCCTGTCCTGAATCGCTGTTGTCCTTGGCTTTCAACTGGGGACAGTTGGCCTTCACGTGTCCAAATTCTTGGCATTTGTGACACTTAATGTCCCTCATGGAATATTTTCTTCGATTTTTCCAAGAAGCCTTTCTTGTGTCATCGACTTGTTTCTCCAACCTTTTCAGATGTTCCACGACATCTGCCAGCTGCCGCGAAATATCTGAAGTCCTTTGGGAACTGATCTCCACGACAGGCTTCTCTACTTGAACTACCTCCACGGTGGCACTTCGGAGCTTTTTGAGATCTGAGGACCGGTGCTCTTTTTCAGCTTTATACAGTGCTTCGAGTTCTACTGCGGCTGCCACTGCTTTGTCTAATGTACCGGTCCTCATCTGAATTATTCTCATCCTTATATCTCCATCGTAGACGGTATTCAAGAAATGGTCACATCCCATTCGGTCACGACTATCCTCTGGAAGGTCAGAATAGAACTTGTCTACCAGTTGTCAAATCTCCTCTGCCAACTCTACGAGGCTTTCGGATGGCTTTTGATGACGATTCCTCAATTGGGCTCTGTGCAATTCCTTCCTTCCTGAGGGATCAAAGTGATACTCTAACGACTTGACTAGTTGCTTGTAGTCTTTCGCTTCGGTTTGCAGACTACCTAGGGTTTGCTGTGCCAATCCTGTCAGCAGAACGGCTAGGTACTAGCATTTGTCTTTGTCGCCCCAACCATTTATGGCGGCACACATCTCAAAGTGCTTGAGGTAGGGCTTCCATGGCCCTTTCCCATCGTAGTGGTCAGGTCTGATGATAGGTCTCTTGTTACCCCCATCCGACTCTTTCGGCTTAAACTCGTTGGCTCTCTTTTCTTCTCCGGTTTTCTGCACCATAATTGACTTGCAGGGGCTTCTCGGATACTCCACGTCCGACTGCTTCTGGGTCCTACACCTTGGAACCTCTGCCATGACAGTGGGCCAACCGGTTGTGTGGCCATTACAGGGGTCGTTCTCGACACTTCGCCCTAACTGTTGGCCGGCTTTAGTCTCACCTTGGAGATGATTTATTGGTTGACAGCTGCTTTTAATTTGGAACAATTCACTGTCTCTACACTCCTGTTTTTCACTGTTGACCATCTCATGATGACCAACATGAAGCAGTTTCTCGACTGGTGAACTTGACCCTATCCCCATTGTGTATGGAAGGCGCTGGTCGAATGATCGGGTTGGTTCAAGGAAAGAGACGCTGACAATTCGTCTACTCGGCTTGTGATTTTCCAGCGTCGTGTTCAGCAAGCATCCGGCCGGATCACCCTGACCCGTTCCTCTCCAATCTTTCTCATAGTTGTGAGTCATCTGATCAAAAAGACTTGGTTTGTCTGACATTGAAGACATAGCTGTACTTGCAACCTATTTGACCTATCCATTGTAGAGTTATGCCTAGACAAAACTTGTTTAAACCTATATACTGGAATGGACAGCTTCTCCGGTCGGATGGATTCCAGGCAGAATGATTTCCGGGCAGAAGATCTCTAGCTGCAATACACTCTACACTTGTGGACACACACACCGGCTTGGTATGTACCACTGCCGGCTCCACGACGTTCTGTCCCTGTTGTTCTCCCTTCCGGCTCGGTATGAACCACTGCCGGGTTTTTTTCTACTGTCCGTCCCCGTAGCTTTCCCTTCCGGCTCGGTATGAACCACTGCCGGGTTTTTCTACTCTCCGTCCCCGTTAATCTCCCAGTCAGTCCTGGATTTATGGGCTTAAATCCCACCGCTGCCACCAATGTAACAAGGCCCACGTCGCGGTCTAAGGACTTTCTAAATAGGGCTTGACTAATTTTGGGAAGATAAACAGACAAACCACACGGACGAAAGACAACCGAGCAAGTAAATCGGACACATACCAACTGTTATTGATTCTCTTATTTGCTTCTTGATTTATTCATTTACTCTCACTTACATGTTTCTGTAGTAGATAGCTCTTAAAAGATAGCTCTTAAACCATTCCAGTGCAATCCCCCCAACACCATAATGCTCTAATTTGTGAAGAATATCATAGTTAATAGTGTTGAATGCTTTAGAAAGATCCAAGAACATACCAATACAAAACCGTTTGTTCTCAAAAGCATTAATAATGGTATTTAAACATCTAAAATAGCAAGTTCTGTAGATCTGTGAATTCTAAAACCGTACTGAGAATCTAATAACAAGTCATGCTTACTAATGAAAGAGACAGTCGGTTATAGACTAGTTTCTCAAAAAGTTGAGAGAAAACGGGCAAAATTGAAATACATGTAGGGCAATAATTGTTAATATGTTTATTACCACTTTTAAATACTGGAATAACCTTGTCTATTTTTAACTGATTGGGGGAAAACACCCGTTGTTAAAGACTTGTTGAAAAGCAAGGAGAGGGGTTTTACAATAGCGAACTTCACTTCCTTTATAACATAAGAACTAATGCCATCAAAACCTGGGGCTTTTCCTGTTTGTAAGCCTGAAACAATGGAAGAAATTTCAGCTTCAGTGGTTGGCATCATGAACACGGAATGCTCACATCTGTTACCCAAAAAAGAGTCAAACGTTTGGCTAGACAAAGGCAAATTATTAGCAATAGTATTACCAATGCTGACGAAATACTCGTTGAACTTATTGGCTATGTCTCCGTCATCATCAATTCTTGTGCCTTGAATAATGTAAGCTGGGTTTTGATGGCTCTTCGTTTTGTTGAGTAACATGTTAATAAGTTAACATTTACCTTTGGAGCCATTTTTTAGATTACCGGGGGTACTATATTTATCATAAAAGTAATTCTTTTTGGATAAACGGATTAAGCGAGTAAGTTTATTTTTGTATGTTGTGTAAACACTATTTTGCCAGTTTTATTATTTAAATATTTTTTATATAAATGATTTTTATTTCTAATAGAGTTATATATGGCAGGGGTTAACCAAGGCAATTTAATTTTTATGAAAGTGGCACATTGCAAAACTGCAGGGGAAATTCTGTTCATAAAGTCATGAGAAAACCTCAAAAAATTATCATAGGCAATATTTGCATTATGTGAATATACATTTGTGTCCCAATCACACTGGTTGATATTATCAATAAAATTCTGAATACGAGTAGAGTTAATTATTCATCTACTTGACTGTGTGTTGCCCTGAACCTTTATTTGAAGATAGTTTACTACAGTAAACACTGGGAGGTGATCACTAATGTAAGAAATTATGATTCCTGATTCATGGCCAAGATATACATAGTAATGATATTATCAATCGGTCACTGAATCATTCACAATTCTCGTAGGTTTACTAATAAGTGGGTAAAACGATTGAGAAACAAGAGTATCCATGAAATCATGAACAGAGTGATCAATATCGTAATTTAACAAGTTAATATTAAAATCACCTATGATGTAGCATTTTTTATTCTCATTACTTACACAAGATAATATATCATTAATACAATGAGTAAACAGTGTACAAGAAATGTCAGGTTTATAAGCTACTCCAATAATGGATTTACTAGTAGTTTAGAGGAATTAGCTACTTCAATAAAGCATGACTCAATATCAGTCGTGTTAATATTCATGTCTTTACGCACACTATAAGTGAGGCTATTGTTAATATAAAATAAAGAGCAACTCCCCCTCCTCTCTTATTACGTCGACAATAACCGTCTATATTAAAACCAGGGATATTATTTAAAGGATCATCAATATTACTTTAACCACGTCTCAGAGATGCCAATAACAGAGAAATTAAAATCATGCAGGTCAATAAGTTACCTTACAGCATTAACATTTTTGGGGAGACTGCGTGCATTAACGTGTATCAGTTTTACTGCTGACTTACAGGTATTATCAAATTTACCCCGGAACTTGCAGTCTGCACTGTTCTACTAAAGCTAACGGTGGTACCATTACATGTCCTACTAAACACATTTGGATACAGTGCAGCAGACGACAAAATGGGTGCCGAGTTTGCCGGGAGGAGAGTTTGCCGAGGGGCGAGTTTGTCGCGGGTGGGGGGGTGACTTTGTGAGGGGCGAGTTTGTACCAACAGGGGACAAGTTGTGTTGTGAAAATATTGCATACCTACCTGTCATTTAACACAAATAATTCCCAAATTGCGCAAATCCCTAATTTGCGCAGCATCATAAGCAGCGCAGTCGCGGGATTGCACTGCGCAATCTGCAGATTGTGCAAAATTTTGCTCAATCTCAAGATTGCGCAAATCCCAAGATTGCGCTCAACATAACCACTTTGCATATGACGTCGCAAACGGAAGGTCGCCCTCTATCAGTCTGAGGCTAGAGAAGGTCACTCATTGGTTCATGTATGCGCGCTCATACATGAACCAGTGAGTGACCTTCTCTAGCCTCTGATAGAGGGTGATATTCAGTTTGTGACATCATATGCATAAGGTCTATTGGTCTTTCAAGAAAAAGCTTCTCCAAGTGATTTTATTTTAAACAAACAGGCTATATTTACGCCGCCGTAAACGATCTCTGAGCGCTATATTTACACCATTTCTCTAGCACATGCGCACATGTGATGACGGACTTGGGTTGAATGTGAAACCGCCTTTCTACCACCGTGCTTGCATGCATAGTTGATATCAGAAAACTTCATTTCATCGTAAAAAATGCATTTTGGAGCGCGACGTCGTCCAACTTAAACTGTTCTGCTGCTTCTTACATAAACGTTGCAGAAGTTCTCTTTTTCATACTGAGCAACAGCACGCTCAAGTTCTTCATAAGAAGAAAATTCTTCACCAACTTTCGCAAAAACTGCCATTTTTCCACGCCATTACAGACTGCCGGAAAAGCTGCTTTGCGCATGCGCTAGAGAAATGGCGTAAATATAGCGCTCAGAGATCGTTCACGGCGGCCTAAATATAGCCTGTGCCTATTTTAAAACTGTAACATATCGTCCATGTACGTAATTCGCCGCACTCGTGAAATGACGCACCTACCTTTGGCTTAGAATTTCTCGGAAAACTCGTATTACTAAGTCATGCTTGTTACAGAAATAAAAATTATAGTGAAATTGTATGATTTACTGGAAAGTTAGTGCTTGTGAAAGTGGAAAAAGTTGTTTAACCACTGATTTTACTAGATATAAAATAGTAAGAGATTTACATGACCTCAATTTTTTTTCACGAACATCTGTGATTTTATTGTTCTATGCCGTCAACAAGCTGTTGTCTGTGGAAACCAAAATATATATATGAATGCTTTGCATTTGCAATGATTTTTTAAAGAAATACTGATCCTCAAATTGGACACATTCAAGCGAACGAAGACTACTTAATTCGTTGGTGTTTATTTCGACAGTAGTGGAAAATTGAGAAAATGAAACATTAATATCATGGTTATGAAAAGAAATATTTTATTTGACAAAATGTTAACAGCAATTTTACACATTTCAAAGTACTTTTTGCAAAAAATTTAACCACCTTCCATTTTATTGGTATTTCAAGAATATTGATTAAAAGTTTTGAGAGCTTCTCCAAATTATACCATTTTATTTTAAAAATCGAAAACAATATTTTTAGGGTAGAATGTCGTATCTGGCCGCCACTATTTTTCATTAAATATTTATAACCAATAATGTAATCTTACCTACCTGGTAAGGTGGAGAACATATGGATGATGATGGACATATACATGTACTTCAAATTATTCCAGGATATTTATTTCATGAAAAATCAGGCATTTTTGGTATACGATGACTTCCTCAGTCATGTCAGTCTGATCTTGTAAAACTCCACAATTAGTGACCAACACAGTCATTGTACATGCGTAGCGGCAACTATAATAGGATCCTTCTATTTTCTGAAGGGGAGGACTTTTTTAGAAGGGAAATCAAGTCCGAAAACCATCATAAAAGTGGATTTTAAAGATAGTTTTCGCTTTCTGTACCACCAAAAATCGATAGAATGATTTTTTAACTGGTAAGTGGTTGCAAAAAAGGGGCAGCGGGATACGACATTCTGTCCTATTTTTATTTTCAAGTTTAAAAACAATTTTACAACCATCTGGAATAAGATGAAACATGATTTCAACTGTTTTTCTTCTTGGGTACATTTTCTGTGCCCCCATCAACTTTAACAGTTTGGGGTGAGTCATTATACCAACATCAATTTTCTGATGACCACAATTCTGTGCGTCTCAAAAAACGGGGCTCAAGACGTCCATGCATATGATCATGTATTGAAATTCAGCATTTTACAAGAGAATCCTTCAGATCACTGAAACAAACTGAAACACCAAACTGCTAATTTCTTGTAAGGGGTAGAATGTCGTATCTGGCCGCCACTGTTTTTCATTAAATATAACCAATAATGTAATCTTACCTACCTGGTAAGGTGGAGAACATATGGATGATGATGGACATATACTTCAAATTATTCCAGGATTTTTATTTCATGAAAAATCAGGCATTTTTGGTATACGATGACTTCCTCAGTCATGTCACTGAAAACTGATGTCAGTCTGATCTTGTAAACTCCACAATTAGTGACCAACACAGTCATTGTACATGCGTAGTGGCAACTATAATAGGATCCTTCTATTTTCTGAAGGGGAGGATTTTTTTAGAAGGGAAATCAAGTCCGAAAACCATCATAAAAGTGGCTTTTAAAGATAGTTTTCGCTTTCTGTACCACCAAAAATCGATAGAATGATTTTTTAACTGGTTAGTGGTTGCAAAAAAATAAAAAAAAGCCCTTAAAAAGTGGCGGCCGGATACGACATTCTTTCCCTTGTAAGTTACCGTCCAGTTGATTATATAACCTTAGGTGCGTCATTTAGGGTAAATTGAGGATAACCTTAGGCGAGTCATTTAGGCCATGAGAATGAAAGTCACAGATTTGCATCCACCGCCTGCATGTCCCGAAAGCTACCGCCTAAATTTTTCATTATTTGCCAAAAAAATCATTATTTGCACAAAAAAGGTATTTCCACCAAACAAATTTAGTTCCAAATCATCCACATCAGTAAAACAAAGTTTTTACCAAATTTCCACCAGTATGTGCGCTATAATTAGGTATGTGAAGATACGCATCGATCGCGGCCGATATTTTCTGCCCGATTTCTGTTCCGCATCACGTCATGCGCGCTGGGGAAATCCCCATAAATTCGCATTCTGATTGGCTGTAGACGATGATGACGTAGTGGAAAATCCCCTCTTACATCCGCCATGTTTGATTTTTTTATTTTTGGAATGTTTTGACCTTCGCTGGAAAAGTTGAAGAAATCACTGTTTTGACGGCACAAATACCACTCTAAGGCCCAATCCTACGTTATTGAAAGGTAAGTCTACATTATTGTTGTTATTTCATCTTTAAAATCCCAAAGTTTCATTGTATTTTATGGGTCCAAAAAATTTGACTTACCCGCAGTCTGACGCGACCCGGTCGCAGCTGGGTCGTCTGGGGGCAATGAACGGGAGCCGAAAATCAAGCGTTTTTATTCAAAAAAGTCGCGTTTTCGGTCACAAAATTCTATTCAAGTACCTTAAGATAAATGACGCTAATTAACGAGCTTCAAATGCTTGTAATTTCCTTATCAATTAAGATATCTCAATAATTTTGGTACCACTGTGTAGGATTTTTCAAGCTCTTTCCAGTGGTACTAATTGCATTGGTATTGGTTCACTTTGAATATTTTCTTCACATAGGCCTACCTACTATAATCATTAGCACATGTTCTCTTACACAGTCTTACTCAGTCTTAGTCCCACATACGTCGTTCACAAAAAAGGTCGCATCACGCTAAAACTGTATGGTAAACTCCGTCCGATCCGCACCTGGGCAATTCCATGTCATGGACATTACGTTTTGGGACATTTTTAAAACTTTACATGTCAGTTAAAACAAATTAAAAGTTTTGATCGATTGTTTTGTGTTGGATACTTGTAACCTGTGTTCTAATACTTCAAATGATACTATGTCTTTTAAATAGTTTTAATTAATTAATGAGTATGAGTATTGCAAACGAGCGTCATGGACATTACGAAAAACGGAAGTGATTTTTACGAACAACACAATCAATTTCAAAACTCTGTGAAGTTTAAGTTCCAATTTTTTAAAACTCATTTTTATTTTGTTAACAGGGAAACAGTTAACATAAAAATTAATAACATTTTTAGGAACAACTTTCAACTTTCTCGTTTTACATGTTAATGAAGTGTCATGGACATTACATTTTGGCATATTTTTACGTCCATGGACATTACGACCAACTTGTTTAATGGTACGTCATCTTATCACTGCTGTTTACAATATGCTGTAACCCCTTGCCTTTGATATGTATATTACACTTTGTCAAGTATCTCTCTTCTCCATTTGTAACCTCTCCCACACATTTCTTGAACCAGAACTCCCCTTAGCATCTCACTGAAACCCCGCCCCTCATGATCACCCCCTTTTTGTACATTTACGCAAGTATAACTCTTTCCTTTGTGATTTACCATAGTTATCTTATCTTTCCTTCCTAATTATCATTCCCAATTGTAATCCTCTGTTGTTTTTTATTTTCTCAAACTAATGTGATTGTTTTTCAACAGTAATATGATTTGCTTGCGTCAATGTTACCGGAAAAAATAGTCAAATTAAACAGTAAAGTTTTCTGGGATTTTCAACGTTGATCTTGAGCATGTAATGCTTGTGATTGGGTGCACAACTCCCAGTAGATCAGTTGAAATGCTCTGTGAAGACTTCTTGGGAAGAAACGGGCCAAATATAGCTGCTTCCTTGGTTTTCAGATTTGAGCTGTTAGTTTGCAGTTCACCAGCAGTACACAAGGTTATCACATGTGCTAAACATGTGCTTGGAAAGATTTTTGCTGATGATTTCTAGTACAAGTACTTTCATTGGCTAATCCAGATGTTACCTCCACATGAGGTCCAATTGGAAGTTGTTACACATTGTTGCATTGTATTATACATTTGCATATTAGGATCATTCCATTGTTTTAAAAGGGTATATAAGCAGTATGTGTATGTGTAATGTCCATAACGTAATGTCCATGACAAAAAAATGTAATGTCCATGACGCTCGTTAGGACAATTGTAATTAATTTTTTTTAAATTTTCATACATTAAAGGATTAGCCCCTAAAAACTAGCTTTGCATATGAAGTCTCATAAAAATATCTCTTATTGGCTTTAGAGTGGGAAACTAAACAGCGTAAAATGTCATGGACATTACATTTCATAAATGGTCATTAAGGGCTAATTTAAACGAGCCTCATTAGCCTGAAAATAGCGTTATCATAAAACGCCTCAACAATTTAGAACAAGCACCTCCAGTTTTATGTTTTTTAGTCATAAAATTTTAAATATCTTTTATAATGTAACCAGGGGAGCGGATTGAAAAGTTTAACAAAAGTAGGACAAAAAATCACGAATTAGCCTCATTAATTTATTTTTTAAATAACGACGGAAAATACTGCAAACAAAAGAAAAAACACAAACAAAATGCAGATTTGGATTGCCCAGCTATCATTCTTACATACTTACTAAGTTAACAATTCTGCCATGAATTTGATTCCAAAATTTTGGGTCCAGGACACTTTTTGATGGAATTGCCCACCTGCAACTGTACCGCCTTCACATGCACAACGCGTTCGCTGTTGAGCCTTTTGTATCTTATGCCTGTGTGTGCGGCACGCACGTATAATGATGCACGTACGTACACAGATTAGAAGAAACATCTTGTGATTGCGCTGTTAAGTGTTATTAATGATCAATGGAAATAATGAATAATGAAAAAAAGACTCGTGTGTTTTCGAAATTTCCCGGACGCAAATCTATGACTTTCATTCTCTTGCCTTGGGCGCCTTAGGCCAGGGTAAATTGAGGATACTAAAATAGTACTACTAGTACTACATTATACATGTCATAGGCCTACATCATGTACATTATACATACTTAACGTTAGGCCTAGGCGCGCCTACTTACTTACCGTTAAGTTAGATGTTTTGTTTATAACTTGGTTAACACAGTTAGTGAACTCCTCTTTGTACAAAAAAAAAGAAATGCGTGAACAAGACTTAAAAAATTAAACTTTAAAACGGTCGTACTCTACTCGTAATCAGACACTTTAACTTTAAGTTTAAGTAGGCCCCTATGCGGCCAAATTTTCCAAAGTAGTCGGCCAAAATTGGTAAATTAAACAATTTGAGAGAGACGTCAGGGTCCTTGCTCTATGATGACACATCAACGTACCTTATTTGAGCTGAATTCGCGGCTGCGAATTTGTGGCTGAGATCGGAATTATGGCCCAATTCGCGGATAGATTTCAGTCTGGTGCCCCTATTCTGCAAACATATTTTGTAAACATTACTCATTGCTCACCATGTTGCTCACTTAATATAGGGAACCAGTCTAGGCCGGCTACACGATAGTAAAAGTGCATGCTGTAGCTACTACTTGTACTAGCACCTGTGTGACAATATGTGAGTCTTTTTACGTTATTTAGCATTCTAATTTTCGTTTTGTTTTATTTTGAAAATGAACTTATCTTCATTGTATTAATATCGGGTAGAATGTCGAACTCATCCTCCGCTTTCTCCGTTCATGATAACCAATAATGTAATCTTCACAGGTTTTACGATCGGCAGTGGATTTTTACCGGCGACGGTAAAATTCTGAAACGCTATTTTAACCGTAAGATAAGATAAGATAATATAATAGTTTATTTAGCCAATGATTAAAAACAATCACAGGAATTTGTAATATTGGACTCGCAACATCATACACGTACAATACAATTAAACAATAATTACAACAGTCAATACAATAAAAAATATACCTAAAATTACAATATCCTAAATTTAAAATTTTCCATTAAAAAACCTGCACGGCCGATGGTATAAAACTATTCTTAAGACGGTCAGTTTTTGCACTGATGTAGGCAGATTCACGCAAACCGCCGTTGGTGGCGCTATTTTTCATATGCTTTTGTACTGTAAAAGTTTGTGACCTGCCGAACTTTCATGGTAAAATTCTAGTAATATAAAGGGTAGTCTATGGTATGTAGTCACTTCTACATGTAGTGTCGATAAATGGATACTACACATCGTGGTTATCTTAAATGATCAATCCATGCCAACTGTAACGTTGGCTTAAAAACAGTGCAACTTGCTGAAAATAGACTTTGTTAGTACTACAAGGATACATTGCAGGCACATTCGGTCACAACCTTTTCCATTGAAACTGGATCTTAAATAGGCAGATTCACGCAAGCCGCCGCTGGCGGCGCACTTCAAAAGCTAACTTTAGACATCGCGATTGTGACCGACTCACTCACATCCGGGTTCTCGCGAAAACGTTCCCCCTGGCTGTCCGTAGCTCGCGTTGTGCGGATTCATCGTTAATCTGTAGACGCCATCTTAGATTCATTCATAAATTTTGCTTCGTTTCAATGCAAAATATCCAAACTCGGACGTTAGAAATATCGCCGTGTTTACGACCCGTTTTTCATCATTGTGCATGACGGAAATTCATCATCAATTTAGAGGTATTGGATGGTCTTCACGAAACTTGAAACCACAAAAAAAAGGATACACCGTATCGTGGTTATCTTAATTGGTCAGTCGATGCCAACTGTAACATTGGCGGAAAAACAGTGCAACTCGCGGAAAATGATCCGACAGCAAATTCAAAAAAAAATCACCGCTATCGGCGATTTGACTCGGTGAATCGGGGTGTCACGCACGCTTAATCGGGGTGTCACGCACGCTTAATCGGGGTGTCACGCACGGGTGGATTTTGGTATTCAATGAGATTTTTTTGTTATAAAAGGGGTACATGCTATATAGACACTTTGTTAGTACTACAAGGATACGTTGCTGGCAAATGCGGTCACAACTTTTCAAATGAAACTGGCCTCCAAAATGACCAAATATTTAAATCAACAAAAAATCGTAACTTTGCACAGGGTTAACCTATCATGACCATTGACCCCTCATTTTCTTTCAAATTTTTTGCTCTATCCAGTGATATGACATTTAAAAGAATTGAAGCAACTTCAAATTTTCATGAAACTGCCTATAAAATGACCAAATATTTAAATCAACAAAAATTTGTAACTTTGCATAGGGTTAACCTATCATGACCATTGACCCCTCATTTTCTTTCTAATTTTTTGTTCTATCCAGTGATATGACATTTAAAAGCATTGAAGCAACTTCAAATTTTCATGAAACTGCCTACATGGATCTCATCCTTCTTCCTGAAGGCATCAGTGGAAGAACTCATTAGCTGGATGATGAATATCCTGAACAATATTATCCACACGCTTCTTCATTCTCTTATAAAATAGATTGTCTTCATGTCATCCAACTTAACTCCAATTACGTTTGATGCATTTTTAGCCACCCGATTCAGTTTATCAATTTCGCACTTAGGGGTGGCATTGAACCAGACAATGATAGAACTGGTCAGGCAAGATTCAATTACACATCTATAAAAATTTATCAAAATATGTCTGTTCACACCAAAGGATTTTAGTCTTCTTAAAAAATACAAACGTTGTTGGGCCCTTTTCAAATTCTCAGATACTATACTTGATTAGACCAGGACAGAGTATTCATTATGAATGTACCGAGAAATTTAAAACAATCCACAATTTCCACATTTCTCCTGGTAATGACAATTGGTTCAACTTGACCCTTATTTCTACGGAAATCAATGATCATTTCTTTAGTTTTGTCAACATTCAAGATGAGATTATTCGATTCACACCATTTTTCAAGGGAACCTACTTGATGTCGATAACTAGATTCATCGCCATTACAAATTAAACCACTTAGGGTGGTATCATCAGCAAATTTTACAATTACATTAGATGAATCCTCTACTTTGCAATCGTGTGTAAATAAACTGTACAATAAGGGAGAGAGACCACAACCCTGTGGTGTCCCGGTGCTAACAATAATTGGTTTCGAGAAACATGAACCAATTCTGACAACTTGTCTACGCTCCAATAAAAAATCAAGAACCCACTTGCATAAAGAATTCGGTAAATTAAGATCAATCAGCTTCATATAAAGTTTTTCCGGAATTATGGTGTTAAAAGCTGATGAGTAATCAATGAATAAAATACGAGCAAATTTTGATGAAGTTGGTCTCCCAGGTTCAAGATGCTTCAAGACAAAAAGCAAGCAGTAATTCACAGCATCATCAATGCATCGATTTGGCCGATAAGCAAATTGACACGGGTCCAGATCACGTGGCAGCAAAGATTTCATGAAGTTCATCACTAAACCTTCAAAACACGTACCGCAATTTCGGACTTTATTTCCGTTAAAAAAAAATCCTCGGGAGCCACAAGTTAGAAAAAGAAAAGGTAGTACTATCCATTTTAATGTTGAAGTCAATTTTTAGTACTATCCATTTTAATGTTGAAGTCAATTTTTAATAGGCCTAAGGCCAAGAGAATGAAAGTCATAGTTTACGTCCGGGAAATTTCGAAAACACGTGAGGCTTTTTTCATTATTCATTATTTCCATTGATCATTAATAACAGCGCAATCCCAAGATGTTTCTTCTAATTTGACGTATTCTTAATCACTTTATGTACATGCTTTCTACCTGCGAGAGAGAGAGGGAAGGGTGAAGGGTAAAAGAGGAGTAACAAGGAGAATTTTGGTCATTAAGACTCTTTTTATTGTTTTGCACATCTTTATTGGGAGAGGAGATTGAACATAGGGACTAGCGACCCAATCAACCCCCCTCGCTGGTAATGTCTCTGAGTTATTACAAGCAAGGTGAGATAACACACGCACACACTCAACCATGATAACATACAATGTAGAATTACTTTGTCGATGGCAAGGAATCGGAAAGCAGCAAACCATTTCATGTTTTTTATCACACCGACCGAAGACACACTAGGGTGACTAGGCCACTACATTGAACAGCATACTGTATATCACACTAGCGATATTGGCGGCTAGACGACTACTATGTATACTACATGTACATGTGTATAGTCGACGAGAACGCAACCGAACGTGAATCAGTCAGTCGCCAAATATCGCATTATATGATCACGCTATCGATCTATCAATATTCCACCATATGCAAAGATAATTAACCTCTTCATAGTTTGGCTTGATCATTTCAACAATTCCCTTATTAATTATTGATAGTAAAATCGAGATTAAAAGAATACAATACCATTCATGTCTTATATCTCCGGTCGTTGTTTAGTCGATCATATCACTAATTGTATGTAGGTACAGAGGTAAACAGCTAAATAAATTTATGATACATGATCGATTAGGCCTATGGCTATTCCTGTGCACGTGCGTGTCGCCGTACGTATGGTCGCCTGTGTACGTATGTGCATCATTATCATTTAAATTTGTTTATACATTTGGACCGTTCTTTTTATTTAACATTATATTTTTCCTGGGGATTACATGTACAGTAGGTACCGTATGTTTACTATAGTATTTACTACAGTACCAGCCACAAGTAATTCCAAACACTCGCGGGTAACACGCGTGCGCCATCGAGTGCATGGCGGGTAGCCACGCGAAAAACCCGCGGGGGCACGGGGAGCCACGGAAAACTTGTGGGCCGTGTCGGGGGATCTGCGTGGCCACGAGAAACCAAGGCAGCTAAGCAACGTTAGTTTTCACAACCATTGCCCAGCGGAGGATCACTGATTCGTACAACGATTTGTTATTAACGGGGGGTATGACTACACTATTTATTTGGGCGGACGACATCTGTTTACGTGTATGTATAAATTTCGACAGGAATGACGCGGTGTTACATGTATCTTTTCAGGTTGTTGGTCTGCATTCAGGCCTTCATTAATTGACCAAATTCAAGTTTTCATTTTTTAATATAGTTTAAACACAATTTAAAACAACACAATTTGTAGACGTACGTCATTGTATACATACGTTTATTTTTTAGTTTCGTTTTAGTTTTACTGCCTCAGCCACGGACCATTAAATATCCGTAGTAGTCTTTTGCGGTTTCAAAAAATCTGCAACAAACGTCTTTGCGCAAGACTAAAACCTGTATGTACTGAGTAACCTCGATCTTGTTCCACTGAATATTATTATAGTGATCAGTGTGTTGCACACGATATTGCATGCATGGGGGAACAACCTAACCTCGTCCCCAGGATTTCGATAGTTAAATACCGTCAGAAGAAAAGCGTGTGCTGCATTCAGTAGGGAAGCCGGAGTATAGGCCATCCGAATTTATTCATCGGTAAAATTACTACATGTAACTCCATATCCATGATATAGGCATTATAGTATAGAGAGGTACTAAGTTTTCGTATCTGAAGTACAAAGTAACACATTAGCTTTTTCCACGAGGGTCTAGGAGGAAGCACGAGGGGACCGTGGGGACTCCAATTTCTGAACAAAAATGTGACTAGACTGATCCCCTCAGGCCTGGCCCTGTGGCCCATGCGTTAAATGGCTTTCAATTGATAAGTTATGATGCGGTATGATACAGACGGAACCAGTGTGGAGTAGCGCTGGCGTATCTACCAACTAACGTCACTCTTTATCACTTAAATAAGTTCTGATCTCCACTGTGCGTGCCGGTGCCCGAGTGACGGCGTCTTTTGCAAGCCTCGAAATGTACTGTGATCTTCCGACTATATAATCTCGTCCCCACCCACGGCAAACGTGCAGTATCTGTATTCCTCAATCCCACAGCTTGGCTCCGTAAATGAAGTTTGCATTGCAGCACTACATGAACGTTTTTCGACTGATGGATCAACTATGATAATAACGTCATGCAAACATTCCCTAAAAAGTTTAAAAACGTTAAATCGACGGTATTTATTAAGCAAAAAAGACCAACCGTGCCATCAAACAAACATATCAATGTTATTTAATTTGACAAAAATAATAAACCGGTCTAACAGAAATGGAGGAACATGCTACAGGTAAACCTTCGTGGAATGTTATTGAACTCCCATAATGATACCGTGACAGACCCAACTGTAACGTTTTATTGCACATACATTTTACTTGTCATGTATCCTCAATTTACCCTAAATGACGCACCTAAGGTTATATAATCAACTGGACGGTAACTTACAAATTAAATTAGCAGTTTGCTGTTTCAGTTTGTTTCAGTGAAGGATTCTCTTGTAAAATGCTGAATTTCAATGCATGATCATACGCGTGGACGTCTTGAGCGCCGTTTTTTGAGATGCACAGAATTGTGGTCATCAGAAAATTGATGTTGGTATAATGACTCACCCCAAACTGTTAAAGTTGATGGGGGCACAGAAAATGTACCCAAAAAGAAAAACAGTTGAAATCATTTTTCATCTTATTCCAGATGGTTGTAAAATTGTTTTTAAACATGAAAATAAAACTATTGTTTTCGATTTTTAAAATAAAATGGTATAATTTGGAGAAGCTCTCAAAACTTTTAATCAATATTCTTGAAAGACCAATAAAATGGAAGGTGGTTAAATTTCTTGCAAAAGTACTTTAAAACTTTGAAATGTGTAAAATTGCTGTTAACATTTTGTCAAATAAAAGATTTCTTTTCATAACCATGATATTAATGTTTCATTTTCTCAATAATTTTCCACTACCATCGAAATAAACACCAACGAATTAAGTAGTCTTCGTTCGCTTCTTCTATAAGGAATGTGTCCAATTTGAGGATCAGTATTTCTTTAAAAAATCATTGCAAATGCAATGCATTCATATATTTTGGTTTCCACAGGCAACAGCTTGTTGACGGCATAGAACAATAAAATCACAGATGTTCGTGGAAAAAAAATTGAGGTCATGTAAATCTCTTACTATTTGTATCTAGTAAAATAAGTGGTTAAACAACTTTTTCCACTTTCACAAGCACTAACTTTCCAGTAAATCATACAATTTCACTATAATTTTTATTTCTGTAACAAGCACGACTTAGATAAGTTTATGCAACCAGTAATACGCCATAGTTTTGTAAGTTTTCCGAGAAATGCTAAGCCAAAGGTAGGTGCGTCATTTCACGAAAGTGCGTAATTACGTACATGGACGATAGAGGTAATCAACGGCGGAACGGGACAAAACCAATCTACATTCCAACTGTGAAAACGGAGAAATTATCAGTAAATCAACCAGGCCTTAATTATTTAATAATACAAAGAAAATGTTTAAAATGCAATTTGTCATAGAACCCAACTTAGTACCATGCGGCATCAGAAAATTAACCGACAGTAGTTTTCTAATAAATACATGTATTGTTAAGCAGATCGTATCCTAAAACTCTAAGCCTGTGATTAATGAGGCATTAGCCGAAACCATTTACTACAATTATTGACTCGTGCTAATAAAACTCGCAGATAAGCAAGCATGTTTTAACAGGGATTTTAAATGAAACAAATCATCCTATGCATGTACCCCGCTATTAAGCTCAACGTTGCAACCATTTCATTCATTTAAAATTACCCATATTTAAATGGACGTTCGGCCCCCGATCTACATTATGCTCTTGAATGACGTTCAGTTCGTGTCGTGGGCTTCCGTGCGGTGTCGTGGGCTTCCGTGCGGTGCCGTGTACTGCGTTGTGTATCGTTGCAGTTGCCCACGCAAAGCCCACGCAAAACTACCCGACACGCCACGAGCTTCGCTCGAAGGCCCACGGCAATTATCCGCGTGGCTGCGTGGCGCCCCGTACCCGGCACGCAATTTACCCGCCACGTCACGGATACTCCACGGGGGTAAATGGAATTACTTGTGGCTGGTACTGTACTACTACTACTACTACTAATAATAATAATAATAATGCATTTATAATGCGCCGTCTATCTAGGCATGCCTATTCCGAGACGCAACAATTAACACAGTATGAACATTATAGAAAGTACATAAATAAATTATACACGCACACATACATGTAATAGGCCTACATACATGTATGCATACATACATACATACATGTATACCATATATACATACACATATTATCTTCATAATAGGCTTGCCAGAATATTGCTCTCTGCTGACAGTCGTACTTCAGTTAACGATCTAATGACTAAACTTAGCTGAAATAAATTAGAACAAAGATGGAATGACCAACTTCTTATCACAACATTTAAATGTTTACAAGGCAACGCACCTTCATATTTATCGTCAAATTTCTTATTCAGTGATTCTGCACATTCCAAGGGTACACGGAGTCAAACATTTAAATGTTTACTTCTTCCACCATGGAAAACTAATCCAGGTAGACGGTCATTCCACTTTAGAGCTGTAAATCGCTGGAATAAGTTGTCAAATGACATTCGGCTCAACTTTAGTACCATGACTACACATATTTTTAAAAATGCCATCAGTACTCATTAATGCTGACATATTATGATTTCATGTATATTGATATATAGGCCTAATGTACATTTATATGTTTACACTTTTAAACTTAATACTAAGTTATGACTGTGTATATTATGTACACATACTGTAAATATATCTTGTATATACTTTTGTACATTTTAAATACATGTAGTGTTGAATACAATAATGTTTTAATCTGGACCTCTTGGGAGACCAGTACTTTGTATTGAAAGAGATATCCAGAATAAAGATAGAATAAACAAACAAACAAACATATTAACTTTAAAAGCTATATACATGTATGTAAAACAAAAAATCAAGCAAAACATTACATACATGTATACATATCCAAAAATCAAGCACAATAAGCAGTCTTAAATAAATGAGTCTTTAAATTGTTCTTGAAAACATTGATTGAACTGCAACTGCGAAGTTCTACTGGCAAGTCATTCCAAAGTTTAAGAGCAGCTGCATTAAAATGCACGATCACCATATGAAGATGCAGTCCTAGGAACAGTCAGAAGAAATTTATCAGTAGATCGTAAAGTGCGTTTGGGAACATATGGAGAAAGAAGTTCACATATCTACTTTGGTGCCATGTTATGAAGTGATTTCCAAGTGAGCAGTATGACTATGAGTTTAAATTGAATCCTTTGACGAATCGGTAGCCAGTGGAGTTGTTTTAAAATTGGAGAGATATGATCAAACTTGCGAGTCTTGGTTAACATGTGTGCTGCAGAGTTTTGGGCATGTTGGAGCTTATTTAACTGTTTATCAGTGACACCATATACATGTAGTAGGGAGTTTCCATTGTCTAATCTTGACGTCACTAAAGCATGAATCAAAGTAGCTGCTGTATCGTTATCCAAAACCTTGCGAATTTTGTTAATGTTCCTAATATGGAAGTATGTTGATTTACAGACGTTCTTGATGTGATCATCCATAGATAGCGTGCTGTCAAAGATAATTCCCAGATTACGAGCATTAGGAGAAGCATGGATTGATGAGGACACTATTTGAAAACATTTGTTTGTTGGTCTAGATTGATGATATTTTGAGGTAATAACAATAAGCTCAGTCTTATCATAATTTAATTTCAGTTTATTCAATGTCATCCAAGATTTGATATCCTTGATACATGATTCAATGCATTTGCGAGTAGCAATTTCATCTTCAGTATTATACAAATCAAATGACAGATAAAGTTGCGTATCGTCCGCATACATGTGAACTTGAAGATCATGGTTGCGGGCAATATTAGCGATGGGGGCGGAATATATAGTGAAGAATAGAGGCCCTAATACAGAGCCTTGTGGGACGCCAAAGAGAAGCGAGATGATTGAAGATAAGCAGCCACTAATATTGACAGCTTGCATTCTACTACTCAAATATGATCGAATCCATTCCAGGGCATTCTAAAGAGGATATTCCAAGAGTTAAATATATCCCAAATCTTTTCCAATTGTATATTTTTTATGAATCATATTTTGATGACAGGCAACAGCAGGCAATTGTGCCTTTAATAACATCCCATGTTGACCCTGTTGCTCACCGGCAAATGCCATGTCACCATGCCATGTTACATGCACAACTTCAAGCCATAAAAACTAATTTCGCCAGCGCGTGTATTATGGGAAAATGATTGAATTTGTGCAAGAATTTGAGCCATACTTGGTGCTAGAATAAGCCTAGTTATCACTGTAAAGCATGTATTGAGTGTATTACCGTGTACGAATAGTGCATTTTCGAATGGACATGCCATATGTAATTGCTCATTGCTCAGAAACTGTTAGAGTGCCCATCACCAAATTTGCAGGGAAGCTTGTTTACATCATAAGGTAGGCCTACCTCTTACATGAATTAGAGAAAAAAGTAAAATATATTTTTGTATACATCTTTGAACTTTACAATCTGTGGTAACTTTTTTCTGATTGATTTTAGGAGATAGGTTTTCAGATACCAATTTATAGGGCTTGTAAAAAGCTTCAAAATGACACCAAAACCAGCTCTCTATGTGTTATACTTTCTGAGATATGGGCATTTTAATTTGCGAGGTATCGCTAATTAGCTCAAAGTTCGTTAGCGTGTATCTCACTAATTATAAGACACCGAGAGCAAAAAGTTTTCCATTTCTGGCCGTTTCTCATGGGTCCCAATCATTCCCTAAAATTTGAAAAAAATCTGAGAGGTCAAGGGAAATTCTTTGTTGATCTGATATGGAATGACCCAAATGTAGTTTAACCCTCCTACAATCAGTGCAATTTTTGAAACAACCCATTCAGGCCACTCCAAGCCATTAGCTGTTGCCAGTGGCCTCCTATGGTTACCCTTCTGTGCACTGTCACACCACTGAGATTGCAGGGTAAGGTGGTCTCCCATTGATACATGTACATTGCAGGCCATACTAATATGTTCAAACATTTACAGTGGCCTTGGGTGGCACACAGTTGATTTTGTAAGATTACTTGGAAAGGACAGCAGGCTTGTACATGTATGTACTGAAGGTTGCTCAAAAGCAGAATTTCGTGGATCAGAGTGGCCTCCATGTGTAGGAGGGTTAATTCACCTTTTGTGACCTTAAGTAACTAAAATATACACTTACATTTAGTTTGATACAACTTTTGGATGGATTTGTTTTACAAAATTACTAATTTACTTGTGCCCGTGAAGTGCCTCGTAAACGCATCGAACAAAAATGGCCACTCTTTACGGAAGTGCTGTTAAACAGCATGGCACAGTACACGGCCAATTTCTGATGTGTGTGTGGTCTCTCCTTGATCCTTCCGCGGAGTTAATTTTTGTTCAAAAGTTGACCAAAACCCCACTTGATTGGAAGTGGTGAATTTAAAGTTTTAAACTGCAAATATTTTTAGTTTATGTTGAGTGAGATGTTATGAAAGTGAAGAACTTGCAAGGATATTTAGACACAGTATTTGAACTTAACTAAATAAACATCCCCATGAGTGTATGGTAATTTTACACTGCTGCCATGAACATTTGATGGTCTGCACTGATTGGCTTATCATTTGCATTGGCCTTCTTTCAACTATACATGTAGGTGGTGCTGAGAAAAAAAAATTCTTGTAAAACCTGTGTCTTACCTGCTCAGTAAGAACTAAAAAAGTGCTGAACATATGGTTAAGACATCTCAACTCTTTTGACAACTTGACACCAACAACTCGACCCTTGTGATAACACGACCCAGTTTATTTTTGCTTAGATGTTGATTGTCATTTTCCCTTGAAAAATGATTGATCACTAGTATAGGCTTACTGTAATAGCACAAACACTAGCTATAACATTATAAATGTAAATAGTAAATATACCTACATGTACATGTACATGCCCGGGAAGTATGAATCCCCATGGTTTACTTAAATTTAAGCCTAAACATTATTGAATACATAATTATTTAACTATTATTAATATTTTATTAGATGCCATTCAAGTAATAAAACATAAATAGGCCTGTAGAATCAAGGACAATAGACAATAGCATATAGTTACAAATTTTTAAAACATGTTCAGGCCCATTATCGGTGCCGGCTTTTCTCCCACTCCCAGCCTGGACAAATGTGGGATATATTTGTTTAAGAAACTATTACATACATGTAGAACTGATGTATCACCTGCTTTTTACTGGTAATTCCCTGAATCGGAATATATCGATGATGTCATTATAAAAAGGAAAACAAATTCTTTGAAAATTGAATATGATTATGTCATAAGCTTGGGTTAACAGTTCTGCCTAAATGAGTGGGACATAATTTACTGTAAAACCATGCTTCTTATTTTGAAAAATGTGTAACATATTGGGAAAATGCTGCCAAAATAACACTTTGGCCTGTGCATTGAACATGCATCCCTTTCCAGCAGTAATATAGGTTTTCCTGGAAAATTTCAACCCTTTTTCATTCAAGTTAATACCCAACACATTCAGCAAAAAGATACATGTACCAGGGTTGTCACCAGACCAAATTGAGTGCCGGCTAATTTTATCGATTGCGAGCGTAGTGAGCGGAGCGAGCGGAGCGCAGCTCCACACGGCCGGGGGTCCAGGGGCCCGCTTAAGGCCGGGGGTCCGGGGTCAACGCCCCGGTGGGGGTCGAGGGGTTTGGAGGGCTCACTTTTCACATACTTTGTTGTATAATAGTATGATATTATCATAGTATTATACAAGAATTTATGATGTGAAGGAGTGCCCTCCAATGCAATTGACAACATTGCTTTATGAAATTATGAAATGACAGCGACCGGGGCCAGGGACGGATTAACCCCCACTAGGGCCCCTGGGCCGATCATTTTTCAAGGCCCCCACTGAGGCCCCTCCTCAATGGGACCTCTCAAAGTGGGCCCTTTGAGGACCACTGCTTCACAGTACGGTGGAGCAGTGGTCCTCAAAGGGCCCACTTTGGACCCCCAGCCTGGAGGGCCCCAGCCCCCAGGAGCCTGCGTTTGAGGCTCAGACCCAGCGAGAACCACTACTGTACAGAGGAGGCGGGCCCACACATTTGATATTTGATTAACCTATACATTTCATTTTAGGCCTCGTGTCCCAGTTCCCCCAAGGGCCTGTGAGAGACAGGCCCCTTTGTTTACACCGCATAAAGCTGGGCTTTGTACGGTAGCAGTGGTCCTCAAAGGCCCACATTAAGGGGTCCCCAGCAGGGACCTCCAGCCTGGGGGCCCTGAAGGCCGCCCCAGGAGCCCTTGTCAGGGCCTCAAACCCAGTACCGCGCCGCGCGGTCCAGTTTCCCCGAAGGGCCCCCTGAGAGCCAAGGGCCCCTGGGCCCCGGCCCCACCGGCCCAATGGCTAATCTGGCCCTGACCGGGGCCGTCAGGCATAGTTTTTGTTTTTGGCATAAATCCACAGTGGCCGAAGACTCGGTAGCGTGATCAGTTCCCGGTCAGTTGTACTCGAACACGAAGATGTGGTCGCAGAAGAATGTCTCGAATTTGCCGGCTTTTTCGCTTGACCCGGATGCCGTGTCTGTCACTGCCGCCCTTGCGCTTAGTGGTCAAGAGAAAAGCTGGTGATACTTTTCTGAAAGTGCGACATAATTATTTTGATCAAAACACTTCCAAAAACGCTCACAAAACGTTCACAAAACTTTTCATGAATGGGCGGAGCTGAGGACGACGTGAATAATTTTCCCTTTGCTGAGCACATCGGGGAAAGCTAGACGCCACTGAAGTCACGCTTATCCAACCTGAAATTTACGTATATCGACATTACGAAGCACGTCGCATCATTTGCACGCGGTAGAGACTATAGTGGCATCAGCTCACTGTGCAGGCGCAAACAACCAATCATAATGGGGATTCCCAGGTCTTTTCCCTGACGTCATAAATAAATGCTAATTAGTGTATTTGTTTGTACCGCTACAAACTGAGATTTATTTTATAATATCGTACGATGTTTTAATTGATCTATAGACTAAAGTCCTCAAAATAGTGGCAAATAAGAATACATGAACTTTCTTTTACTTTAATATTCACACAATTTTCGTGCCGGTCGGTAAGACATCAATTTATGTTTGGTGCCGGTCGGCCAGCGGGAGTGCCGGTTAGACCCGACCGGCGCCGACCGGCGTAGCTACAACCCTGACATGTACATTCAATAAGCTTGGGCAATAATGCGATAATATTGACTATCGCGATACCTTTTTTTATTCAATTACAATATCGTTATCCAAATATTGACTCAGCAAATTGCGATTAACAAAATATATTGCGATTAAAAATATAAATTGTGATGAAAAAAATATATTGCGATTAAAACAAAAATCGCCATTGTGATTCAAGTCAGAAATTCCATGAAAACAAAATAAGACCAGTCTTTTCAGCTTTCGGAAGTGAGAAATAAAAAGCAAACTACTTTAGTGGTAAGCTGACTGTTTGATCACATACATGTAGGAGCTGCCCACATGAGGTTGTTTCTCTTAATCCACCGCCACTCAAAGAAACCTTTTCAGATGGAAGTGTTGGGAATTGAATGTCTTTTCGGATCGCACAATGTGTAGAAAAGGTTTATGTCTCAATTTCTTTTGAATGTCTTTTCGGATCGCACAATGTGTAGAAAAGGTTTACATGTATGTCTCGATTTCTAGCCATGGCGGTCTCTGATGCTCTGATTAAATTGATATATATTATATTGGTATAGCGGTTGGAAGTCTACGTGTAATAGTAAGCATGTCACAGGAACCAGTAATAAATGAAAAACCACAGCGTTACGTATACACACACACACACACACACACACAGTCTTGTCTAAGGTGTATACCGAGGACCTCCTATTGTTCCCCTCTTTTGTTCCCTTTGTTGTTGGACTTAAACTTTTTGAGGCCGTTCCCATTAGATTTGTACACATTTTTCAACTGAGGACATTTGCTAACAATAACCGCCAACCGAGGACCCATTGTTCCCTTTTGTTATAAGTCCTCGGTTTACCCCTTACACATACCCACACACACACACCCCCACACACACACCCCCCCCCCCCCCCCCACACACACACACACACATTCTCATTTTTGCATCCTTGTGGAGACCTCTATTGTTCTTTCCTTTGTTCCTGTACTTAAACATTTCTCATAGGGTTTGTACACAAAATTCCTTGTGGAGACATGGCTTCTTTAGAAATTCCTTGTGGAGACCAATTGTTCTTGGCTTTCCCTTTTGTTATAGGACTCCACAAGGTACATGTAGCGGTTACGGGGGCACACACACCACCCCCCCCCCCCCCCCACAGTACACACACACACACACGTGTGTAAACACCGGCATTCGGGGACTTCCTTTGTCAAATTCCTTTGTCCAAAAATACGGGGACGGATTGTTCTCCATTGTGAGAGCAACCGGGGACCATTGTCCCTTTTGTTATACGTCCCCGGTTTGAATGCGCTCACACACGCACACACACACACACACACACATTCTCATTTTTGCATCCTTGTGGAGACCTCTATTGTTCTTTCCTTTGTCCCTGTACTTAAAGGGGGACTGACATGGATTTAAATCAAACAGTTAAATATGTGATCGTTTTATTCTTTTATATCAGTAAAAGATCAATACAATTTTTGTTTTGTGTTTTTATTTTTTTTGAGAGTGTTATTTTCCATTGTAAAAATGCCCCCACTTTACGCCCTGCACGGAGGAGCTGTTCGTGACGTCATGTCGGGAAGAGAAATTCGGCTCAAAACTCGGCTCAAAATGATCGCTGCACAAAACTATGTGAGCCGATGGACCTGACCACTTTACTCTTGTCAGTCGAACTTTGCTCGTCCAAATCGGCAATTTTGGGTCACTTAGGAACAGATGAAGGCTAACACCGTCTTTGGTGGTGTTGCTGCATCCTGCAGAAACACATCTTCCGGCATTTTATTAGTTCTGGAAACAAAAATCACGGAAGAAATGAAATCGACGCTACGTGTGTGAAACGTTTGTATGTATATGTACATCATGTACACATCGGATCTTCCCGACCTTACGTCACATATCTTATGCAAATGAAGCTTCCACCAAACACTTCAAACATTGTTTTAAAATACTTGTACTCATAAATCAATGATTAAATAGACACAGGTGGGTCTCAAAAACAATATTTTATTACAAAACGCCTTAAGTACACACACAATAAAGGATGTCAGTCCCCCTTTAATAAGTTCTCATAGGGTTTGTACACAAAATTCCTTGTGGAGACATGGCTTCTTTAGAAATTCCTTGTGGAGACCAATTGTTCTTGCCTTTCCCTTTTGTTATAGGACTCCACAAGGTAGCGGTTATAGGGGCACCCCCCCCCCCACACACACACACACAGAAACTAGTACAAGTGCAAAAGCGAAAGTGCTCACGGCACCAAAGCGAATCGGCTGTTTTGCAAGCTCAAAAGGTGATCCTGGACTCCTACATTGCTCATATTTGGAAGTCCCATTCATACCAAATGCATCCGAACACAGTTCTAACAATTACTGAAATAAGCCACGTTTTTGCAAATTCTCGAACTGATCGTGCTACACAAATACTTATAAATATATCTTGTGTACATTTTTACCAAGTTTAAGATCCATAATTAATCGGGATCACCTTTTGATTGATGCATTTTTGTGGGCTCCGTTTTGATTTTGCCAGTGCGTGGCTGATATTAAGCCGGGGATTTGACAGCAAATATGTGGTCTCCTGAAGCAATTTCGAAGCTTGTAACAGATTTTGAACTTCCAAATAAATATTATTTACTTAAATATCAGAATTTATTGAATAATAAAGTGAGAAATAATGTGTTTAATTAAATAGGAATGTTTTGTGATTTAAAAAAACTGTACGGGGAGTAAGTTTTACAGGGAATAGCAGGAAATGCATCACATGATCCGTAATGCACTCAGTGATTGGAAGGGTCACCCTTCTTGGCCCTTTTAGCTGTTCCGCCTATTGAACTTATTCCAACTGTGACGGGCTTGTGAAATAAGAATATCAACAACAAAAATCACAGAAGAATAATATTTGATGTAAACTTTGCAGGACAAAACACAAACATTTGTGAAAGATGTTCAGTCTTTAAAATTTCAGTATTGTATTAATATGAATGGATTTGGAGATATGACATTAAAAGAGACACAAAGTATACAAGAATCAGTTTAAATGTTTTCGCTCACTGTGCCACACTTATAGAGTACTAGTTCCATTGCATTTTTTCAGGAAGGACCCTGAATATTAACCAGTTCGCGTCGGAGGCCGTGTATACACGCAATTTTTTTTGGGACAGCGGATCGGAGAGCGTCTAAACACGCCACACGATTCTCGGAATATTTGTATAGATTCCCGGTTGACGTGGCAACGAGCCATAAGCATACGGTGGAAGACACGGTCTCCCCGGTCACGCTCTGGTGAGCACCATTGGTCGTGTTTGTGCGGTAAAAATAAACCCGCCACGGGGTTCGGAAATTTTTTTTTATTCCCGGTGCGAACTGGTTAAGTAGTTAAAAATGTGTAACTTTTGAACCATTTCGTCAATTTAATTTTTTTTTTATTAAGTTTGATATTTTTTGCCCTTTCAATCAATATGAATTTTGTACAGAAACAAGGAATTTGAATTTTGGGTCTAACATTTTAGCTTTCCGGTTTACCACCAGGGAAAAACAACCACGGTTTTCGGTTTTACCGTGATTTTTTTGTTTGAAGAACAGAAAAATAATTAAAAGGTCCTTTTTTTTCGCTATATAATCAGAGGGTAATACAAAACTACATGTACTATTATTTATTCCACTGGTTATTCATTTGTATGAAAGAGATTTTTCAAAATGTTTGATGTTATGAAACATAAACCAAGGTTTGACCTCAACTGTAGTCCGCTGGCCTATAGCAACATTGCCAGTGAAAATGGCGGCAGACAGGTCAAAATGCCTTTCAAAGTAGTCCAGTGGGCTAGTCAAAATAATCATAAAGGCTGTACTAAATCCTAGTTATTTTTACTTTATATTTACAAATCTTATTCCACTGAGACATAATTTCATGATTTTTTTAATATATTGGCATCAGGAATTTAGCTCATAACTTGAAAGGGAATTCCCCTAACGTCCATTGTGCACGCGCGAATGACATGTTTGCACGTGTCTCTCAGCTAAGCACTGGTGATTTTTGGGATGCTTGTAGAGGGATACATATCTGTGTTTATCAGCTCTATTAAAAGCAATCATGTGTGAATGAAAAAAAATTGCGATGTTATTGAAAATTGCGATATATATGTTTGACGATATATCGTGGATGAAAAAAATCGATATCGCCCAAGCTTAACATTCAAATTCTGTACGCATTCTATTGTCATTTAACTGGCCAACTCAACTTGGCAGCACATTGTTCATACTAATTTGACTGCAGGGTCATTCCGTGTCAAATCAACCAATATTCTGAAAATTGGTACGGGTCACCTCTCAGATTTGGCTGAAATTCATTTCTAACATTCATCTATGGGTATAATGAACACATGCAAAATAAGAAATTCCAACTCGAAGTCGTTTCGGAAATACGGCCCGTCAAAGTTTGGGTGCTACCCCCCTTCCAGTGCGATTCGGCCATTGAATATTTCGCTTTCAAATGCCCTTTAGAGCACCTTTAAAATAAGACACAAATCTGAAAATTGGTACCTAGGGTGACTGTCACCCAATTAACTCAAATCTGGCCTCAAAACAAGTGTATCTCAACCCCCTTTCTCTCTATAGTCTGCTCAAAACACTAATTTATTCTGCCGATAAAATTAATTTCCATTTTCAGACCCCCGTAATACTCATGATTGATAATCAGAAAAGCTTCATATTGCATATCTGTATTATACAGACACATGTGGTTACCCCCAAGCAAGGATAGAGCCCTACTCATTTAATAAATTTTTGGCAAGGCTCCAAAGTTGGTTCCAGACACAAAATATCGAAAAATACCGAAATTCTCGGTGACCTTTGACCTGGCAACACTTACCCACCAACTTGAAACTTACACCATTTTTAATACAGGTCTAATCTATCTGTACCAAATTTCGTTTTGGAGACTCTTCTCCTTCATGGTGAGGCAGCATTTTGAAATTGGGGTATTTTTGCCCATTTTGTGAGTCGTGATAGCAATGAACAAATATTATATTGTCTTTATTGGTCCCAAAGTGTTGTAATAATATGACAATTAAACCACTATTGTTAGAAAATAATGATTAATTTTTATCTTACAGGTGTTTAAATGTATTATTTGAAGATAATCTACACAAAAATGTCATAATTGTCATGTATTAATTTAATACATTATCAGCACAGGATAACTCGTCAACCTGAAATCAAGAAAATATTAATTCCTGAAGGTCTTTAATATTGTACTGTATCATTTACTGCACAATACTTTGTCCTCAATAGTTCAATTCCATTCTATTTGAAATTAGGAAGCAATGCCATGATGCGATCATAGTCTGTAGAAGATAATTTGTACTGGCGTCCTCCATGCCCTTGCATCTCTGGAGCGCTAATTGTACAGATTATGTCCGGAATTGGGACATAACACTCATTGCGATGATCTGATGGCCAAGAAAGAGTTCCAGTGCATTTTGAAAGTATTGTACAGTACAACAGAGATGCCAACATTCCAAATTGAAAAAGAGTAATTCGCCTGACGAAAGGTTTTCGTCATGTAAACGGCTGATAATAAATTAGTGCCGTCAGAAACACATGTGGTTCTACATCGTTGGTTTCGCGGCTGGCCAAAAATTGATACAAGGATCGTACAATCGTAATTGGACTCAATAAATCGTAAATATTACGCCCAAATCGTAAGTGTTGGCATCTCTGTTAAAGACCTTCAGGAATTAATATTTTCTTGATTTCAGGTTGGCGAGTTATCCTGTGCCGATAATGTATTAAATTAACCTCCTACTTCTGGTACCTTTTCATACAAGTTGATCCACCATTTGAAACCATTCGTTTTTGTGGTTTTGAATGGTGAAATAACTGTACAGTATTGATTCCCCCAAATGGTTTTGAATGGTAGGTCAGCTAATACAAAACCTTGTTTGGATACTTCTAAGTGGTGAATCAATGGACCCTCTATGCATTTGAATGGATTTGAATGGTAGTAAAGCTTGCTACCAACACTTCAAATGGTATCACCATGTGTGTACAAAACCAATGGGCATTTTGGTAAGTGGAAATTTTGAATGGTTTCAAATGGTCAAACAGTAGGAGGGTTAATACATGACAATTATGACATTTTTGTGTAGATTATCTTCAAATAATACATTTAAACACCTGTAAGATAAAAATTAATCGTTATTTTCTAACAATAGTGGTTTAATTGTCATATTACAACACTTTGGGACCAATAAAGACAATATAATATATCTTTGTTCATTGCTATCACGCTGACTACAAAAATGGGCAAAATACCCCAATTTCAAAATGCTGCCTCACCATGAAGGAGAAGAGTCTCCAAAACGAAATTTAGTACAGATGTAGATTAGACCTGTATTAACAAATGGTGTAAGTTTCAAGTTGGTGGGTAAGTGTTGCTAAGGTCAAAGGTCACCGAGAATTTCGGTATTTTTCGATATTTTGTGTCTGGAACCAACTTTGGAGCCTTGCCAAAATTTATTAAATGAGTAAGGGCTCTATCCTTGCTTGGGGTAACCACATGTGTCTGTATAATACAGATATGCAATATGAAGCTTTTCTGATTATCAATCATGAGTATTAGGGGGTCTGAAATGGAAATTAATTTTATCGGCAGAATAAATTAGTGTTTTGAGCAGACTATAGAGAGAAAGGGGTTGAGATACACTTGTTTTGAGGCCAGATTTGAGTTAATTGCGACAGTCACCTAGGTACCAATTTTCAGATTTGTATCTTATTTTAAAGGTGCTCTAAAGGGCATTTGAAATGCAAAATATTCAATGACGCCAATCACAAGACTGGAAGGGGGTAGCACCCAAACTTTGACGGGTCAGAACCGAAACGACTTGGAGTTGGAATTTCTTATTTTGCATGTGTTCATTATACCCATAGATGATTGTTAGAAATGAATTTCAGCCAAATCTGAGAGGTGACCCGTACCCCCATTGGTTGATTTGACACGGAATGACCCTGCATTGATCCTGCCCGCTGCGCTACTGCTAGCAAAAAAAGGGTCGAGTCACCAGGGTCAAGTTGTCATAAAGGGTCGAGTTGTCATAAAGGGTCGAGTTGTGGCGATGGTTGAGCTGTCTCGTGTGTCGAGTTGTCCGTGTTGAGTTGTCGCAAGGGTCGAGATGTCTTATGATCATTTGACCACCCTCAACAATACAAGACACGTAAGCGTTGATAGTGTTGAACTTTTAAGTGTATTAGATCATAGAGAAAGGAGTCCTTTCTCTATGATTAGATATACCTTGGCAAGTATAAAAATTTTGACTGATATTGACCTTTGCAGTCATAATCTGCAAGCCATCTCTGGATGTTCTGTCACTCTAAACAATCAAGTTTTGTTTTATCAACCTTTTAAGAGTTCGGTCAGTGACTACATGTAGTTAAATTAAAGTGTTAAATTGACATGTTATGAAGTTAAATTAATAAATATTGATCAACACTGTTTAATTTTAACTTTAACACTGAATTGAATTGAATTGAATTGAATTGAATTGAATTGAATTGAACTTGAGGGCCCTGTATTAAAACATTAAAAGTTTAAACCAATAATTATCCTTCCTACACATGGAGGCCACTCCGATCCACAAAATTCTGTTCTTGAGCAACCTTCAGTACATACATGTATATATGTACAAGCCTGCTGTCCTTTCTAAGTAATCTTACAAATTCAACTGTGTGCCACCCAAGGTCACTAAATGTTTGAACATATTAGTATGGCCTGCAATGTATAAATGGGAGACCACCTTACCCTGCAATCTCAGTGGTGTGACAGTGCACAGAAGGGTAACCATAGGAGGCCACTGGCAATGTATGGCATGGAGTGGCCTGAATGGGTTGTTTAAAAAATTGCACTGATTATAGGAGGGTTTTAATAATAAACAAAAATCATAAATGGGTCATTCTGTGTCAAATCAACCAATTTTCGGAAAAGTTCAAATGATAAAATCTTCTCCTGATGAATTAAGATGTTTAGTATTTTATTTCTAGCTAAAAAAAATAAATTAAACAAGTCATACAGCTGGGCAAACTTGAAATGTGATATTTAGTTACTGTACGGATTCCATTAAAATGTGTGAAAAACATCTATTTTTCAAATTGCCAACACACCATGAAGGAGTTGAGTGCCAAAGCTGAAATTTGGTGTATAACTATAAGTAGATATAATATATATGTTTGACTGGTGTAAATTTCAAAAAATGTTTCAATTGATCACGGGGTCAACCGGGGTCAAGACGCAGGGGGTCTTTTTGACCTTTTTTTGGCTGGAGCCCACTTTGGACCCATGCTATTTCTTAATTAATGCATTGGTGAGCTTATACATGTAATTACTCATGGCTACAGACATGCACCCACAGATAATACCTAGGGAATATGGGATTCATGTGACCCCTCATGTCGGCACAGGGTGACCTCAAAAATCGCCAAAAACATTTTCGGCTGAATAATGTACATTCAATTTGAGTGCAGATTCATGAAAATTGGCGAAAAGTTAGCTAGAGTACCAAATTTGAGCTTTCTACCTGGTACAAAGACTGAATTATGAGCTTTCAAAGTCGGAAAATATCACAAAAATCACTTTTCGCGACTCGCGCGCTCACAACATGGCCGCCTCGACCAAATTTCAACGGGCCATATCTCGAAAACGACATGGAGTATGATTTAGCTTTTTGTATGTGTTCATTCTGGCCACAGTCCATCATTCTGATGAAGTTTCATCAAAATCTGAGAGGGTCACCTGGGGACCACTGGTTGATTTGACATGGAATGACCCAAATAGAAATATGGACAAATTATTAAAATAAACAAAAATAAAACATTATTAGAGGTAGTGTATAAGCCAGGATTTGATTTGAGTAGTGCATAAGCGTCCAAATTTGTTATTCTTTGAAAAAGTGAGTGTACAAATGTTTAACTTCCAATACTTTTGCATGTGTTTTACAAATAAAACAGGGTGTCCATTTAGCAAACAGGACATCCAAAAGACACCCAAAGGTATTGCTGGCTAATACTATGATGAGAACATTTCAACGCTTTTTCATTCAAGTTAATACCCAACTCGTTCAGCAAAAACTCAAATTCATATGTTGCGCTGCATTAATTGTCCGGCCCATAACCCAACATAAAGTCCATACAAAGTACCTTGATTTTTTTTTACTCAAAATTGTTCAGTATGTATTGTATTTACATGTAGTTATTTATATGCTATTCCAAAAAACATTAAAACAAACCAGAAATTGCTGAAAAAATCATGATTTTCCGCCAAAATTCTAGCGGTTGAAATCCGCGACGTCTGTTGGACAATTGCGGCCCGTGGCGGCAGCAAACTTTTTTTTTTTTTCCTGTTTTTATGACGTACTTTTACAGGAGCTCGAAAGGAGCCGTCTTAACAACGGTCTGGCTGCTGCCGCGTTTTCCGTGGCCATACATGTACATGTGTGTATGGGATTCCCCTTGACGTGCAACTCATGTATTGTGTGTCCGTCTGTGCACGTAAGTTTCCAGTGCAGTGTGGACATACGTATACATACGTGGGGCCGGGTCATTGTCAAACTATTAGTCTGATCACCAGCAAGATTACCAAAGGATTATTTTTTATCGGCACAAAACAAGAACAATTTGGACACATTTGCAGTGAGATTAACTTTCCTGATAATAAAATTCAACGAATCAAATACTGGACATTCAAATCTTTCCTCGGCTTCGCCATTTTCGCCTGGATTTCGTCCGGATTTCGTCCAGTCCAGGCTTAATTGATACGATTCTATGTCACTTATACATTGTATCACCAACTTTGGCATCAGTATAATCTCCATCAAATGACGATGATGAACAACACAATTGGTCAGTACTACTTTTGGAAACTTCTTCAAAAACACTTTCGAAAGTCATAGTTGGTAAACTTATTTTTGCAGCTGTACGCGATGTACATGTAGTACGCTCTGTGTACAAAACGTACCGCAGTAAACAGTTGTAGCGTTCTCCCTCCCGTAAATGTACGTCATCAAAATAGGCTCAGTGAAAGTGACCCTGACGGCTTTTGTTTCGGGCCTGTCGTTCGCGGTAGTGGCGAAGTACATTTTCATAGGTTTTGAAGGGTTAAATAAAAATGATGAAAGTCTTATTTTTGGTGATTCCTACTTAGAATTACTTACTTTTTAAATTAGGGTTGAAAATATTTACCATTTTGTATGGTCTTTAACTGCATCAATCCTTCCTGCAGCGCTAGCTTGTGAGTACATGTAGTTATGTCCCTGTACATCCTGCCTTTATAATAATGTTTTATTTACTCTCTTATATTAAACCATTCTCAAAAGCATTGGGGGGGGGGGGGGGGTTGCCAGGGGATGAGTTTGCAGAGGGGGCGAGTTGGGGGGCTTTGTGGGGGGGGGGGGGGAATTGTAAGGGGCGAGTTTGCCAGGGGGGTGAGTTTAATATACATGTGTATGTACATTGTACATGTAGGCAATTACAGTATTAAATGAAAACAATCTTTTTCCTCTATTCTTCAGGTCGAAGGTTACATTTAAAATAACGCTGACCTCTGATCCTAAATTACCATTTAAAGTGTAAGTATACTGTACATATAAATATATATTTGGGCCAGATATAATTTGGCCATAATTACTTGGATTATGGAATTTTTTCTCCCAAAGATGGAGGGTACCAGAAAAATAACGAAACAAAATACAGCATGCTCCTATTAGGAAGGTACATGTACCCTCCCTCATTAATTTTTTTCATAGTCTGTATACAGACTCACCAAAACACAACACAAAATTTACAATTTGCTGATCAAAATTCACAATTCACAGTTTGCTATTCAAAATTAGCATTGTATTACATGTCAGGAATTTGATTCTTGTAGGGGCGAGGCCACTTTTCCTGAGTAAAGGGCACTTACATGTATAATATCAGAATTTTGGGGGGGAACATTTTTAACTTGAAAAAACTATATCCATATTATCATGTTTCAGTAATGTCAAGATGTCACTTCTCTGAATTTGTTGTGTTGTCTTGTTAACTGAGTGTTTGGTTACCAGACAGTAAACTTTTTGACGTAGCCACTGCTTTCCTGGGCAAGTCTTAGGGGTTTGATGTTTGTGCACTTTCAGTACTGCTATGACACCGAGTTCCTGGTGTGATCTCACAAAACAGTCAGTATGCAACGTCCGAGTTAATGAAGCTGACGCACAACGTTTATTTGCAAAAATGGGCCTGAAAACATGTTCTAGAACCATTTGAGATTTCTCAAGAAAATGCGAGTGTTTGAAAGTGCTCCCACGAAATCTGTTTGGTAGCAAATTATCTTGACATGTTGTTCTCACTAAATTAAAAATATTTGTGAGAAAACCCAACACAATTTGGTATTAATTCAACATATTTTTGCCGATCCCTTCGTGTTATCCATGCCCCTGCCTGTTTTCCGTGGGTTGGGGACTTAAAAAGGTTAAATATATAGTATCCTGAAGTATCACGCTGTTGTAATATAAAAACAAATTCACTGCAGTTCAACGGAACAAACCTTTTTTCTTTCCGTAAAAAACTTTACATTTACTTATTTTTGTTAAAAGTTAAGACACACTTGTGACGTCAAGCTTGCAGAGAAAGATAAATACGGGCTTAACACACCACGTGTCATTGTTACAATGTTCTATATCTATGGGTTTATTGCATGCGCAAGATTCAAAAGGTGCATATAATACGCATGGCAAAGCGCGTACAAGGCGCACATCTGAACATTAATGTTTTGAGTGTTCTAGCCTGTGATTGGTCAGTTTTTGGCACCGTGCGATGCTTTTTGAAGTTTCAACCAATTACATTTGCTCTTCAATAAAATGTATTTATCTATGATCTGATTATTTTTCTCAACATTGAATAAATTGAATATCGCCAAAGCGAAATGTTAGCTGCGCCCCTGACTGTTTCCTGTCACTTGGAAAAAGGTGAATAAGTTTTTTTGAAAGACGAATAACCTGTCTATCTATACATACATGTATGTTCAAATCTACTGCAGTAATTCAATAACATGTTAAAAGGTGACTTTTCTAAAACCAAAATTTCTGTAAATAAACGTTCATGTTTTTATCATAAAATCTCTTGAAATAAAAATGTATTTCCTTTTTCAATAATTGGGATCGAACAATACACTGGGTTGGGTTTAATAATATCAACTCAAATATTGTTTTAAAAGAAAGGTTCAGATGTGACATCGTTTTTAAAATTGACACTCACAGCTCATTATATATGCAAATATCAATATTGTGCGCGCATGCTGTGCATATTTGCAATTAAACGGAAACACTTTTCAGAAGTTGCACACTGACTGAAAACGGCATCTTCATGTGTCAAGGATGAACATTTGATTTAAATAGTACACTAAATTATCACAAATGTCAAAAATACATTTCCAATTTTGGTTAAAATGTCCAGAAGCATGGATATTTGCTAAAACATAAACTTGCATTTCATAAACCCTTTAACCCTAACCTTCCCAAATCCTTCAAAATCCTCTTTGCCAAAGTGAAGGGTTTTGAAGCATTGAGGTTATTAGGCATACTTGCCTTTCCATGGTACATGTACATGTACATCCATGTTTGTTGTAGTGATTGCAAGGTCAGTGCTTGGCTCAGTGGACACTGTTTATTGCTCCATGCATGCAGGGAGGGTCTCTGGCCATGTACATGTATCACAGATTGGAAACATGTGTGCATACATGTCATGTGCTTGCTTTACTACTGTTCAAGGATTTTGGAGGATTCAGGTTATTTGTAAGCAAATGGGCCTAGGGAGTTAGGGTTAAGGAGCAACAAGGCCATGACCAGGGCAATGGAAGCCATGACCTCTGCAATTCCAGGCCAGCATACATGTAAACATTTCTGCCTAATGTTTTTGCTATGGAAGTTGTTTGAACAAAATCATTCCCTGGCAGGCCACATGTCAAGCCTAGTACAAATTTAATATACAACAAATTACTGTTGTGAGACGTTCTATTCGGGTCAACGGTCATGGCGGTCGGACGTTACAATTTTTTCTTCTCCATTTCCTCCGAGTATTAAGCTTTTCAGTTCAACGATCTCAACATGAACTATGGAATGATCCCTGTATTGATTTCAATCATATTATTGAGAAATCTCACGATTTTCGCTGTGAATTGTTTGGATTTCGTGGTGTCTTCCCCCCGACATACAGTAGGGCTACAGCATGCATGGACGCGGGCTCTAGACAAAAGAAAACGCCAAGTACCAGTATAGCAAGTATAATGTGCGTGTTAATCATGGCTGGTGACATAGAAATCAACCCGGGACCGCTCTACAGATTCCCTTGTGGCGACTGTGAAAAACTTGTTAAATCCAACTAACATGGACTTCTATGTTCTGATTGTGAAAAATGGTTTCATAACTGAATATAAAAGACTTTATGCCAACCCCACCGATCCTTGGATATGTACATTTTGTTCCTTGCCAACATTTACAGATTCGTTTTTTGACAATTCTGATCTTCATGTATCAAATATACTTGATCTTGATGATACCTTGGAGGTTGAGCCTATGCCTACGCCTACGCCTACGCCTACGCCTACGCCTACGCCTACGCCTGAGATCAGTACTAAAGGCCTTGTTTCTGGTATTTGCTTCAACGCTCGGAGTGTGCGAAACAAAATGGTGGACTTGGTGTCATACCTTCAATGTAAACCTATCGACATTGTTTGCATTTCTGAGACGTGGCTTAATGACAATTGTGATTCAAATGAACTCGAAATGCCAGCTGATTATGTAATGTTCAGGTAAGACCGGCAGACAAAGCGTGGTCATGGAAACGCAGCTGGCAAGCACAACAAAGGTGGTGGTGGTGGTGGTGTTCTCATGGCTGTAAAATCAAGTCTAAATCCACGTCATTTAATTCAACTTGAACATCCTGAGTTGGAGGAGATTTGTGTGGAAATTTCCCTACGTGGATCCAAATGGATCGTTATTGTCATCTGCCGGCCTCCGAATGCTAACGCTGAATTTTGGGATTTTCTGCAATCTAACATTGATGAGATTCAATCTGCATCTGCTGATTACCAAGGAGTTATCATCACTGGTGATCTAAATGCTGATCTCTTGAACGAACAACCCAATTCAGTGGCAAGTCGTCTCTTATCAGTTTTAGAAACCATGGAAATGTCTCAATTGGTTACGTCAGTGACACATCCCTCGGTCAATGACCCCACCAGTGGTACAATAATTGATCATTTGTTTACAAATCGTCCTGAACTTTTTGCTGAATCTTCGGTTTATCCTAACCCGGTTTCAAGCGACCACCACACGCTGTACAAAAACATTCTTCGTGAATTTGTAATGTACGACCAAGCTGACTTTGATCATTTTAATTGTTTGCTTGAATTAGCTCCGTGGGATTTGTTTATCGACCCTGACGGCATTGATTCAACGTGGGAGGGGTTTCTTGACTTGTTTCATGCTGCTTCTAAGGATGCTATACCTCGTAAGATGAGACGCTCGAGACAATCCAAGCCCTGTATCAACCGCGAAATCAAAGATCTGATCAACAAAAAACACCACTACTTTAGGCGACCTCAACGATCGAATAGTTTAGCTGACTGGAACAGTTACAAACAAGTATGGAATATGGTCAAAAGTGAGGTAAATGCGTTCACATACTGGCGGTATGTGAATGATCTGTTCGCCCTACCAGACAATCGGAAACGTTTCTTTGCCTATGTACGATCACGGAAACGTAACCCATCTCCTCCTCTTCTGACAAGTGATGAACATGTAATCATTCAACCATCAGACATTGCACAACAATTTGCTTCGTTTTTTCAGTCTGTTTTTTGCAATTTATTGTTGTAATATCAGTGGTTCTGGGTATGAAGGCCCCCGGGCCACAGTTATTTAGTTAACTGTTTCATGCCCTGGTATGTTCCACTGGTAATGCTCCGTTTTGTATATTGTATCATGTTTGTTGTGTTTTATGCCGAATAAATAATAATAATAATAATAATAATACTGAATTTATACATAATTTGCTTTTTTTGCACATTGGACACACTTTTGGACATGAATGTAGCATTGAAGTTATTTTCTTTTTTTCTGTTAGCAATATTGCATTTTCTATAAAAGTGTATCAACAAAATCCAAGGGACAATGCATTCCAGCGAGGTTTCTCCATGATTTGAAATTTGATGTAACATATTGATTTGATTTCTTGTTTGTTCCTTTGTCAGGTTAAGTGTTCCAGAGAGTACACCATTTACAGCTGTTCTTAAGTTTACTGCAGAAGAGGTAAAGTTGGGGGATGTTGGGTGCTAGACA
The DNA here is from genome assembly GCA_029582265.1 of Zoroaster sp. YZ-2022. Lineage (NCBI taxonomy): Eukaryota > Metazoa > Echinodermata > Asteroidea > Forcipulatida > Zoroasteridae > Zoroaster > Zoroaster sp. YZ-2022. The sequence continues at coordinate 12,402,380 of CM055833.1, read as the reverse complement.
AATAATACATTGGAAGAAACTACATTCTTCCACAAGAACATTTAATACTGCTTTACATATATACTTAATTTGCATGGTGTGAGAAATTAGAGTATATTCAAGAATGTAGCTCACCTATGTTTGAGTTGGCCAATGAGAGAGCCAAAAAAACATTGGTAGACGCTTCATTATTACTAGGTTAAAACTATGATGAAATGCAGAATTATCACCTTTTTCAATTAATCATTCACTAAATTATGTTGGAATACATTTTACAAATATACTGCAAAATCTCCTGATATGTTTGAATTGCAAATGAAACTGAACAAAATCTGTGAGTCCTTCATAAACAAAACACTGTAGGCCTACCTAGTCTATAATATCTGAATGGAAACTTTGAGAAGAGCTCCGTGTACACGTGTATACAGGAGTTCTTTTTCAAATTTTCCATTCAGATTGAACATTTATACACGATATCAATCCGCATGTGCAGCAGTTAATTTATGAATATTCATATATTTGGGGAATTCGACCAATCGGATTCTTTCTCCGGTATACCGGAGAACTTGCCATAGGCCGTGTACAAACGTGTTACAACTTATTCAAGTGATCAGATTTGGACACACCCTCGTACTCATGGTGATTCACTGCTGCCAGTGGCAAGTAGGCTTGGGCAATAACACAATAATATTGAATATCGCGATATATTTTTTTATTCGATTATGATATCGAATTATCAAGATATTGGCAAGTCACGATGAAAAAAAATATATCGCAAAGAAAAAAATATATCGCGATTAAAAAAAATCCTTGATTGTCAGTCGGGTCAGAAATTCCATGGAAAAAAAATTGGGGAAGTCTTTTCAGCTTTAGGAATTGAGAAACAAAATCAAACTACTTCTGTGGTAAGCTGACTGTCAGATCACAATGGAGCCGTCTGACAGGGCGTTGTTTAAAATCCGCCGCCACTCGAAGAAATCTATTCAGATGGATTAAGTGTTGGGGATTGTATGGGGGTATTTGATCAAACAATGTGTAGACAATGTTTACATCTCACTGTCTAGCCATGGTGGTCTGTGACTCTGGCTGGTGCGCCACGTGCGAGTACATTATATAGTGCAACAAGACCGTGCTTCCATGAATTTTGCTGTAAAGTGAAATAGCTTACCACAATCACATGGTTTTATTCTCCACAGTACTGGGGATGCACAACGTGTGTCCCCAGTTTATTCCTGCACAGAACTGTGTAGATTAAAACCATGTGATTGTGGTAAGCTATTTCACTTTACAGCAAAATTCATGGAGGCATGGTCTTGTTGCACTATATTGTTGCACTGGCAATTTATTGTGACGCTTGTAGATGGGTACATCCCTGTTATTATCGGCTCTAAAGCACTCATGCATGAAAAAAAATAATCGCGATATGTTTGACGATATTTCGTGGATGAAAAAAAATCAATATCGCCCAAGCCTCAAACTCATGGTGATTCACTGCTGCCAGTGGCGAGTATGTTATTCAATGGAATCAAGGTAATTGACACAGAATGCATAGAGCACGCTATGAAATGACTTGATCTCAAGTCTAGGTATCTGTATGTCTTTTGTATGTAATTGGTAAAACAGCTAAAAACACGAGTTACATCCACTGATGAAGCTTAAAAGTCAACAAGTTACTGCTCTTTAGCAATTCGCACAGGGTAATGATTTATTTATCAATTTACCCACCCGGTTTGGGGGCTTACTGCAGTTGGTCAAAAACAGATGCTGTCAACTGTTTGTCGATGGAAGTTATTGTGTATCGAAATGGTAGGTACCATTTTTAAAATATTCAGTTATATCTATCTATCTAAAAAGACGGTAGACAAAGTACCCTCTGCTGACATAACAGTTAAATATGCACAGCGTGATAATGTAATGTCTACATGGGCAATTGTTTATTCTGGATATGAAGTTAGTCATGGTGAACAGGTTGTTGTCCAGGATGTTCTCATTATTCATTGTCAACCTATTTTGAAAGAAATATTCTGTGACTTTTTTATTGCCGAGTTTATTGTTTACCAAATAGGAATACCTACTTAAGACCACTAATTGGCATTTTATGACTGACCTGCCAATTGCTTAAATTCAAAAGGTTTGTTCCTGCCCAGTACTTCTTCCACCCATGTTTTATGGCCTACTTATTATTGATGACTGAACTCTTCTATTGTGGAATCCATTCATAATGATAGCATCTTATCAATGTTAGAGTTCTCATGAGCTTCAACTAATTAATTAATTAAAGAATGTGGATTGACACATTCTTTGAATTTAACCATTCATTATAGACCCATAGTGTTATGCTTTATGATGTTTAATGTTTGTTTGTTATTGTTTGTTTTGTTGGGGGGGGGGACACTTTGAAGATAATTATCCAGCTTCTGTCTATGGAGTCGGGAAAAAAAGTGTTTGAATGGTTCTCGTGTATTTTTCAAGTTATACTTTTGTTTTGTTTTACTTCACTTTGATGATTCAAGACTCAATAACAAAATCATGTATTTAGCTGCCCTACCCACAGTGCTTTCTTACCTGGTTTTTGTTGGATATCCCCCATTAATTTAATTTTATTGTCATGATAATATTTCATCTTTTGTCAAAGTTAAGTGGGGCCATTTATCAAGTGAGAGGCCATTCATCAAGTGTATGGACAGCTTGGGGAATTGCATTCCATCTTGAAAAGAAGTATATGCAGTGTTGCGTTAGGGGCCTGAGGAACTATGGTTTGATAGAAGAGAGTCCTGTATGCTCTAACATCAAGTATGTTGTTATCAAGGCGACTGTAAAAACTTTGAAGGAATCTTTAAATGGATTGCCCAGGAGATTGAGAAGGGCCATTTAACAGAGTTATTTTGTACTGTCAATCCCACAAGAATGTCACTCTTTATTTTGTTGTCTTCTTCCAAAGGAGTCACACACATTCTTTGATAATGCCAACAGCTTTGCACAAGAAGACGGGGAGGTTTGAGTTTTGTTTGCTACAATTGCATTTGGCCTTGGCATCAATGTGCGTGGTCTCCATACTGTGATATTGGTAGGTCACCCAACAGAATTTGATGACCTAAGGCAGCTAAGCGGGAGGGCAGGCCGGCATGGCACCCAAAGTGTGACACTCATTATTAACTATCCTGGCACTGGAGCTCGTTTGAAAACTTGTGATGGAATGAAAGCTTTCATGAAGGGAGATTAATGTATGCTTGTGATGGAAGCACATGCTCTGATATGCCAACCAGCAGACATGGGATACATTGCTGCATGGACTGTCTACAGCATCAGCTGAATGTCAAGTCGTGACTGTGTCCCAGAGTAATGTATCCAAACTAAAGGACCATCAAGAAAACAGTAGTAGCCATCTCCATACAAGTGAAGACTTAGCCTGTGGATTAACCTATCTGACTTCACAATAACAGAAATAGTAAATGAATGTCACATTGGTATTCCATTCAATTAGTTTTTTGACTAAAATGCTTTAGCATGCAAGAAAATTATGTTGGAAGTGTGGAACATTGTGAAAGCCAATATATACTCTTCAAAAAAAGAAACGCAAAACCACATTTTGGTGACATTGGGAAGATAATTTTAATTGCTGTATGGTAGGTCCGAGAATATCTAAATTTTGCGCAGTCGGTCAAAGGTGACCGAAGTCGCTCTTGCAAAAATGACAGGTCACAGGTCAAAGGTCATGGTCACCTACAGTCAATAGCGTGTGTGTCCTCCATGTGAGTTGAGAACTGCTTGACACCTCCTGCCCATGGAAGCAATCAGAGTACGGATCAGACCCTGGGGAATGGTGGCCCACTCAGCCTGCAATGCTAGTGCCAGCTGTGGCAGGGTCTGTGGTTGTGGTTGTCGCTGTCGCAGGCGTCTGTCCAACTCGTCCATAAATGTTCGATAGGGTTCAAATCCGGCGATTTTGATGGCCAAGGGAGGACATCAATGTTGTTGTTCTGCAGGTAGGCTGTCGTTAGTCTTGCAGTGTGAGGCCTGGCATTGTCATGCTGGTATACGGCGTTGGCGTTGGCCATAACGGGAACCACGTGTGGCTGCAGAATGGCATCAATGTGGCGCTGAGCAGTCAGGTTGCTTTGAGCGTGTACCAAGTTGGTTCTGCCAGTGTAGGATATGGCTGCCCACATCATGGCGCTGCCACCGCCAAATCTGTCAACCTCCCGTGCACGCAGGTTGGCAGCAAAACGTTCATTACGGCGTCTATACACACGACATCTGCCATCGTGACGGCCGGAGCAAAAATCTTGACTCGTCGCTAAACCAACACGTCTCCAACGCTGTTGAGGCCATACTCTACGCACCTGGCACCACTGGCGTCGTCGTGAGCGATGTTGTTGTGTCAAAATGACACCTCGGACAGGCCGTCTGGCTCGAAGGCCTGCCTCACGTGAAGGCGGTTTCGCGGTCTGGTCCGATATTCCACGCACACCTGGTAACACTGTTGCTGTGGAGGTGGCTGTTGTCGTCCCTGTCCCGTGGGTGGCGTACCCGTATGTACCGGTCCTGGCGGCGGTGGTCACCGTGGTCTGCCGGATCTGGGACGATCACGTGTTGGCCCATGTTGTTGGTATCGGTCCCACAGTCTTGTGATCGTGCTTGGGGATACATTGAACGCCCTGGCTACGGCCAACCTGGCTTCACCTGCTTGCAAGCGGCCGATGGCGTTGTTCCTCTGTGCTTCATTGAGTCGAGGCATTTCTTTCTGGTTCTGCAGTCGGCTAGGTATTGAGGTCAGGCAATCGAAAACCCCGCAATTTTATACTGGTGGTGTCCATGTTGCACGTGTATCAAACGCACATGCATTGACCACATGGTTTGCACCTGGCCGCGTTTTGGCGATTTTGCATGTTTTTGATTAGCATTTTCAGGTGTATGCGTTTATGCGACTGTTACAATGGGGATGTGTTTGGGACCCCGAATGACATTATATTCACAAATCTTGTAGCGCTCAGTCGACTATTCTGCTTTTTATTACCGATTTTATCCATTTTGCGTTTCTTTTTTTGAAGAGTATATATGATCTTAGTGTTCAATCAACATATGTTGGAGGTTTGTCAGAGCTGGAGGATTACATCACTTCAGACATTTCTGAATAGGATGCCTTTGCTGGCGAGTATGCAGAGCCACAGGTTGTATATAGCAGTGAAAGTGACTAAATGTCAACAGACATGAGGTACAATGCCTTGTGAAAACTTTTTGGTTAAGCAGTAAAATGTCCCAAGTTTTATAAATGATGGAAGCAGCCTGTTTTGAATTTTGTTTTGGAAACCGTGGGGGTGGTGTTATTCTTGAATAGAAGTGTTCAATAAATATTACAATGTTCAATGTCATCAAGCATTTACATTTTAAAATGTTGTTCTTGTACAATAAAACACCACTGCAACAATCCTTGGTATGGCAAACATTCAGCTACAACCATTTAATTTGTTTCCCAATTTTGTTACATGCAATTTGACATTACACGTATACATGTAGTTCACAAAAGGATCACTGAATTTTATGGATCCCAAGATTTTTTTTATAGCTTTAGCGTATTGTTACAGTGGTGTCACATACTGTTTGTATCACTATCAGGATGTACATGGGCAATTCTCCGGTAACGGAATGACGTCCATTCATGACCCAGCCAATATTTGCCCATCACTTAGAAAATATGTTTTATACTAGACAACTAATATGTATATGAAATGGGAGCCAAGATCCAACAGATTCATTGGACACAAATGAAAAAACATTTCATCTGCTTGGTCACTTAAGGAGGTCAAAATTTTGGTAAAGGAATTCTGGCAAAGGACAAGCAGTTTTCAGGTCTTGCATAAATTAAGAAATCTCTGTGAAGTTTAGTAATTTCCAAAAAGGGTGTTATTTGTAGTATACAGACTTTAGGAGGGTTAATAACTACAATGCAAAATAAAATTTGAAATAATATTCCTTTATTGAAAAAAATGACCTTCAATCATGGTAACAGAATTATTTGTAAAGTTCTAAAAAATAGCACTAAATGCAAGGCAAAAACAGTAATAAAAAACAGTATTTTACTTGAATTTCTACATTTAGGCATATCCATTTTGTGTTTTTTATGATATGAAATAATGTTCTCACAAGTACATATCCTGAACATACATAATCCAATTAAATCATGCCAACTTTACAATTTCCAACCAAATTAATGAGCGTTTACTACAAGTACTGCCCATAAACACTGTACAAATACATGTACAATAGCATACTTTTGCATTCAAACTAAACATTGTGTCATATTTTTTAGGAAACGGTGTTTTTTTTATTGAAAAATATTTATTAATTAACATTAAATAAAAGTTTGTCACAGAAGATGTCAAAAGTCACAGTAAAAGTCATTGTAATAGTAATAAAAACTTGAATATAAGTGCATTGCAAATCCGTAACCATGGTTACCGTAATTCTGTTACCATATATTAAAGTAATAAGCAAATGTCCGAAAGTGAAACAATTTTTTTTATAAAACTTGTAGGGAGGTATATTTAGAAAAAAAAATTCTTTGCCCAAAAAATTACTTTTGTGCATTATTTTGGTAACGGAATTACATGTGATTTTCTCATGTTTTATTTTAAAATTTTTGGAGAACACGAAAAATAATTTTAATTTTTTTACATACAAAAGTAATCTTTGGTACAACGGTTATCTAGACACACAAACAATTATTTTCCCACAAGGCCTCCACTAATCACAATGTCCAAGAGAATTCAATTTGAATTTTTAACGAAAATTCCACATTTTCAGACTTACAATAATAATAATAATAATAATAATAATAAAGATTTGTAGCGCGCACGTATCCACCCTGCTGGGCGCTCATGGTGTGGAAACAAAGAAAAAACATGATTACAAACAATATACAATGATAGCATAGAAAAAAAAATTAAGTACCGAGATACATGTACCTACAATGTAATTACAAATATACATCATCTTTGAAGAATTGTGACATGAGTTTCAAGCATTGACTTAAATCTATTTATACTATGACAAGATTTGAGTTTAGTTGGAAGGTGATTCCAGAGCCACGACAGAAAAAGACCTATCACCCAAGTTCCGTTTTGAAGTTGGTTCCTTTAGGAGTGACATGTTGCTGGAGCGCAAATTGCGTGATGGAATGTAGACTTTAAGCAGCTCAGAAATATAAATTGGAGCAGTTATTAAAAGATTTGTGAACAATTAGCATAAGTTTAAAAACAATTCTCTGTGAAACAGGAAGCCAGTGCAGTTCTTTCAAGATTGGCGTGATATGGCATGACTTTCTGGACAAAGTTACAACACGAGCTGCTGTGTTTTGTATGTGCTGAAGACGAGATATTTGATTCTGCAGGAGACTGTAAAGGAGAGCATTCCCGTTATCGAGCCGTGATGTGACAAACGCATGTATAATTTGTTCAGCAGCACTTTGATTCAAGTATTTCCTTATTCGGCCAATATTTCTGATATGAAATTATGATTTGTGAACAATGTTGGAGATATGCGGTTTTAAAGTCATTGTCGAGTCAAATATAACACCCAAATTACGTGCTTGTGATGAGGGGGTTATCTGCGAGTCACCAATTGTAATAAATGGAAGAGAAACTTTCGATAATTGCTGACACGATCCAAATAGAACAAATTCTGTTTTGTCTCATCCAACTACGAATCTCTTGAATACATTTCTCCAGCATTGTAATACACGAATCAGCAGGTTCTTGAGAAGATTTATAAGTAATGTAAAGCTGCGTGTCATCAGCGTAGACATTATACTTCAAAATGATATCACGAACTGGAAAGGTATAAACAGTAAACCACTGTGGGTCGAGCATGCAGCCTTGGGGTACAGAATAGTCGAGAATAACAGGCTCGGAGATAGCGTTACCAAAACAAACATGCTGAGGCCTATTTAAAAGATAGGACTTACACCAATCCAGGGCTGTGTCATGTTTTCCAAGATGATATTGAAGGCGGGAGAGAAGGATTTTGTGATCGACCGTGTCAAAAGCGGAGCTTAAGTTTAACAAAACTAATACAGTGATTTTTCCATCATCCATGGCAGATAAGATATCATTGTTGATGCGGAGAAGAGCAGTTTCCGTTCCATGAAATGGTTTATAGGCTGACTGAAATGTGTCCGACAGGTTATTAGCACGAACATGGTCAGAAATCCGTGATGAAACAACTCGATTGTTTTTCCAAGGTACTTTAAATTCGCTACCAGTCGGTAGTTCTTGAAAACTTCCTTGTCCAAATTGGGTTTCTTCATGAGTGGTTTAATATGAGCAACCTTCTGGCTATCAGGGAAATAATAATTGTGATATACTTAGCACACACATCAATATTTTGTTTTATTAGCGAAGTTGGTACTGGATCAAGTTCACATGATTTTGATGGCGATTTCATGATGAGTTTCTTGATCTCCGTAATACAAGTAGGCTCAAACATAGACAGTGTACAATGTGGGTCATTGCGTGGCGGTGTTTGTGATAGAATGGCAGATACTGGGGGAAAAGAACGACGGATGTTCTCAATTTTTGTGACAAAAAAGTTTGAAAATGCATTTGCGAGGTCCTGATCGGAGTGTGTAGATGGAAGCACTGGAGTTTTGGGTTAATGAAGCAGCTTTTCAACAATGTTAGAGTTTTTCTGATCGCCAGAGCTCTCTTCCACATGAGATGAGTAGAGAGCTATCTTTGCCTGGTTAACCATATTTCTCCCAGAAAACATGAGTTTTTCGAATTTTCACTACTTAGATTGAATTCCCTATGAAATTCTAATCTAGAATCAATATGAAATATTCCTCTATTGCTAATGTAAAATTGTGAAAATTTTTCTCTCCCATGGAGAATTGCCCCCATACATGTATGTGTACTTTTACTAACAAACCACATAAATGTAATATGTACGAGAAAGCAACATGTGGACTACATGCAGTTGGTTTAAAATGTAATGATCATGATTTGTTTTATTCAAAGTTGACATCATGATGAAAGCTCTTTGTATTTCATGTTTAACATACGAACATTATGCATGGATTAATAAACATGTAATCTCTCACAATTATTTCATTCTTTCTTTCTTTTTTGAACTGGTAGTGGTCAAGAACTAGTGATAATAACCAATGTAGGACATGACAAGCAAGGTCTGAAAATGCAGCACAAAAGATGCTATTTACATGTACATAGTGAAATGACAAATTTTGACCAATACACATAAGGTTTGACAGTGTTCGCAGCCCCCAGCGAGCACACACCTACAGTGTACCTATAATGCGCCTTGAGCACCACTTAGTTGGTGGATACGTGCGCTATATAAATCCACACATTATTATTATTATTATTACCTACATGTACGTACGTACATCATAGCAAGTAACCAGGATGGCCTTCGTATTATGCGGCGAGCTGTTTCCATATTGAATATGCATGTAAAGATCACATACCTCGATCATGCAAACGGGCAAAGGGAAGGGCAGTTCGTGGGCTAAGTCAGGTTTGTGGACATGCATGAATGGCACCTGCAGCGGCAGTTGGTTTATTGAATTGTTTAACATCACTTGTAATGTGATGAGTAATGTATTTCACCAAGACTATCAATAACATAAGTTTTACTGACTGGTACCCTAAGTAAAGACACTCCTCAACCAGTAACATAGGCTGCTTTAGGTAAATCTTGTAGCTTTGCATGGTGAAGAGGATAAGTAAGACTAATTGCGGTGACACCATGTGAAATTCTCTATTCTGAAAAGAACTGGAGGTAACCTCCAGTTCTTTTCAGAACTAATTACCACTTTACTGACTGGTACCCTCAGTAAAGACACTCCTCAACCAATAATATAGACTGCTTTGCATCTTGTCATCAAAGCATGTGGTGTATTTTTGTATAATTACTTGTTTACATCTTGTCTTTAACTTCAGTTCAGAGTACCAGCAGCAACCAGTGCAATTATTACAAATGGTGAGTCATTTTATTCTTTATTATCAATCTTTCTATTTTTAAAGAAAATATTAGTAAACAGCTTCAAGTTGTTTGTGAAAAAACGTCGAACTAATTACCACTCAATAGAGAATTTCACATGGTGTCACTGCAATTAGTCTTACTTACATAAATTATTTCTCTTTAAAATGTGAATTGTAATATTTTTGGGGGGGATAAAGCAACAACAAACCTGAGCATTCCAATTTACCATAAACCAGTCAAAGACCAGTTTCACTCATTAGCTGGCTTGTGAATGGGCATACACTGTGATTAGTCATACATTGTGAACGATACCTCGGCTTGTATTGTCTAGTAAAAACTGTCACTGGCTAGTCATGAATCAGTGACCTATTTGTCTTTTGAAACCGTTGGGTTTTGATTTTAAAATAATAAAAAAAGGTAACATTATTTCGTACTGCAATGGTAAACAATAACGGAGCACAATAGCTCATTGTATGTACAAGTTACCAAAGCACTAGCATGCACATGTATAGTACATTGTACGTGTTCATGTGTACTACGAACTTGTGGTAGCACACAGCCTTTAGTCGAGGTGCATGGGGCAACCTGCATAGTATTACACCACGCATGAAAAAAAGGTCACTATTTCATGTACACTTTCATACTGATCTTAATTGTCTTTCAGATGGAATAGGCATCAACCCATCTCAGAGTGCTGGCAATGTTTTCCTCAAGCATGGATCTGAACTCAGGCTTATACCAAGAGACAGGGTGGGGCATTGTAAATAATCATGTCATTCCTTATTTTAACATTCTCATTAAATATTATAAACAATTCTGCAAGTCCAAATGTTTAAGTGTCTGAAAATGCCTTCCCTAAAAGATACGGTACAGAATTGGTAATTTAAAAAATAGCATCATTTAATTAAAACATACTAAAGATATATTAGTCTTCCTTAGAAGTAATGCAGTGCTGTCACTTTTCAAGAAAATTGAAACTATTGCCAAAATTGTATTTTGGAATAAATGTGAAAAATCTGAATGCATTTTCACCGTTTTCTTTGGCATGTTGGTTGTTTAATGTATTACCTGATTCAAAGAAAGGGGAAAAAAAAACTTGTAAAGGTAGTTTAGAATGTCGAGGGCCCAATTTCATAGAACTGCTTTTAGCAGAAAGTATTTTTCAGAAGCTCAACGAATTTGTGCGCTGAGGAACTCTATTGCATAGATTGTTTGATCTAAGCAGAACCTTGTAGGATAAATCTGTATTTTAGCTTGGAAACAAATTCTGCTTAATCCAAGTGTCCAACTATCCTGCTTCAAAATAATGTAAAATCAGCTTGGGCGATATCGATTTTTTTTCCATCCATGATATATCGTAATTAGTTTTTCATTTGTACACGATCGCTTTAGAGCCAACAACCACAGGTATGCATTCAATTCCCAACACTTATTCTGTTTGAATGGCAGTGGATTAAGAGAAACAACCAAGTTATGGGTCTGGACCCTGTATGGTGGCTCCTTTGTGATCTGACAGTCGGCTAACCACTGAAGTACATGTACATGTAGTTCGCTTTTAAGACTGGCCTAATTTTTGTTTACATGGAATCGACTTCCATTTCTGAACTCACTTTTTTTTTTTTTATCACGATTTCTCTATAACTTGAAATGGTTCTTAATACCGTAAATGAACAAAAGAAGGTATTGCGATATTCGATAGTGTTATCGCCCAAGCATCCACTTAATTGTGTATGTATGAATAGTTCTTTTATTGCAAAGTATCTTCTTTGCACACACAAGTAACTAATCCTAGTTGTTGTAAAATCTGTGTTCAACAGAAATGAATCAAAAGAAGTTTTCCCTCCAAACAATGTTTTGTAAAATTGGTATACAAATTATAATTCTTTCAGTCCTCATCTTGACACTGCCTTCTTGAAGGCAAGTTCTCCTCGAGAACATTCATTAACACTGGACTCGTGGTTTAACTTTCATACTTCTAAGTATGAGTAATTATAGCAAATGCTTTTTTACACCACTCCATCAATTAGTAATGATGCTCCTGATGGTAAAATATCATACTATCATGAGATACATCATGTCAGTCACCTTGGATATTTGGCTGTAGTTTTGAAGAGACCAGTCCAGATATAGTTTATACTTACCAATAAAGAAAATAGTAAACATTGACCACTAGACAAACCGGCTGGATTGAATTAATTAATGGATTTTCAAAGTTGTATCTCATGATAATAGTATGATCATACTTTCTAAATCATAAGCAAATTGATAGTTGACACACTAAGGTGACATGTACACACAGCTACGTAGTATTTGCATGGTCATCCATGGATAACCTGTCTGATTCATGATCTTGGCAGTATGTTAATAATATGTACATGTAGATAAATACCATGCTTGGTTACCCATATACAATTTCTAACAAATGTTCACTGTAGTCTGGATATATTGAACTATTGAACTATTGAAAGTTGTTTATTTTGTTCTTGAGTAGTACTTTCATCCTCCAGTGTATTAATGTATTGTTCATTATATATCAACTTGGCACATGTGTATTTTCCACAAAATCAAATCTCAGTTTGGCTGCACAAATCTATTAGGTTCATATTTTTAAAGCCTGGTTATTATGCATCATTTAATGTTTAACATTAATAAAATATAGTTACCTTTAAAATAAAATAATATTAACATTACTAACAAAGGCAATCTGGAAAAATTTATGTAGTTATATATTTTCATTATTTAAGTTGTAACCAATTTAATATGTTAATGTATCTTCAATCCCATAAAAATTCAGTCAATTTACAATACAGATATTAAATATTAATTTGTGATGTGCTTGTTGTTTGAGTCCAGCACACAGTTTCATGGCATTACTTAAAGGGAAGGTATATCATTGCTTTTTGGAACATAAGTTAATTTCCTCACTTTGAAACTCAACACAATTAATTTTTTTTGCTGTAAGATTACAATCTTTCATCATTATGATTGATACTTGTACCAACTTTACACCAAGTATACTTCAAGATGATAATTTGTACCTTCCCTTTAACATTCAGAATTTGTTGCACTAGTTACACGAAGTATGGATAGTGCAAGAGCAGAAATTCCTTGCTAACCCCATGAAACACATAATTTTCTGTTGAGCACCAATTTTTTTCTTACAGTAAGCAGTGCCATAAAATTGGCCGTTTGACATAATAATAATAATAATGTATAGATTTATATAGCGCACGTATCCACCAACTAAGTGGCGCTCAAGGCGCATTATATTATTATCCCTGCTCATAAGGCTCATAAGGCTCATAAGGCTCATAAATCATTCCTGAAACCATCTCAGCTCCCTGGGGAGTATACAGCTCAATTGCTGCCATTTCTAGCGCATATAGAGCAAACCATCTCTGCCTTCACAGGTACCCATTTAACCCCTGGGTGGAGAGAAGCAATTATGGTTAAGTGTCTTGCTCAAGGACACAGGTGTCACGGCCGGGGCTCGAACCCACACTCTGCTGCTGGCAACACCAGAACTTGAGTTCAGTGCGCTAGACCGCACGACAATCCACTTTACGTGCATTATACAACACACGGGACCTACGGCTTTACGTCCCATCCGAAGGACGAAGCAATTATGGTTAAGTACCTTGCTCAAGGACACAAGTGTCACGACCGGGGCTCGAACCCACACCCTGCTGCTGGCAACACCAGAACTTGAGTTCGGTGCGCTAGACCGCTCGGCCACGACACTCCATGTTGAATATCAAGTAACACTTGGTCATTAATGACAGACAACCTAACATTACATTAGGTGATCTTATAAGTCGAATATTTCATTGTATTATTCATTTGACTTAACTTATTTCAAACTACTATTTTCAAAGTAGTCATATTTTTCTAAAATAAAAATAATGAGTAAGCCGATATCAAATATTAAAAGTTTAAATTTGCATAAGGCATAAATTTGATGAGCAGGGCCCAATTTCACAGCTGCTTAGCAGCTGATTTTTTGCTTAATGTACGTTTTTCATTTCATAGCACTGCTAAGCATAGATAAAGGCATGCTGACCTCCCGCTTGTTATTATATATACAATGTATATTGTTAGTAAATGAGTGATGCAAATCCATAGTGAACACGCACGCGGCACTCGCAAATTTGTCTGATATAGTTAGCACGAAATTTGCTAAGCAGCGCTATGAAATTGGGCCCTGAGAAGTTAAGCTTGGCAAAAATACAGCCAAGTTGGAACATTTGTCGAGTACATAGCAGATTCTATTACCATCAATTTTGTGATAAATGTCCCTTTTATAAGCGATAGACTGCTTTGTAAATATATACGCATGCATTGCATGTCAGTCTAACTAGCGATCACCTAGACTGGTCCAGTCTTTATTCTATTAAGACAGGCTCTGGGCATACCATTCAATACGTTGTGGCGAAGATTTGACATGCTCTGAGGCTTGCGCACTAGCTACAAACCAAGGTCAAAGTTGAATCTCCATGAAACCGAGATGCTAGTGTCTTTCGCGAGCCAAGGAGCACAAAGCCAGATCTTCAGGATAGCAATCACCATTCACATTTCCCTGTATGTTATTGTGAAGTTCATTATTAAACTGAACACATAAAAAAGAATTAAAGCATGGCTAACTGGTGTTCAGTGTGGTTGTAACACTTGTTAAGGTCAGTTTTACAGTATATTGATTATGCAAATTGATTTGCACATGCTCACTCAGATATTTGTGAACAAGTCTATTCTCTTTGAAATGTGTGTCATTAAAGTATGACACATGAACTTATATAATAATGTACATATCCATTCATCACAAACATTGTAACATATTGATGACAGATCTGCTCGTATCTTGTATGTCACATGACACAGGATAGATATCCTCATCATTGGATTGCTGATACTTCAGTCATCCTATAAATCAAACAAATTAACAACAGTTTAATGCAACATAATCACAGACAGAAGCCTGTCACACTTTTGGGTCATAGATGAATGAGGTTGCACTGACCACAGTTATTCAGATTGTTTAAAATAAATAGTGACTGATGACATTTCCCCAGTACCATGTTATGAATTGTTATAAAACTCGAGTCTATAACTCACACACAGGTTGGTGGAACACACATCATGTGTCATCCACTAGTTTTATCATTGTGCCTCAGCTCCAGATCTTACACCACAATTTGCTAGGGACACTTATAGTTCAGATCAGTGGATCAACCTCTTCCCTATATGTTCTAACAGCACTGATCCCAAAATTGGTAAAGACCTTGAGGAGAAGATTGCAGTCTAATAAACCAAACTTTTTTACAAGGTGGTAAAAACCTTATTTATTTTAGATAGAACTTCAGGAATGGCATGATATTCAGAAGAAGTTGTGTGAGAAGTTTGTATGCAGCAAGAAACATTTCTGGTTCTCATTTAAAATGACGTTATTTATAGACTCAAGAAGTTCTTGTTTAGAATGTGGAATATACATGTATGTACAGTATGCACACAAACCACATCCTAACTGGGAGATAATAAAATACATGTAGGTCAATCTACATGTACCAACTAATTGGAAAATGGTATCAACTCATAAATACGTATGAGGTAAAGTAAAATTTGCATACCATTAGCCACAATAGCTGGGGTCTGTAGACTCCCCAAACAAGGAGCTAAGAACATTTTCAGGAATATATTGGCCCAATGACCAACGTTAATATTTATGTAAACAGGATAACTTAGTGGTAAGACCATTCTTTTTTAATTACTTGGATTACAGATTTTTTTTTTTCTCCCAATGTTGGAACAAAAAACCCAAACAAAGAAACAGAATCGATTTAGGGCACTCTCCTTATTAGAATTGAATTTTGTCATAGTCTGTACACAGACTCACGGCACCGATTGTTTGTTGTACCTCATGATAATTTACAGGTAAAGGGGGCCAGGGAATCAAGTTATGGCACGGCGAGGTAAATGCAATATGTGTATACTATGGCAAAAAAATGTCTCTGGTTTATAGCTGTAGGTCGGCATGTTAACATATATACAGGGTTATTGGAACCAGACCAAATATCCCACATAATTCGGCCATATATTCATACCCCTAGGTGAAAAAGTCATTTAAAACAGAGTGCGATCCAATAAATTTGGCTACAATTGGACAGCAGAATTTTTTTTTTTAAACTGACGCGTGGGTCTCAGGCAACATGAGGACCAGAAACTGGAGACTTTTGTTTGCCTAATATGCACGCAAAGTCAATATGGAACTGTTGGCCTAATATGCACGCAAAGTCAATATGCAACTGCTGTGTGGGTTTGTTTTATCCCTTTTTCCCCAAAGTCTGAGATGAATTGCATTGATACACATTTAACTGTGCTATCATTATGATTAAACAATGTTCTGTTTCCTCAAACCTGAACTCTGTTTGAAGGAATTTTATTAACTTTTGCTAACTTCCACCATCTCCTGTTTTATTGTACAATCTTTGGTTCTAAAAGATGGAATGTAACATTTACTGCAAATTTGACCTACAATTCAACTTACCCATTCATCATCATCAACTCCCTCAAATTCCTCCTGTGGTAGGGGTTCATTTTTGGCTGCCAGCTTATCAGAGAAGGCACTCATCAACTTAAAAAATAACAAGATTTCATCTTAATGATAGTAGAACATCTGTAAAACAGTATAATTATAACTACAAATAAACTGACAGGCAAAACAAATATAACAAATATAACAAATATAACAAATATGTGAATTAAAAAAAAGGAAAATTAGTCATTCCTTCCTGTATGTTTAGTTTATTTGTCTGTTTTATTATTCTCTTCCTTTCTGACTCTTTCCTTTTCACTATTCAGCCATAAACTCCTGTTCTCCTTGTACCTTCATCTATTCACGTTTAATCCCTCCTTTGTCCAGTCCTAGAACGAGTACATGACTCTGCTTCTTGTACCTTCTTCTTTTGTGTTCCTTTCACAACTAACTTCTACACACTCCTGCGTTAAATTTGTATGCACATCTATTTATCGTCCATTTTGCCTTTGAGAAAGAACCGCCCTGGTTTTGAAATGTCAGGCCATTAACTACTATTTTGCATTTATACTACAGGTCCTTTAGGTTGGTAAGCAGTTTGCAACAGCTAATTCTCTATTTATCTTAAATGTTACCGTTTGAATTGAATGATGTATAATTTTAAGGTTATTTCTTACTTCTTCTTTCTTCTGTTCATCTGTCTTGTAAGACAACTCTACCTCAGCCATATATTTCTTTGGTGCAGGAGCCCTCTTAGGTATAGAACTCACTAGGGGAAAAAAGACAAATAATTGATGCATTATAAATTGTCTAAATTGAATATCTCAATCAAATAATGCGTACACACTCTCACTCAACAATGCGTTGATAGCCGCAGCATTAATATTTACTAAGGGAATATCGGCTTGTTGCAGTCTTTACCGTAGGTTAACGAACAGTTTTGGGCATGGTCACGGGCGATGAATGCTCGGTCCTTATCGCCTGTGACCACGCACAAAACCGGTTGTTAACCTATGGTAAAGACCAAGCGTCAAACTGTTTTTCCCATTCATAAGTGCCTGTATCGATTCGTTTTCAAAATGTAAAAAAATGTAACTTTTGTTGAATAAATCCAAATAGAAATGGGCAAATTCACGCTTTGGGGACACAACAAACACTTCCAAAGTACAGTCAGGCGTGTGATGCCAATCTTCGTTACACTGATTTGTTGAAATCCACATCGCAAAACAGCTGGTGAACAGCTGGCACATACGCGCTGCTCTGATTTTGATAAGCCAGTCTATACCATCCATTAATACACCACGTAATTATGTTTTGTCTGATCAGATTGTCTAACTGGGCATTTATGAATGCAGGATAAAGACCTTGAGGTCGTAGCCACGGGCAATAAAGGACCAAGCCAAAGTATTCCCATTTATAAATGCCTATCTTGATTCGTTTAACAATTTTCCATATTCAGTCATTTGTACTGAAAAAGAGCCAGAAAAAAACTGACAAATCTACATTTGCGGATTTGTCTGTTCCAAGTTAGCCCGTCAAATTCACATTTTCAAAAAATGGACACATCCAACGGAACAGCTTCTCAGTATATTTGGTACCATTACCATCTCAAAACAAAGTATAAAGCTTTATACAACCCTTTAAGCATTGTAGTAAAGCAGAGGCTGAACATTTCTTGACTACTGTGTGCTGGATGTTGCCATCCAGGATGTTATCAAAGGTATGTACCTAACAATTTGCTCTTCAACAAAGTCTTTCCACAGTGGTAATCTTGCTTTATGGAGATTGTTGCAAACCAACAAAAATGTGCAAACCAATAATTATAATTATATAGCTGTAGTCTGAGCAGATTAAATAAATCCAATCCTCTGCAACAGCTCCAACAAATCAAGAGAATGACCTGACATAACACTCACCAGAATTTTCCCCTCCTGGGAACATCTTCTTTGAAATTGCTAACAAAATCAACAATTTATCTCAGTAGCCAATGACATCCCTCCTTGGAATTCCAGTTGCCTACCAGCCTACCTACCAGCCCAGTTAGTTTATAACTGATTAAGAATGGAGGTCAAGATTGTATCCCTCCTTGGCTGATCAATGAATTTGTGTACGAACCCCTAAACAGAAATTTTATATTCTTCCCTCCGAGGGAATTGTTCTTCCTATTAACATTGAACAATTACTTCCAATCTCACTTACCTGCCTATTTTCTAAAGTTTTTGAAATTTTGTTGTTAAATGGATTACCAATGACGTTTTCATAGATAAACTCCAGTTTGGATTGTTAAAAGGAATTTGTGACCTCCCATTATCTAGTTAAATTACTTGATGTACCCGGTTCTACCTAATTCCAAATTGAGAATCGAAACCATGGTTCCACTCTTTTAAAGAACCAGGTACCTGCAAGAGTCGGTTTTGGAGCCAAAAGCTTCAAATAACCCGGTTCCCAGAGCTGGCTGGGAGATGGCTCCGGCAAAATACCCGACTCTGAGGACCAACTCAGCTCCAATTGAAATACCCGGTTGTCTGAGCTCCAACTCTAGAGCCGAGAGCTACTGGCTCCAGTCAAAATACCCGATTCTCTTTGATGATCAACCGACAAAATATAACTCTAGACTGCAGCAAACTTGTGAAGGCACCACACACAACTGATGCAAACCGCAATGTCTGTGCATTAGTAGTATGCATTGTGTGTCACTGAGTTTATTAATTGGCCCCATAACATGGATACTTTGGTCATGGAGATGTTAAAAATGTTGACAGCACATGTCTTGAGAAGTGGAGTGATCAAGTTTGCCCCGTAATATGGATAAACTTGTGACAAAGTCAGTCATGTTGCTAGTGTTCTTAATGTACTTTCAATACGGCATGGACGGTAGTACGGTACCTTGTGTATAGGGAGTGGTACAATTACTTAATTGCTCCAACCCCTGTTTATAAATTGGCCCCATAAAATGGATACTTTGGTCATGGAGATGTTGTTAAAAATGTTGACAGCACGTGTCTGGAGAAGTGAAGTGATCAAGGTGGCCCCGTAATATGTACAATCTTGTGACGAAGTTAATCTTGTGACGAAGTTAGTCATATTGCTAGTGTTCTTAATGTACTTTCAATAAGCATGGACGATAGGGGGTGGTACAATTGCTTAATTGCTCCAACCCCTGAAGCATGTGCAAAGCAACAGCATGTATAGCACGGCTTGTAAAGTTGCATGCTAACAGTAGGATAATGGAAACAAATCTCTAACTTAAACTGATTCTTAACATATTTTCATCACTGCATTTGCGGTTGAAACTTGAAACTCCTTCGCATCAGGGTGCAACGAAGTTTGAATAGACTGTTTTATTATTTTCTTTAATCCTTATGTTTTTCTTTGAATGTCTTGGAACCGGTTCCGAACTGGCTCCAGAAATTCTGGAACCACCCAAGCCTAGCCTGGATAAGGAGATAGTTGGACAAATTTGCTGGGCCTATGCTGCTTTTGGAAGTTTGCATGTGCGACTGTGGATATTTCCAGGGGGCAACAACGAAGGGCCATCTTTAAGAAAATGCCGGTCACAGGTAAAGTATTTTTTGCCATGCAGCTCCTGAAGAGATAAAGGCATGGTTCGGCATTCGTCTCGTTTGTGGGTCTTGTGCAAATATCCTATAATCAGGATTACTGGTCACCAGACCCAGGCTGTTAGAACCGCCTCCTTGCAACGACCATGACATTATCACCCAACCATTTTTGCCACAGATTATACTGCCAACTTCATGGTCCATCCATACAAAGTGTGGCAGAGACAAGATGCCATGGAAGTATGCAAAGCATTGTAAGTGGTGCATGAGAAAAAGATGGAAGAACCCGGCCAACGAGACCCCAATGACAAGACACGGCTGCATCATCTGTAATGTGAACCTGTATCAAGGACAATGCGTTCTTGAATTCCACGGCGCTGCACCAGCTGCCAACTGAAGGTGATGTCTCTCAAACAAACAAAAAAGACCCCTCCAACCCAAAAAAGGGGAAAAGAAAAGAAACTAATCAATGTGTAGTGTAAATAATTTTAAAAATAGAAGAAAAAAGGTAATGATCGTTATCACAGCAAAATGGAACAAATAATGTGTGCCTACCTAAAGAAGTCTGAGCCAACAAAAAAATAAACAATATAAATACACCAACCTCAACATAAAATAACAAAGAACACAAGAGAATCACATAAACTACTTTTACTGTGATGGAAAAAACAATACAAAATTTACAGCAAGCAACCAATACTTATTGTATTTTGTTGCATCTAAAATCATACCAGCAGAAAAACCAGCATATTTAGTTTCTATTATCCTGTTGAATATAACAAGATCCACCAGTGGATCTTGTTACACTGAGCAGTGTTAACGTCGGGAATATTAATTTTTTTCCGGTCCCCCGTGCGGGTTTATTTTCAGTGAAAAATCTGAAAAAATTTCTAGCCATTAATAATTTTTTTTGTCAATGAAACTAAGTTCGGACACCCAAATAAACACCTTTACTCATTGACATTTTGAGAATTAAATGGCTAGTTTTTTAATTACGGTTGTGTTTGTTCAGCACAATTAGACCGTTGGCAAGCCCCGATGCAATGGCCTATTAGTGACCAGCACCCGGTTGAAAAGATCGAATGCCTCGTAAACAATGGATATAAATCCCTCTTTACAAATCCCTGGCTGGTACGTCAAAGGAAAAGGTCTTGGATAAAGGGATTAGGTAAAAATCAACGAAAAGAGTGAACTCGTTCAGTATTTGCAGTGCATTTTGTCCGTGACCCCATGGACTCCGAGAAACGATTGCGTGTATACAAGTCAGCCGCCACGATGGCACGCCACGTGTGGTGTGTTGACAAGTCTCCCAGTGACACACACAAAAATCAGAATGCGTGTTTAGACACTCTCCGATCCGCTGTCCAAAAATAAATTGCGTGTATACACGGCCTCCGAAGCGAACTGGTGAAACTTTGATAACCCTTGTATATTGTTGCATTGAGCAGGGTGATAATAATAATAATAATAATAATGTGTGGATTTATATAGCGCACGTATCCACCAACTAAGTGGTGCTCAAGGCGCATTATATTATTATCCCTGCTCATAAGGCTCATCAATCATTCCTTAAACCATCTCAGCTCCCTGGGGAGTATACAGCTCAATTGCTGCCATTTCTAGCGCATATAGAGCAAACCAACTCTGCCTTCACAGGTACCCATTTAACCCCTGGGTGGAGAGAAGCAATTATGATTAAGTGTCTTGCTCAAGGACACAAGTGTCACGGCCGTGATTCGAACCCACATTATGTTGCTAACACCAGAACTTGAATCCGGTAAGCTAGGTACTGCTAGGGAGTTAGGGATAAAGTAGTCTGATCATATGACAAACAAAGGATCTGCAGTAGGCGGGCATTCCTAGTACTGAAGCCATGTTTCTGCAACACCAGATCACCTGGACCTGTTCATTCTGACGTAGTTTCAATGGAGGCTGTGTTCTATAGTGAGCTTTCTGAGGGGCAACGCAATGTTGGGCATCCATAACTACATGGACTGCACAAAAAGATATCTTAGAGCTGGTGCTATCAATGTGTAGAAATGGCAAGAGTTAGCAAGAAAAAGGCCTGCATGGCCAGGTGCAGAGCGGCTTGAAGCCACTGTGACTGAAGCAGCCAGAGCAGAGGAGTAAGAAGCTAGAAGGATTCGTTGGCACGAGCATTTGTGTGTCAACACTGTGAAAGAGGTGTGACCTCAGGTATTGGACTGTTCTCCCATGACAGGGCTTGTGGTCAACACAGCCCCCAGGCCAACTGAACTGTATATTTGCAATGAGTAATTCTTGTAAACGACCTAACCGCCGATGGCGACATTTCTTTCTGAAGCTAATCCACGGTCAAAATAGTATTTTGCCAAGACCTTGCTGGCAATAGATCAAAATCAAATGAAACCTTTTTTTCTTATCTAACATTTACAATATAAAAGTCAATTGTTTTTACATTGTGTTAGGTGCATTAATTCATGAGTAAATTACATGTACCTTCATTTGGGGACATATTCTTGTTTTGTGATGCAGAACTACTTACATGCTTTCATGTCATGTGGATGGAGACTTATCTTGCGTTGGATTCCATTCTTTCCTGCTAGCCATTCTTGACAATTTAAGGCTGCTTCCCATTTCACTCGTGTCTCAGGAAATATATCGTCTTGGAAATATTCTTTCTGAAAAAAATAATGTTAATGTAAACCTTACTTACTGTAAAGTTGATGTATCAATTAACTGTATCTGGGTTGTCATTTTTAATTATAATGTAAAACTTATTTACACAGATTGATGGTAATATCAATCTTCCTGAGAAATAATGTTGTCTAAAGGTGCTGTAACTTTTAAGAAAAGTAAACTAATTCCAGTTCTAATTTAGTAAAAGAATAAGTACTCTTTCTTTAATTCCACATTTAGAATGAACACAGAAAATATGAATTCATTATATCCCCATTAATAACAACACCATAAGCTATAAAACATTCATAGGTTGGTTGTTATATAAGATATGCACAATATATGGTCGATATCAAATACTCATCAGACTATGTAACATTCAGCCCATTGTTACTGCATGTTATGTAGAGATGAGCATCTGCAGATGCTTAATTATGGTTGATATTGAGGATATTGTGAAAAGTGAATTACATTAGTATTGCACAACATACTCAACATGTACAGCTCAGTATGCATTTAACACATGTGTTATGTCATCATCGTTCGGCTGTTGTGCAGGTGACCACAAGTTTTTTCCATGTTGCTCTATCTTGAGCTTTTTCGGGGTCAGCATCCCTTCCGAATCTCCAAGCAATTTTTGGATGTTGCTCAAAAATATTATTGGTTGACAATCTCAATGTTTTTTGCCATGAGATAGTGTGAACAGGCGGTATGCTCTGGCTGGTTCCTCTTTGTTCATTCGGAGAACATGTCCAATGAATTGTAGTTGCTGTTTTTGGAGTAGATGAATTAGAGGCTTGGTGTCTGGGATGTGGTCAATGCACTTGATGCACAACATAAGGCCAACAACAAAAAATTGTTGAGTTGCCCTCCAGTGAAAATATTTGAAGGGGTCGGTCGGTCGGGATTTTTTTTTTTCCTCCTTGACTGTCATTTTAAGATTGAAATGCACTGGAACTGAAATCACATACCATGTTTTTCATTTGTATACCTATCAGCAAGGAATTTTGCTTCAGAATAAAAGTATCCCAAGCATTTTTGTTGTACTTTTCGCTGTGATTGACACAGCAAATTCATCCATATTGCGTGCAATGCTCAATATGCAACATGTGAGTGGCCATTCGATTTGAAAACGTGTAGATCGAGTCGCAATCGTTGACACACATACATGTACAGTGCAGGGAGCCAGTGCACAGCGATGTGAGGCCATTTGATTTGAAGCGCGTAGATTGAGTCGCAATCGTTGACATACAAAACAGTGCGCGAAGCCAGTGGAAAACATGTGAGGGGGCCATTCGATTTGAAAACATGTAGATTGAGTCTTGGGTACCGGTAAATTTACCGGTAAAAAAAGTGGAAAATTTCACAAATCAAACGTATTATGTTTTTATACAAAGAAAATTGGTAAGTTTCATTAATAAATAGGCCTATGAATGACGGGAGAAAAAAAAAAAAAACCCGACCCAAGATTTCAGCACTTTTGGGTCGGTCGGTGGAGGGCAACTCAACATCTTTTTTTTTTTGGCCTAATGCGGTAGCATGAGGTAGCAAAGGCGTTGATCCCATGTCTTGGGATATTATCCAAGATTTGCTACCATACAGGAGGATGGATAGACAGGTGGATCGGAAAAAGTAACTTTCATCTTGATACTGGCCGAAATGCTTCTCCATAATTTCCAAAAGGCATTCCAAGCCAAGCCCTTGTGATGTTTGAAGTTGCTTTCACTTGAATTTATCCAGGAACCCAAGTAGCGAAAGTTCGAGACGAGCTTGATGGCTCTGCCTTTGATGTTTAGGGATGGGTTAGGGCCAGTGATAAAGGTCATGTATTTAGTCTTGTGGACTTTGATGAGGAGACCGACATGTTCTGTGTGTTTTGCTGTGTCATCATGTTGTGATTGAGCTTGTTGTGTTGTAGATTCTAGGAGTGCAATGTCATCTGCAAAGTCAAGGTCATTGATGACTCTAGCTGGATACCTCAAGGACCTTCTTGGATGAGTTATAATTCCTGAATCAAGATGTTTGATTTGTTATGTAAAGTTCTCAAATATGCCAGCTGTTCTTTTTTGAGACCTTGGGCATCAGTCTTTGAAATACAACATCACTAATGGTCCAGATCCATTATTATAGGAACAATTTTGTATCTTGTTCATCAGGAATTCTGTAGAAAGATAGGACGTTGTTGCTCTGACCATGAATGTGTTAGCACAGGTAAGAGTTCTGGTAATACATACAGCAGATATGTTCAAAGTGCATATGTACCAGAAAATGCCATATCATAGCAACAACGTGGTATCTCCATTATGCAACAAGGTCGTATGTGCAACAGTGCATCAATTTGCAGACATTAAAACGATTGAGTGCAACAATGTCGTATATTCATAGGTTTTACGTGTTCATCCTGGAAGTCTGCAGAAAGAAGCAATGTTGTTGACACTGGTCAAAACCTGTGTCAGCAACAATATTGTAGGGCTGTGCGTTTTCGGATATTTTTGGAACCGGATACCCGAAATCAGAAAAGTTCGGATACCCGGATACCCGTTTACGTCCTTGTTAAAAACATGCCTCATTTGGTGTACAAATACATGTAAATGTTAACCAAATTTACCTTTATAATACAGAGGATACCATATTCAATTCGATCTTTATTAAAGTATAACATTTTGGTGACAAAATATTGTATTTACTGAAAGTTATTTCTGAAATTGATACAAAAGTGTCTGTCTTTAACAACCCAAGTTACAATATTATACACTGAACAAAAGAAAGGCTGATTGATCGTGCAAGCGCGCACGGGTGCATCACACAGCTACAGCGGCCTCACACGTGACTGTGTCAGGAGTGACTACCAATCAGAAGACAATAATGTTCATGTCACAAAACACGTGTTGAATAATGTCATTGACTCATTGGTCGATCATAGGCGATGTGGGCGTAACTAAGGCGATGTGGCGTAACTAAACCATTGTGGGAAAAGCGATCCATGTGCTCTTGCGCTTGCGCCTGTCGCCCTGCCTTCTAAATAAGGATATCCCGTCGTCATGTTTGCTTTGGATTAAGGACATGATTTTGCGTACTAAAATAATATTTAATATTATGAAACTAACAAACTGCAAAATATTACGAATCTAAAATCCGAACTTGAATATTTCTATCACAATGAACTTTAGTTAAATGTCAATAAACCTGTCAAAAAACCTCATTTCCTGAAAGAATGAATTTATATGAGACCTAGCTAGGAATAATTAAAAACAACAACTACTACTAATAATAAAGCTAAACAGTGATTTTAAGAATTAAGATTATTTTCAGAACCCAATATTTCTCTTTCAATATCGGTTGCGGTTTACTGATTGTTACACATTGATAAGTTCACTTTACGGGGTGGCAGTTATATGCGGGCGTTCATTGCCAGGAATACCAGCATATGTTCACGCTAGCAGGCGTTAAACAGCTCCGCTTTGCCGTGACTATATTTCCCGCGGTGGAAAACACCCGTTCGGAGGGCACTGACGTTGCTGGAATACCGAGATACTTCTTGGCGATCCTTGCGACTGATGGAAACCGAATGGCATTTGACCGCCACCAATGACATGGATCATCACTGAGCCCGGCTGGTTTGGTGCGTAGATATTCTGCAAAGTCGTCTCCAGGAGATCTGACGGCAGCTTCACTGGTGTCCTCGTCGCTACTACTGCCGCCCTCGTCGCCAGTGGTTGATGCGCTCATCCCACTTAACAAGAACTCCATCGCTGAAGTTTCTTCACGAACTTTCTCCGTCCGTTGGCGCTTTGGGGGTGGAGAAGACGTCGCCTTGATCATCATGTCACTCACCATGCTTTTCGCCCTCTCCTTTTGTTCCTTAGACACAAACCCCATGTCTTTCTACCGGGGTCCAACAATGCTGTTATCAAGGGGACATCGATGACGTCACCGCTGAACCTGCAAAACAATCAGTCAAAAACAATGTAAGGCTGTGTGTCCATAGAAAATTGGGAAAAAGTGATCTAGCCAGCCGTAGCCAAAGCCTTCATTTCGGAAACGGCCTGTTTTTTTAATCTTTGACTGGAAGTGAACATAAAAATAATGATAGTCGCTCAGTCCCGTCCTGCAAAATCATGGACGATTGTCAGTTGTCACAATTGGTTTATTGCGCATTATTTGTTTCATTATTTTGTTAACTTAAACCCCCAAAAATGGAGTATATTATACGCGTATATAGTTGCCTTCTATATAACAAAAAAAATAAACAATAACAAATTACCTTGACATCAAGTCGTCACGGGTTGCTTTCTTCAACGTTTTTACTGGGGCAGAGTCGTCTTCGGTGTTCTGCAGGTGACCCTGGAGTCCACAAGCAATGGGATAAACACAACTTCCACTGACGTTGGCCTCATACGATAGACAAGTTGTTGCCACCTGCAAGAGAAATTGTGTAATCCATTAAATAATGTTTCAATCCATCCATCCATGAAATATAAATGTCGTTATTCAAGTTTCAACTTCAAGTGTTATTAACGCTGATTATTCTATAGGTTCTCCCTGATTTTGAATGTCTTTTTAAGGATAGGTAAAACTTGTAGCTTTGCATGGCGAAGAGGATAAGTAAGATTAATTGCGGTGACATAATGTGAAATTCTCCATTGAGGAGTAATTAGTTCTGAAAAGAAGTTACAACTCGACGTTTCGAGCAGTATGCTCTGATCGTCCTCGGGCGATTTTTGGGGGATAGTCCTGGACTCCTATCATTTAAATTTTCCAGGATTTTGTTATAAATTAATAGATCATTAAACCAATTCGTATGTAATCTATTTGTTGATTGAGATTATAAAAATACATTTTATATTTTCAACAAATGAATAAAATTAGAAACAAAAAATAATTTACCTGAAGTGGCTTAAGGCAGGTGACCAGCTCGTCCACTAAACCCCACTGCACATTCGTCAGCTCCAGTGTCTTCGCCTCTTGAATTTTGGTGACGTTTCGGTCGCTGAGTACTGCGCACATAGGCCATCGCTGTTCCTTGGCAATGGTTAGCATTTCATAGGTCGATTTCCAACGAGTTTTACAAGACTGTACTAGCCGATGTTTAGGAACTTCCATGGCAGCCTGCTGCAACTCCAGAGATTTTGTTGCAAGTGTGCTTCGGCGGAAATGTCCAATCAATCGGCCCACCACTCCAATAGCCGTAGAAATGTGTCTTGACGCGTCAAGCCCCTTGTTGATGCTCAACTGTAATTTGTGAGCAGCACATCCGACGCCTAATGTGTCATTGAGTTGACCCAGGTCCTTTACATTAGACGCATTATCGTGCACGACTGCGGACACTTTTTGATCTAACCCCCAGTCGACGATGACACGGCCGAGTTGGGAACTGAGATTACGGGCGGTATGACGACGGGGCTTCATCTTCATCATCGGTGTCAGACTCCGGGGGGGCAATCACCGGGGAAGTGTCGATCACCGCAGATTGGGTGCACCAGTTGTCATCCAGGTAGTGAGCAGTGACTGTCATGTAACCTTCTTGGCTGCGTCAGGTCCAGCAGTTGGTGGTCAAGGCTACGTGCTCTGCATCCGCTAATTTCGTCTTCAAAATCGCCGCCTTCTCCTTTTTTGCTTGTTACACATTCATTTCATTCTGTATATAATGTACTATAGTTCTATTAATTCTAAAACTGAATGTAAAAGCTAGTTTACTAATCGAATTATTGTTTGCCATCTACATGTACACTTCACCTTACTGTACTTCATCGATAATTATTTTTTTGCTATTCATAAATTGTTATTAATTCATTTATTAACTAAAGGGACCAGGTCCTGTATAAGCCTAGGCTTTTTACCTGGTGCCCTCCATTTGTCACCATTTGTACATAATTGTTGTATTAACATATTGTATTAAGCTGTGATATATGGAAAATAAACAAACAAACAAACAAACAAACAAACATACATTTTTTTTATCCTGGAAGTGATCACCTTTCGAGATGGGACGGTATAGCTGGGCTCTAAAAAATTAAGAAGATTTTTTAGGCCCGTTCCTTCCACAACAGAAATTGGGAGGGAATCTATGGCAATCATCTCAGCCACAAGTTGCGATATTGATTCAGACCGCACTGGGCTGCAGTCGCGACGGCCAAAGTATCCACTCAACGACTGCTGGCCCGATGTTGAGGCTGACGTTGAGGCTGACGCTGATGTTGATGCTGATGAGGTACTAGATGAGCTCGACTGCCAGGTCGTGGGATGCTTTGAAGTTAGATGCTTCAGCATTGAGCTGGTGGATCCTCCAGAATACGTCAGCTGGGCACCACATATCTTGCATTTTACCAATTTAGGCCCCTTTTTCTCAAAATGGGACCAAACTTGACTATTCCCTGTTGAACGTGGCATCGTGTTGAGTCAAGTCAGTCAAGTCAAGAAATGAGTCTAACATTTAGGATGCGCACTCATTAACAAAACGTATCGGTGTAAGCTTTGTCTACTTTTTAATTAGTATTCAGCCAATTTATCCCCTCCATCAATGTATGACGAGCCATAATT
The DNA here is from genome assembly GCA_029582265.1 of Zoroaster sp. YZ-2022. Lineage (NCBI taxonomy): Eukaryota > Metazoa > Echinodermata > Asteroidea > Forcipulatida > Zoroasteridae > Zoroaster > Zoroaster sp. YZ-2022. The sequence continues at coordinate 12,373,118 of CM055833.1, read as the reverse complement.
CGCAGCTCATCATAAGCAACCACATTTTGTCCCTCATAAACAACAATAGGAGATCAGGAGCGCGTCCATTCCGTGGTTGTAAAAATGAGCTGCCCAATTGAAAGGATCAAACCCGCAACCAATAATACCTTTCAAATCCGACTGATTGTGGATCCTACTGTCGGTTTCAAAGACAATGACCGACTTAACACCTCACGTTTTATGTATGTCTTTTGAAACAAATTGTCACCTTGTCGGCAAATGTAATACACAAGAGAGCTCGGTATCCATGGGTAAATAAATGTAAATGTAGGTGATATGCTGAGGGATGGTTAAATAATTACACAACAAAACCAATTTCAACACCACTTTTTTTTATTAGGACAACATATAATGTGGACGTCCCCTATAATAAAATCCCCTCTATTAACGCATCATGGTGCACACTCCAGTGCAGACAGGAAGCAGCAGTAATTGTCCCACTAATCCAATTACTGTGATCAACAGGCAAACATTCCATCCTGAGCAGCTAGTTTGATACTTGTTTGTAGCATGCCGCAGTCAGGCTATTTGAGTCTTATTGATTGGATACAATGTATCCAAATTTATGGAAATGTCCGAAAAATACTACAAAGGCATTATCAGAGACTAATCTCTTAAATAAAATTGCTCCTAAATGTGTAAACATTACATTGTTCAATAGTCAAAAATTTCTGTTCACACCGCTGAAATGGTGAGTCCCGATTTTAAAAAGTCGTTTACGGGTATCCGGAACCGAAAAATGGAACCGGGTAATGACAGTTTCGGTCGGGTATCCGGATACCCGGCACAGCCCTACAATATTGTAACTATGATACAACCTTGTTGCACTGATGCAAAGAGAAGTTTGTTAAAAGTCTGTTAAAGAAGGTACTTTGATCTGTTGATCTACAGTTGGAAACTGAGAAGATTTTGTCTTCATTGTGATCATTATTGCAGGAGGTTTCTCAGAAACAGCTCTTTAGTTCTGGGAATAAACATAAGATATAGCTTTGGTAATCAAACTTAGTATGTACTCACCTTAACCCTTGGCACTGAGAATGTTACTGGTTCAATGGTTGTCTGTGTTAATCTTATTGCTTTAGCAAATTCAACATCTTTCACGTTGCACATATTCTTAGGCAAGAAAGACAGAGCCTGTATACCAATATGGAATTAAAACACATTTTGAAATCAGAGCAACTACTATATTTTAGGTGAGAATTATCCATCCTAAAAACCCAAATATCCCCCATGGAAGCTACCGGATGGATTCTTGCCAATGCAACACATTTCCTTAGATAAACAAAAGACTTCTTACATAAATATAAAGAGAATGTTGTTGGAAATGTTGCCTACTGGTTTCTCTATTACTATAATTAACTCCACAAGGGTAGATGTTTAAGGAAAATAAATTGATTCTGTTTGTCATTCTGTGCATGTAAACTTTCTGCCCCTTTTTTGGCCATGTGCCCCTTGATCCGCCCTTGACCTCAAGAGGGCAGTATGACACCTTAGTGGTCCCAAAAACATGTACTGTAGCTGATAAGAACTGCAGCTGATATGTACTGTAGCTGATAAGTAATGTAGCTGATATGTACTGTAGCTGATACATACTGTAGCTGATAAGAACTGCAGTTGATATGTACTGTAGCTGATAACACTGTGAAAATCCCCTCGGTTAAAATATAAAGAGACTCGGTTAAATGTTTTTTTAACCGTGTTTTAACCCATGTTTAACCCTTTGATTTCAGCTGGCTATTCAACCGCATTCTCACCGCGTTTTAACCCAGTGGTTTCCGGCCAGGATTTCTTTTGTTATTCATAACTGTAAACCTTTGTTCAATGTGATAATGAGGATGCAAGTTTAACCGTGGTTTAACCGAGTATAACACGTAACACGTACCGGTACAACTTGCACACAAGAGGCGATAAAGAGATTAAAAACACTTACGAAGTGTCTGTAAATTTCCAATCTAAAAAACACTGGTAGTGGTATACAACGGCCGGGGGACATGCACGCAATTTGCTCAGAATACCACTGACCTTGCCCATATGAGAATAGGTGTCTGTGCTGAGAATGGGTTGGCGTGCTGTGATAGGCGTACGTGATAGGTGTATATTTAGGTATAGGCCTACTTGTTAATCTGTTTTTCATCCACTTACATGTAGTTGGTGGATATACGTGCGCTATATAAATCCACACATTATTATTATTATTATTATTATTATTATTACGTTTAGAATAATATATATCATATTCCAGAGTGTAATTAGGAAATGGACAATAATTATAATGCATTGATTACCGAACTGAGGTATGTTGCGGGCCAAACAGATACTAACAATTGGACTTAAAATAACAATTCATCCATCGGGGTTCCTAATTATCATGGGTTGTTTTAATAATCGTTGCCGAAGAACAAGGATACGATGAGGACCAGTAAACGTAAGCCTCGACTGTCGGGATAAATTGACCCGCTCTGGGGCTCGATTTTATAAAACCGCGGTTTTATTTTTGAAAACCGGTATTTCGGCGGTATTTGTGGCGGTATTTCGGGTATGGAGTGTCGTGGCCGAGCGGTCTAGCGCACCGAACTCAAGTTCTGGTGTTGCCAGCAGCAGGGTGTGGGTTCGAGCCCCGGTCGTGACACTTGTGTCCTTGAGCAAGGTACTTAACCATAATTGCTTCGTCCTTCGGATGGGACGTAAAGCCGTAGGTCCCGTGTGTTGTATAATGCACGCAAAGTGGATTGTCGTGCGGTCTAGCGCACTGAACTCAAGTTCTGGTGTTGCCAGCAGCAGAGTGTGGGTTCGAGCCCCGGCCGTGACACCTGTGTCCTTGAGCAAGACACTTAACCATAATTGCTTCTCTCCACCCAGGGGTTAAATGGGTACCTGTGAAGGCAGAGATGGTTTGCTCTATATGCGCTAGAAATGGCAGCAATTGAGCTGTATACTCCCCAGGGAGCTGAGATGGTTTCAGGAATGATTTATGAGCCTTATGAGCCTTATGAGCAGGGATAATAATATAATGCGCCTTGAGCGCCACTTAGTTGGTGGATACGTGCGCTATATAAATCTATACATTATTATTATTATTAATATTATAAATCCTGCACTTTATTATTATTAAAAAGTAACTATGAATATAAGTAAATAAATAAATAGATATCATGCATCCTACTTTTCTTTAAATGTTTTGGTCAGATGATGTACGTGTACCTGTAATTTAGATCTTTGCGTGTAAAATACTGATTGTCACCAAACAAATTATCGTCCAACTGGAATTACATTCTCATCCTAAGTTCCATCGCGCGCGCTAATTTGATCCAGTCATTGGAAGGCACTCAGGGTATGTACGAATTAGCACGTGTGCAATGCCCTATGCATAGCGCGTAACAATTTGTTCTATTGGCCAACGAGAACAATACGTCATCATAATAACCAATATAAATATTAGATTCTGGCGCTGTGTACAATGCCTATAGCGCGTAAAACGTTTTCTTATTGGTCGAACGAGAACACATACCTTGTCATGCAATAGAAATATTTGTTAAGCGATTTGGATCATGTTACTCACAAAAAGGCCTCGATATCATGACTTTTTGTTTTTTTTAAAGTTGAAAACAAGCGTAAACCAAGGCTATGAGAGTATTGAAAGAGGTAGACGGAATGAAGGATGAAGTTAAGCATATTGATCAACACCCGGCATCCACCCAGCCAGTACGGTTGCAATGTACAATGTGTAATTATGTACTCTGTACATGTACATTGTACATGTACTGACATTAGTCGGGTGCCAGTGTGATGAACGAGTTGACCACTGTACCATCAGCCTGAGTTGGGCCCGGTTAAAAAGCTTGCCTTGTCGGCACACTGGCGATGCGCGTGATTCACTCGAACTCGTAGATGTGCAAGGCTTTGTACCTTTTTTTTCTCCATAACAATTTATTTTGTGCATGTACCACGTTGAAATTTTCAGACATGATGTGAACTCCTGTCGCGATATCATGACTTTTTGGTTTTTAAGTTGAAAACAAGCGTAATCATTTTTGGGGCAAAAATACTGAAAATAGGATTGCCACCTACAGTACATGTACTCCATAGAGTATAATTCTTAATTTTTTTCAATTTTCTCCATAACAATTTATTTTGTGCATGTACCACGTTGAAATTTTCAGACATGATGTGAACTCCTGTCGCGATATCATGACTTTTTGGTTTTTAAGTTGAAAACAAGCGTAATCATTTTTGGGGCAAAAATACTGAAAATAGGATTGCCACCCGTACATGTACTCCATGGAGTATAATTCTTAATTTTTTTCAATTTTCTCCATAACAATTTATTTTGTGCATGTACTACGTTGAAATTTTCAGACATGATGTGAACTCCTGTCGCGATATCATGACTTTTGGGTTTTTAAGTTGAAAACAAGCGTAATCATTTTGGGGCAAAAATACTGAAAATAGGATTGCCACCTACTCCATAGAGTATAATTCTTAATTTTTCAATTTTCTCCATAACAATTTATTTTGTGCATGTACCACGTTGAAATTTTCAGACATGATGTGAACTCCTGTCGCGATATCATGACTTTTGGTTTTTAGGTTGAAAACAAGCGTAATCATTTTGGGGCAAAATACTGAAAATAGGATTGCCACCTACTCCATAGAGTATAATTCTTAATTTTTTCAATTTTCTCCATAACAATTTATTTTGTGCATGTACCACGTTGAAATTTTCAGACATGATGTGAACTCCTGTCGCGATATCATGACTTTTGGTTTTTAAGTTGAAAACAAAGCGTAATCATTTTGGGGCAAAAATACTGAAAATAGGATTGCCACCTACATGTACATGTACTCCATAGAGTATAATTCTTAATTTTTTTCAATTTTCTCCATAACAATTTATTTTGTGCATGTACCAAGTTGAAATTTTCAGACATGATGTGAAATCCTGTCGCGATATCATGACTTTTTGGTTTTTAAGTTGAAAACAAGCGTAATCATTTTTGGGGCAAAAATACTGAAAATGGGATTGCCACCTACATGTACTCCATAGAGTATAATTCTTAATTTTTTTCAATTTTCTCCATAACAATTTATTTTGTGCATGTACCACGTTGAAATTTTCAGACATGATGTGAACTCCTGTCGCGATATCATGACTTTTTGGTTTTAAGTTGAAAACAAGCGTAATCATTTTTGGGGCAAAAATACTGAAAATAGGATTGCCACCTACTCCATAGAGTATAATTCTTAAATTTTTTCAATTTTCTCCATAACAATTTATTTTGTGCATGTACCACGTTGAAATTTTCAGACATGATGTGAACTCCTGTCGCGATATCATGACTTTTTGGTTTTTAGGTTGAAAACAAGCGTAATCATTTTTGGGGCAAAAATACTGAAAATAGGATTGCCACCTACTCCATAGAGTATAATTCTAAATTTTTTTCAATTTTCTCCATAACAATTTATTTTGTGCATGTACCACGTTGAAATTTTCAGACATGATGTGAACTCCTGTCGCGATATCATGACTTTTTGGTTTTTAGGTTGAAAACAAGCGTAATCATTTTTGGGGCAAAAATACTGAAAATAGGATTGCCACCTACATGTACTCCATCGAGTATAATTCTTAATTTTTTTCAATTTTCTCCATAACAATTTATTTTGTGCATGTACCACGTTGAAATTTTCAGACATGATGTGAACTCCTGTCGCGATATCATGACTTTTTGGTTTTTAAGTTGAAAACAAGCGTAATCATTTTTGGGGCAAAAATACTGAAAATAGGATTGCCACCTACATGTACATGTACTCCATAGAGTATAATTCTTAATTTTTTTCAATTTTCTCCATAACAATTTATTTTGTGCATGTACCACGTTGAAATTTTCAGACATGATGTGAACTCCTGTCGCGATATCATGACTTTTTGGTTTTTAAGTTGAAAACAAGCGTAATCATTTTTGGGGCAAAAATACTGAAAATAGGATTGCTACCTACATGTACATGTACTCCATAGAGTATAATTGTTAATTTTTTTCAATTTTCTCCATAACAATTTATTTTGTGCATGTACCACGTTGAAATTTTCAGACATGATGTGAACTCCTGTCGCGATATCATGACTTTTTGGTTTTTAAGTTGAAAACAAGCGTAATCATTTTTGGGGCAAAAATACTGATCGGGTGCCTGGGGAAAATGTACCAGGAAGCGTATTTTTCTTTTACACCGCAGCGACGGGTTTTGTGCAGTAAAAGTGCCAATTCCGGTCTTGAGTGAGAGACTACGAAACCCTAGGCGCGCGACGATAGAAAACTCCAAGCTGCAGTCGACCATGGCGCTCTGCAGTGGAACTCATGGAGCCATTCCCTCTCCGTTGATGGTAGGTTTTTTTTGCGTGTCGAAATTCCCTTCGCGCGCATGCGTGCTGAATGGGTTCATAGTCTTGACAATGAGTTTTGTGGGAATAGTAGGCTTTTTTGTATATGAACGTACCAATAATGACCGATTGGTCAAATTGGGGAAATGTGTAGAAGAGACAGGATATTTTTTCATATCCTTTAGTGTGCGCGAAGGCAGTGCACCATGTGAGGGCCGGGCCATTCAATTTGAAAACATGTAGATTGAGTCTTGGGTGCCGTAAATAATATCGTACGATTAAAATTTCAGTATCGTCACCCCTATACTGTCACTTAGTGTCAGCCGGTCATATACATGCAATTCCCCAAAAAACGAACACTAGCATATGCCTAGCATTTGTAGAATTGTGTAAAGCCCAAGAATTTTAACTCCATTTATGCGGCAGTGGTTTATTACGACGACATCATTCCCATCCTTTTTTGGCGGTTTGTTTATGTGTTTTTATATTGAAAAATTTCAATGTACTTAAATACTCATTACAAAAAGGACAAGAAACACAATCTAAAATTCCTCATAATTTTATTTCGTCAAGTCGAACAAAATAATAAAGTGAATGAGTTAAATTAAATTACAATAAAAAAATCTCAACGTTTCGATCCGATGCTCTGATCGGTCCTGAGGACGATCAGAGCATACTGATCAAACGTAGAGTTGTACCCCAGTTCTTTTCAGAACTAATTACTACTCAAATGAACATTTAATATGGTGTCACCACAAGTCTTACTTAAAAACTTAATTACAAAAATTGCATATAAAACTGTGTAGGCCAACATAAATAGAAAGCGAATTAAAACAAGTTGACTAAGTAAAATATAAAGCAGCGATGTTAAGAGTAGTATAAATAGGGTCATAGGCTTTAAGTATATATTAACTTTGTGAAATAAACAAAATAAATATGAAAGTTTAATACAATAAATAATCACATAAAACTGGCACCAGGAACACTACAAATATCTTGAGTTGACTCTCACGGCCTTTTCCTTCCTGTGGCTGGAATTCCTTTGTTGCCTCGGCTTGTCCAATGGCATAGCCCTTCCAGCCTTTCCTTGTTCTGTTAAAATAAATTAATATTTTCAATTAAAATGTGTTAATTTCAATTTCAGTTCAAAGTTGCAAGCTGACGATGGGTACTCTTTACCTTATGATAGTTTTATATAATTTTGGGGATAACATTGTACTAAGATGTATGTGATATTCACATGATACTTAAGACACTTAAAACAATCTTATTGGACAAAGCGTGATCAAGTGGGGATGTATTAAACCGCTGTTTTCGGCGGTAAGCCAACTAGCCAAAAATTTAAAACCCCAAGTCGATCCTGATCTTCAGATAGTATCTACTGTGAATCGCGATTTTGGCCAGTGAATTGAGTTAATTAAACCCGCGAATCAAAAGGGTTTTGCGGACATGACATGTTCGGCCTTGACGGGAGCAAATTTGTTTATTTCGAACGACGCGTCTGCGACGGACCCAGATACCCGGTACCCAGCGCTCAATTAACTTCCGTGCGGGCGGGAAGTTCGGCGCTGATGGGTCGATCGCATGACGGCAACGAATGTTCGAATAAACAATTTTGCCCCGACAAAACATGGCGCATATACCGTGAAAGGGTTTATTTTACTTACTTACTTACACACACACACCCAAATATTCACGTACCAGTTGCAGATCAGAGACAAAGTTGTCAGTGCTGACATGACGTCAATCCTAAGCGGGGACGGACTTTTTCTTCTTTTTGGCGCTAAAATGGCGGCCGCGCAAACAATTACAACGTAACAGACTAGACTAACGTTGGCCCGTTTTAGGCACATTCCTGACTGTACTGGCGTCGACGCCTGCTACCCCATTTCGAAATTCAGCCAAGTTCAGTATGGACTGCAGGCTGCGCTATGGGCACAACATGGACGATACTCTTTCGCGCATGGTTGAACAAACATTGACCGTTATGTCTCAGGCCAAGCGGAGGCTTTTGTATTGGGATTATCTCTGTCAACAATGGATTAACTCACCACAGAGTTAATGAGCAAGCCCTCAGCAGATCTCAGAACAGGTACCGAGTTTTAACCACACTTTAACCGAGACAATACAAAGGAATTTTTTAAAGGCGATTTAACCGTGCACTAAGACGGTTAAATTAAGGTTAAAATGTTGGGTACCCATATTTTAACCGTGTTTATTGAAATTTTAACCGAGCGAGATTTTCACAGTGTAAGAACTGCAGCTGATAAGTAATGTAGCTGATATGTACTGTAGCTGATAAGAACTGCAGCTGATATGTACTGTAGCTGATAAGTAATGTAGCTGATACATACTGTAGCTGATAAGAACTGCAGCTGGTATGTACTGTAGCTGATAAGTACATGTACTACATGGGAATGATATTCATCAGTGGCTTTAAATGCATTTATAAAGAGTTTTACAAGACATCTGTAATACAAATTTAGGACAACTAATCATTGACTTGTAATTGAAGTTGAATTTTGGCACAGAGCATTCAAGTATTCAAAAGAAGTATCTATCTAAAAGTAAATATCTAGCTATTGACAAAATAAGAAAAGCAATTTGTAACAGAATAACTTCATACCTGATGTGGTACATTATGCTGAAATGGAGCCAGGGACATGAAGTAAGGAGACTGTGGTATAATCTCTAATCCTATAGCAGATGTATCTCCCTGTATCATCAAACAAACACACGAACATGTTAATACAGCACCAGTGATTTATTGTGACTGTTTCAAACTCTTTCCATTTCACAGGAAAAATTTCACTACAGTCCCTTGCATCTCAATAGTACTGTTCACCAGTGACGTCACAAACACTGCTTCTGCCATTACAATGCACACAAAATATGTAAGAGGTCAATCTATATTGAGATATAAGATGCATTAGTGGACAACTCTTTTGAAATGATACAACAGTGCAAACATCAATGTACAAACTCGAGTAATAAGCATATAAGATTATTGGTAATGTGAAATAATTTTGGTATAAGAATTCTGAATGTGAGTTTATACCTTTCCTGTAAGGATGGCTACATTAGTATCTTCATCATAGTATGGAACCAGTGTAGCAGGTGATGTATCCAGGTACATTGTGTCTAAAGCTTCAGTCAAATTATCCACTGAATAAAGACTGATGATTCTCTCTTGACTACCCCTACAAATACAAACACACACCAATCAAATACACATTATGACAAATGCTACAATAATATGACCATGTGCAAAGTAGCCATTGTGATTGATCCTATAAGGGAGTTTCAAAACTCACAACACTTGGAATGTTCCACTTGGAGCACTGCCTGTTTCCATCTACAATGCATGCTGTTCTCACTGGAAATAGGTATATAGGAAGAAACTGACCTGAAATATTATATAAACGTTTATATAATATTTCAGGTCAGTTTCTTCCTATTTATATATTTATTCTGTGTACAACCACGTAAAAGGCTTGTGTCCCATTGTGTGATCCCCGCTATGATGTTACCTAGGGGCTTGATCCCTGGCTACTCAACAGATATGGTTTGGCCTCTGACCTGGCCCCATAGAGCAATAGATAATTGGCATAAGTGGACCGCCCACCAACATAGGGGCTGGTTAGCTCAGTTGGTAGAGCGCTCGTACGGTAATCGAGAGGTCGCGGGATCGAGTCCGGCATCAGCCAATTTTTCTTTGCTCGCTACCCGTTTATAATATTTCAGGTCAGTTTCTCCATATAAATCTACTTTGTGTACAACCACATAAAAGGCTTGTGTCCCGTTAATTGTGTGATCCCCGCTACTGCCGTTACCCGGGTTGTTTGCATCTGACCGGAGCTTGATCCCTGGCTACTCGGCAGATATGGTTTGGCCTCTGACCTGGCCCCATAGAGCAATAGATAATTGGCATAAGTGGACCGCCCACCAACATAGGGGCCGGTTAGCTCAGTTGGTAGAGCGCTCGTACGGTAATCGAGAGGTCGCGGGTTCGAGTCCGGCATCAGTCAATTTTTCTTTGCTCGCGAACAGTTTATATTTCAGGTCAGTTTCTCCATATAAATCTACTTTGTGTACAACCACATAAAAGGCGTGTGATCCCCGCTACTGCCGTTACCCAGGTTGTTTGCATCTGACCGGGGCTTGATCCCTGGCTACTCGGCAAATATGGTTTGGCCTCTGACCTGGCCCCATAGAGCAATAGATAATTGGCATAAGTGGACCGCCCACCAACATAGGGGCTGGTTAGCTCAGTTGGTAGAGCACTCGTACGGTAATCGAGAGGTCGCGGGTTCGAGTCCGGCATCAGCCAATTTTTCTTTGCTCGCTACCCGTTTATAATATTTCAGGTCAGTTTCTCCATTTAAATCTACTTTGTGTACAACCACATAAAAGGCTTGTGTCCCGTTAATTGTGTGATCCCCGCTACTGCCGTTATCCGGGTTGTTTGCACCACCGGCACAGGGCTAGATATGGCTCACTCAGTATGGTAATCTAGAGACCACCGGCACAGGGCTAGATATGGCTCACTCAGTATGGTAATCCAGAGACCACCAGCACAGGGCTAGATATGACTCACTCAGTATGGTAATCCAGAGACCACCGGCACAGGGCTAGATATGACTCACTCAGTATGGTAATCTAGAGACCACCGGCACAGGGCTAGATATGGCTCACTCAGTATGGTAATCCAGAGACCACCAGCACAGGGCTAGATATGACTCACTCAGTATGGTAATCCAGAGACCACCGGCACAGGGCTACATGTAGATATGACTCACTCAGTATGGTAATCTAGAGACCACCGGCACAGGCCTAGATATGACTCACTCAGTATGGTAATCCAGAGACCACCGGCACAGGGCTAGATATGACTCACTCAGTATGGTAATCCAGAGACCACCGGCACAGGGATAGATATGACTCACTCAGTATGGTAATCCAGAGACCACCGGCACAGGGCTAGATATGACTCACTCAGTATGGTAATCCAGAGACAACCGGCACAGGGCTAGATATGACTCACTCAGTATGGTAATCTAGAGACCACCGGCACAGGGCTAGATATGGCTCACTCAGTATGGTAATCCAGAGACCACCAGCACAGGGCTAGATATGACTCACTCAGTATGGTAATCCAGAGACCAGAGACCACCGGCACAGGCCTAGATATGACTCACTCAGTATGGTAATCCAGAGACCACCGGCACAGGGCTACATGTAGATATGACTCACTCAGTATGGTAATCTAGAGACCACCGGCACAGGCCTAGATATGACTCACTCAGTATGGTAATCCAGAGACCACCGGCACAGGGCTAGATATGACTCACTCAGTATGGTAATCCAGAGACCACCGGCACAGGGATAGATATGACTCACTCAGTATGGTAATCCAGAGACCACCGGCACAGGGCTAGATATGACTCACTCAGTATGGTAATCCAGAGACAACCGGCACAGGGCTAGATATGACTCACTCAGTATGGTAATCCAGAGACCACCGGCACAGGCCTAGATATGACTCACTCAGTATGGTAATCCAGAGACCACCGGCACAGGGCTACATGTAGATATGACTCACTCAGTATGGTAATCTAGAGACCACCGGCACAGGCCTAGATATGACTCACTCAGTATGGTAATCCAGAGACCACCAGCACAGGGCTAGATATGACTCACTCAGTATGGTAATCCAGAGACCACCGGCACAGGGATAGATATGACTCACTCAGTATGGTAATCCAGAGACCACCGGCACAGGCCTAGATATGACTCACTCAGTATGGTAATCCAGAGACCACCGGCACAGGGCTAGATATGACTCACTCAGTATGGTAATCCAGAGACCACCGGCACAGGGCTAGATATGACTCACTCAGTATGGTAATCCAGAGACCACCAGCACAGGGCTAGATATGATTCACTCAGTATGGTAATCCAGAGACCACCTGCACAGGGCTAGATATATGACTCACTCAGTATGGTAATCCAGAGACCACCTGCACAGGGCTAGATATATGGCTCACTCAGTATAGTAATCCAGAGACCACCGGCACAGGGATAGATATGACTCACTCAGTATGGTAATCCAGAGACCACCGGCACAGGGCTACATGTAGATATGACTCACTCAGTATGGTAATCTAGAGACCACCGTCACAGGGCTAGATATGACTCACTCAGTATGGTAATCCAGAGACCACCGGCACAGGGCTACATGTAGATATGACTCACTCAGTATGGTAATCCAGAGACCACCGGCACAGGCCTAGATATGAATCACTCAGTATGGTAATCCAGAGACCACCGGCACAGGGCTAGATATGACTCACTCAGTATGGTAATCCAGAGACCACCGGCACAGGCCTAGATATGACTCACTCAGTATGGTAATCCAGAGACCACCGGCACAGGGCTAGATATGACTCACTCAGTATGGTAATCCAGAGACCACCGGCACAGGGCTACATGTAGATATGACTCACTCAGTATGGTAATCTAGAGACCACCGGCACAGGCCTAGATATGACTCACTCAGTATGGTAATCCAGAGACCACCGGCACAGGGCTAGATATGACTCACTCAGTATGGTAATCCAGAGACCACCGGCACAGTCCTAGATATGACTCACTCAGTATGGTAATCCAGAGACCACCGGCACAGGGCTAGATATGACTCACTCAGTATGGTAATCCAGAGACCACCGGCACAGGGCTACATGTAGATATAACTCACTCAGTATGGTAATCTAGAGACCACCGGCACAGGCCTAGATATGACTCACTCAGTATGGTAATCCAGAGACCACCGGCACAGGGCTAGATATGACTCACTCAGTATGGTAATCCAGAGACCACCGGCACAGGGCTAGATATGACTCACTCAGTATGGTAATCCAGAGACCACCTGCACAGGGCTAGATATATGACTCACTCAGTATGGTAATCCAGAGACCACCTGCACAGGGCTAGATATATGACTCACTCAGTATGGTAATCCAGAGACCACCTGCACAGGGCTAGATATATGGCTCACTCAGTATAGTAATCCAGAGACCACCGGCACAGGGATAGATATGACTCACTCAGTATGGTAATCCAGAGACCACCGGCACAGGGCTAGATATGACTCACTCAGTATGGTAATCCAGAGACCACCGGCACAGGGCTAGATATGACTCACTCAGTATGGTAATCCAGAGACCACCGGCACAGGCCTAGATATGACTCACTCAGTATGGTAATCCAGAGACCACCGGCACAGGGCTACATGTAGATATGACTCACTCAGTATGGTAATCCAGAGACCACCGGCACAGGGCTAGATATATGGCTCACTCAGTATGGTAATCCAGAGACCACCGGCACAGGCCTAGATATGACTCACTCAGTACGGTAATCCAGAGACCACCGGCACATGGCTAGATACATGTATGACTCACTCAGTATGGTAATCCAGAGGTGGAAGGTTCAAGTCCTGCTCTGGGCATTTTACTTTGTTCACTCCAAAAATTGATTTATGTACCTAATTAATTTCCTTTGTGGTTTATTTGTTTATACTTTCAATAAGAGTCAGGCATTACTAATTACCTTCCAAAGCCAGTCACCATCAGTAATTTATCTGCACAAACCCATACTATCCTGGCTCCTCTAGTCCCATCTGGTCCATTCCCTTCCTGTCAATTAAATACACCATCAATCATTAGTGGATTAGGATAAACAAGGATACACCTACATGTACAATACTTATCGCAGATGTGGCCATAAATATGAAATCATCTTAAATCATATTGATATGGTTTGATATACGATCAGGTATACAACAGGTACACAACAGATGCTTACTGCAGTATTATAAACATGCCCTGGATTTGAGTCATGCGACTATGAGATATTCCTGATAATGTACATGTACACATCATCACATAATACCCTGACTGGTATTATCATGGCTCATAACATACTTTGATTGGCTCCGTAGATGACCGAGGATCATACATTCTGATTTTTCCATCTTTGCAAACTGTTGCAAGCTTACTGCCATCAGCACTCCAAGCACCGCTGAAAATCTATTATGAAAATCAAAAGAGTCATTTTAAAACTGTTAAAAACAGTAACAAAAGCTTGAGAAAGAAACTAATCAAAGTCACAATAATAAACAAATACCAGTTTATAATAGAAACCATGTTTATTTTGTATATAAATGCATCCTAAAGGACCATCCATACCAAATGTGTAAAAACAAAACTATCAGTGTCTTCCAGATAAAATCTGTATAAGATCAGTTGAGCAGGGGTGTGATTGGGCAGTTTTGAAAAATCCACGTAAATTTTGCTAGGGGTATTGGGGCCGCTGTTGTGAACAGTGCTGGGGTGAAATCTACAGTTCTGAGCGTTTGCTATGGGGTCATTCCATGACAAATCACACACTTTCCGAGGTCAATCTCAAGTATTTTTTTTTACTTTCTAAGTTTGTTTGGTTGTATGAGAAAACTCCAAAACTGAAATTTGAGTGTTTTTAGTCATGTAGTTTGTGAGTTACAGGTCGTTGAACTTTTTACCTTCCGTTTGACCTCTACAACTTTGGAAATCTGTAACTCCAGTTAAGAATATCGTAAGAAAGTGATTTTTATGTTAAATGAAAGCTCTTATCATCACAAATTATCCACTTTGCAATTTGGATTTTTTTTAAATTTTTTATATAAACAAGTGTTCCAGGCCTGGAATTTCACGGCGGCCACGACGGCCATTGCCGTCGTTGCCCTTTTAGTGGCCGTGATGCCCCTTGCAAATGAACCAATATCACGGCCAATTTTGCCGTGCCCTTTTTCCCCATGGCCGTTGTGCCCTTTTTGGAAGATCATGCCACCGCGATGCGGCTCGGCACGTTCCGTTCACACACAAAATAAAAATTAAGTCAACGTTACACGTACGTGTGAAGGATCAGATCAAAGGAAAACAAAATCACTGTAACGGACCCCAATGTTCGAATATACATGTACATGTATGCGTGAGACTTCCACGGTAATGCAGCGCAGCCGGCCAGCCACGACTCACGCCAGATATACGGCCCACCGCCCGTTATTAAAGCCGTGTCCGAATTGGCAGCTACGGTTGTGGCTGCTGCTATATGAGCGTTGCTCAGGGCAGCCTATGCTGCAGCGCATGCTGATGCAGCCACAGCCATAGCCGCCAAATTCGGAAACGGCCTTACTTCCGATCCCAGCCATGGAAGGCCCAACTTTCAACTACAATACGTAACTTTATCAAGCATCTGCAATGGAATTTTTAACGTTGCCCCCTCTGAAAATTCAATAAATAGCATTGCGCTCAATTCTTTCCGGTGGGAGTAGCATCGTTAAACAAGGCAGCTCCTATCGCTCATCAGCTGTACTGTATGCTTGCGCGTCACGAAAAGAAACTTGTGAATGTTGCCAGTAGAGACATTCATTTAATGTGAAAAGGCTTAATGTGAAATACTGTTAATAAAATTTGTTTAAATCTGAGAAAGGAGATTGGTGAAAATAAAATGGAAATACATGTACTGTACACCTAAAAATTGATTTGTGCTTAAATTTTTCTTGTTTCTTTAAGTTAAAAAAAACATGGCCTTAGTAATAATAATAATAATGTGTGGATTTATATAGCGCACGTATCCACCAACTAAGTGGTGCTCAAGGCGCATTATATTATTATCCCTGCTCATAAGGCTCATAAGGCTCATAAATCATTCCTGAAACCATCTCAGCTCCCTGGGGAGTATACAGCTCAATTGCTGCCATTTCTAGCGCATATAGAGCAAACCAACTCTGCCTTCACAGGTACCCATTTAACCCCTGGGTGGAGAGAAGCAATTATGATTAAGTGTCTTGCTCAAGGACACAAGTGTCACGGCCGTGATTCGAACCCACATTATGTTGCTAACACCAGAACTTGAATCCGGTAAGCTGCCCTTTTTTCTTTTTTACTTTGGCCTTGGTGCCCTTCCCTTTGGCTTTGGTGCCCTTAAACATTTGCCCCTATCGAAGGCCAAAGTGGCCTTGCCCTAAAAATGATGAAATTCCAGGCCTGGTGTTCAAGCAAAGTATACTTTGACCTCGCGCGGGCCGCAAAATTAAAATTCATAAAGCCGTAGGTCCCGTGTGTTGTATAATGCACGTAAAGTGGATTGTCGTGGCCGAGCGGTCTAGCGCACTGAACTCAAGTTCTGGTGTTGCCAGCAGCAGAGTGTGGGTTCGAGCCCCAGCCGTGACACCTGTGTCCTTGAGCAAGACACTTAACCATAATTGCTTCTCTCCACCCAGGGGTTAATGGGTACCTGTGAAGGCAGAGATGGTTTGCTCTCTATGCGCTAGAAATGGCAGCAATTGAGCTGTATACCAAATATAAAAATGGGTTCTCAAGTAATTAAGGTAGGGTGTATATTTATGAGCCTTATGAGCAGGGATAATAATATAATGCGCCTTGAGCGCCACTTAGTTGGTGGATACGTGCGCTATATAAATCTATACATTATTATTATTATTATTATTATATACATGTATAGTACACTCAGCAGTGTGACTGGGGTTGGTTCAGCAGTGTGACTGGGGTTGGTTCAGCAGTGTGAGTAGAACGATGGTTTACTTTGGGGAGTGGGGGGTGGGGGAGTGGGGGGGTGGGGGGAGTGGGGGGTTTGGGGCGGTGGGGGAGTGGGGGTGTGGGGGAGTGGGTGAGTGGGTCGCAGAAGAATGTCTCGAATTTGCCGGCTTCTCGCTTGACCCGGCTGCCATGTCTATCACTGCCGGCCCCTTGTGTTTAGTGGCCGAAGAGAAAAAGCTGGTGATACTTTTCTGCAAGTGCGACATAATTATTTTGATCAAAACACTTCAAAAAAACGTTCACAAAACTTTTCATGAATGGGCGGAGGGACGCACGTGAATAATTTTCCCTTTGCTGAGCACACGCGGGGAAAGCTAGACGTTTACGAAGTCACGCTTATCCAATTCTGAAATTTACGTACATCGACATTACGAAGCACGTCGCATCATTTGCACGCGGAAGAGACTAGTGGCATTAGCTCATCGTGCAGGCGCAAACAACCAATCATAATGGGGATTCCCAGGTCTTTTCCTTGACGTCATAAATAAATGCTAATTAGTGTATTTGTTTGTACCACTACAAACTGAGATTTATTTTATAATATCGTACGATGTTTTCATTGATCTATAGACTAAAGTCCTCAAAATAGTGGGAAATAACTCAAAGAAATGAAGAATACATGAATTTTTTTTTTTACTTTTATTACTGTTTAATGAAATATTGTGCCGGTCGGTAAGACATCAATTTGTGTTTGGTGCCGGTCGGCCAGCGGGAGTGCCGGTTAGACCCGACCGGCGTAGCTACAACCCTGCCTGGGATAGTGTGTGTGCATTTTCAAAGCGATATTTCAAGAGATTTCCTTCTTTGTTGTGCTACTCAGTTGTTGTGAAGCAAACATGCATTCCTTTCATTTATTTGCATGCAAACTCATACAGTTGTTGAGGTGTGATTATTTGACTGTCATAAAGCCTTTAAAGGCTTTGCTCTAGAGACAAGACGTTTTAGGCTACCTGAAACACTATCACATGCCATTTTCCCATGAGAAGTTGCGAAGACGTACCACTCTGCTGGAACTCAGAAATCAGCAACAGGGAGGACCTACACCCTTCTCCACAAATTTACTTCATAACAGGAAAGGCTTACAGTGAACCATGAGTGAACAGCATGTAATGTACTAAATATACATTTGTGACATGTCCTTGTACAGTGTATGGTCTGCATGTACACTTTTATGGTAGAATTATGTGTTTTAAGGTGTTTTGTGTTATATTATTCATTAGGGTACATACTGAGTTACATTGAGAAAAAAATATTTGGAAAATGATGGTAGCTTATTTGATCACAGAATATCCTAAAATCACTCAGTACAATAGAATAAAATAATTATTTAAGTAATTATGGAAGTGTACACACTGCATGCCCCCCCCCCCCCTCGACCAAGGTAACCATCGTCCCCCTACTCACACTGCTGAACCAATCCCAGGCACACTGCTGAGTGTAGCTGCTCTATACATGAAATGATGCATACAATGTACATCATGTACAGTACAGTATATACATACTGTATTTGCATACATAATGTACACTGTACATTAGCATTGAAGTGCCCTACACATCTTTAAAAGTACACCCCATCTTAATTACTTGAGAGCCCATATTTATATTTGGTATACATACATTGGGCCTTTGTTTGACAGAATTTCATGAATTTTAATTCTGCAGCCCATGTGGGGTCAACGGTCAAAGTACACTTTGCTTGACCACTTGCTTATTTTTTTTTTTAATTGCAAAGTGGATAATTTGTGATGATAAGAGCTTTCATTTAACATAAAAATCACTTTCTTACGATATTATTAACCGGAGTTACAGATTTCCAAAGTTGTAGAGGTCAAATGGAAGGTAAAAAGTTCAACGACCTGTAACTCAAAAACCACATGACCAAAAACGCTCAAATTTCAGTTTTGGAGTTTTCTCATACAACCAAACAAACCTGAACAAGTATTTTAAAAAATCTCTGAGATTGACCTCGGAAAGTGTGTGATTTGACGTGGAATGACCCTTATGCTTTCCTTTATTGCTTCAATCTTTAAAATCCGGAGGATCACAACATTCGATATGTAAAACTCCAAAAATCCGGAAAAATCCGGACAAGGACTAAACGTGGGCATAAACCTGTTGATTCCTATCATAATCGCATCCCTATCAACGGCTCATTGAATCTTTGGGTGGGTGACATTTAATATCAAAGTACGATAAGAACATGGCTGGAAATGTCTTCCAAAAGTAGGATATAAATGTAATATCCCTGAAAAAATGTGCAGTTTTCCTGTAATTGTTGAAAATAAAGTCACATGACTGATTGTGATCATAAGGCGATCATAAGCAGGATACAACTTTTTATATCTTATAATCTAATAAACCACAAGGGAAACTGACTAGTCAACTTCCCAACCTTGTGGTTTATATGATTATATGATATAAAAAGAAAAGATTCTGAACAGAAAGAAAGGTGAGCTTACCTGATCAGTGTGTCCTGTCAGAGAGATTTTCTCTTCTCCTGTTGTAAGGTCCCAGATCTTGACAGTCATGTCATACGAAGCCGACATCAAGGTGTCTGAAGCTTGTGGATGAAACTTCACAAAGTAAAGCTTTTCATAATGACCTGGAAGAAGGCACGACAATTAGTCAAACTTTTGAAGAACTGATTCATTGTTTAACCAGTAATTTTGTAAATCTTACAGAAAAACTGAAGTAACACTATTTTCTCTAGAGACAATTGTCGAGTAGAGGCTGTGAATTCACCTAAAGGTTTTGACAAACCTGCTGCATACACCATGAGAAGGATTCAAGACATTGGAAGGAAGAGAACACTACAGAACAAGTAGGTTGAATCATCAATATGATTCAAGACATTGGAAGGAAGAGAACACTACAGAGCAAGTAGGGCTGTGCCGGGTATCCGGGTATCCGGATACCCGACCGAAACTGTCATTACCCGGTTCCATTTTTCAAATCATCTGAGCGGGATGGATTCACTGTTCTTTCTTTCCTATAGGATTTTCATCTGAGCATGCACATGACCAGGGTTGTAGCTACGCCGGTCGGCGCCGGTCGGGTCTAACCGGCACTCCTGCTGGCCGACCGGCACCAAACACAAATTGATGTCTTACCGACCGGCACAAAAATTGTGTGAATATTTCATTAAACAGTAATAAAAGTAAAAAAAGTTCATGTATTCTTCATTTCTTTGAGTTATTTGCCACTATTTTGAGGACTTTAGTCTACAGATCAATTAAAACATCGTACTATATTATAAAATAAATCTCAGCTTGTAGCGGTACAAACAAATACACTAATTAGCATTTATTTATGACGTCAGGGAAAAGACCTGGGAATCGCCATTATGATTGGTTGTTTGCGCCTGCACGATGAGCTAATGCCACTTGTCTCTACCGCGTGCAAATGATGCGACGTGCTTCGTAATGTCGATGTACGTAAATTTCAGGTTGGATAAGCGTGATCAGAACGCGTCTAGCTTTCCCGCGATGTGCTCAGCAAAGGGAAAATTATTCACGTGGCCCCTCCGCCCATTCATGAAAAGTTTTGTGAACGTTTTTGGAAGTGTTTTGATCAAAATAATTATGTCGCACTCGCAGAAAAGTATCACCAGCTTTTTCTCTTCGGCCACTAAACGCAAGGGGCCGGCAGTGATACTGATAGATACGGCAGCCGGGTCAAGCGAGAAACCTGTAAATTCGAGACATTCTTCTGCGACCACACTCTTTGTGTTCGAGTACAACTGACCCGGGAACTGATCACACTACCGAGTCGTCGGCCACTGTGGATTTAGGCCAAAAATTCGGAGCTGCTATGCCTGACGGCCCGGTTGCTCAAGTGTTACCACCTGTTTTTATTACATCCTCTATACTCTATTACATTTACAATGTCACTGAATCACTGTCATTTCATAATTTCATAAAGCAATGTTGTCAATTCTTGTATAATACTATGAAAAATATCATACTATTATACAACAAATTATGTGAAAGGTGAGCCCTCCAAATCCATTCTTAAAAACTAAAACCCAGGAGCTTCGCCCCCTCGACCCCCAGCGGGGCGTTGCCCCTGAACTCCACCAGGGGCCCTTAAGCGGGCCCCTGGACCCCGGCCGTGAGGAGCTGCGCTCCGTTCGCTCCGCTCACTACGCTCGCAATCGATAAAATTAGCCGGCACTCAATTTGGTCTGGTGACAACCCTGCACATGACTCTATACCAACTCCCTTACATATACACTGCACACTCTTATACACAAAACCAACTCACACACACATGTATTGCATTGGATTACAGGCAGTGACCTCACGCTGTGTTGGCTACCGAGCGAGATTCAAACTAATTCGCCTTCAAACAAACCTTGGGTGAAGGTGCGAAATGAAGGGTGATTTGCAAAAAGCTTTCAAACTGCAACTGGACGGATGAATAACTTTGAATATGTCTGTCTTTTTTTTTTTAATAGAATATGCAGACCGCAACCCTCATTGTGACTTATTTCAATACGTTTCATATGACTAAAAATACAAGAAAGGGTCTGCACTTTTATCTTTCACGCCTACATGTTTGCGTTGCATTTCCAAAATATGTGTCTATAGTATACCCCATAAAAATGAGTTCATAGCCAAGTAAGAGCCAGTGCTTTAATAGATGGGTTCCAAAGTAACTGTAACTTACTTTAAAATATGCCCACCACCCCAAAACCAGGCTGAAGTCAAAATTTTTGTATGAGAGATTTTTTACACTATTGGATTGCTTGCATGTTAAGCTTTAAAATAAGCTATAGTGGACTCATATAGGTGGTATACTTTTGAAGTTACAACTTTTTAAAGTTCGGGAGTCTCAATAGGATGCTTTTGAGAAAATGAACGTTAAAGTTGGAGTTGAAGTTAATCATTATCTCACATATTGAATCACAAAAATCACCTTAGCAACCACCTACTTATACTTCATGCAGACTCTTTTACTCACAGTATGTAAAACTATTAAAGGGGTCCATACCAACATTTAAAACTATAAATTGAAGTAATACATTCAATAATTTTTGAGATATGGAATTTTTGTTTCATGTTGATAATGCCTGAAATAACATCAATCTTGAAAAAAAACCACAGATACTGGTGTAAAGTGTACATCAAGTGATTTTTTTATATTTCTTACACTTCATACACTGGTTATTGAAATTGGGAATAAGGTGGCAAGTTACAACCCAACCTCCATCTCATGAATAATCACTCCACCCAAGTCCTAACCCCCTCCCCTACAACCCAGTCCCCGCCCCTCAATTACACACACTTCACATTAAATTTTACTTGTTATTGAGTGGTGGGTACCAAGATTGGGGTGGGATTGGGGTGGGATTGGGGTGGTAGTGGGGAAGGGAGTGGGTGGGATGGGGTTAATGACCACCACCTCGCCCCCTCCAGCACTCCACCAAAACCCCCACCCCACCCCGCCCCCACCCACACCCATTTTGTAGGCATTTTCAAACTTATTGATATTTCCCTTGGTGAATGCTATAAATCATCATCAGATGATCCGGCTTAACATCACACAACCCCTACCCCACCCACACCCCTACCCCCACCAGCACCCCACCCCCACCAGCACCCCCACCCCCACCAGCACCCCACCCAACAATCGTGTACCCATTGGTGAATACCAATAATAATAATCATCAGCTGGAGCAGGGCAGACTAACTCTTTAGTTTCCTCTGTGCAGAATGGTCTGATCTGCTCGTACAGATACTTCTGTCTGTCCTGATCCAATCCGGCTGGCTGAATGACATTTGGCATGCCAGTGGAGAGTTCCCCATGCTGAACAACTTCCTCTGTTGATGGTGCCTCTACATAGTTCTTGCACACCATGACATCAGGTCTGTCACTAGAAACTTTAAAGTGATGGTTACTCTTAACCCCTTTTATCTTACAGTATGCTGGGGTAAGGAACGACACCCAGTCATATGTTGGAACCAGCTAATTCTTGTGTGCTTGCGTTCGAGGTTGATTCGTTTGGATTTCTGCGTGGCTTCAGAAGTGTTGATGCTGGTGCAGATAATTCCTAACAGAAACAGATCTTTTTCAAAACTCGTCATGTCACGTACATTCAACCTGAAATTACAAAAACAAAACAAAAACCACAATTTATTTAACAATGTCCCACACTGCACTCTACAGGCATTAGTACAAGTTGATGTTGTCTATTTAAAAAAAAAGAAGTCCGAATGCCTCTTTTCTTCATAGTCTCCTAATGACTTAACTGTCACAGCGACAATTACATCATTACAGGAGACTGTGAAGGGACGAGGCAGGAGAGGAAGAGGAAGATGATCTATGTTACCTGATACTGCCGATCTCTTCTTCGTTGAACTGCTGAATACATGGACTGCCATCGTAAAGTTTACACTTGCAATGACATGGTTTCTCGGGAATGTCAATGAAGTTGAACATCTGTACTGCCATGTCCATGGCCACATTTTCAGCATTATGTGTTGCATCTCCAGCAGGCCCAGGTCCAAGTGCAGGTTCAGCAGGGACATGGCCAGGGTCATCATCACTGTCACCATCCTCTTGCTCGAGGTCACTGGGCTACGTAAACATTTACAAAAAACGAACGTCACAAAGTACCTTACGTGAAAGTTGAAACATGTTCATAATGGATTTATCTTTTGTTCTGTATAAATTTACATTATAAACTTACTTTGATCTTACTTTTTGTATGCAAATTGAAACAATGGATTTTTAGGCCTATGTTTTATTTTGTATGAATTATTTTATACACTAATATAACTAACGTTACTTTAAAAAAACTTACCATGTAAATATCCTAGTTCATATTCACTGTTTGAGTCAAGTTAATCGGCATCACTTTCGTCGGAATCAGACAGGTCTGGTTCACCAAGATCTTGGAAATAATCTTCAATAACTTCGAGCATACCCAAGTCTTTCAACCCACACGATACGGCATCGTTAACAAGTCTTGCGATCCTGTCCTCGTAATCGTGACAATTAGACTCAGAATCCATGATTGAAAATCATCCAACATTGACACAAGATTACACAAATAGCCACCGTTTTGTTGTGAATTCCACAAACTTGCCAAAAATTGTCAAATTTCAGCTGAGTTTATGACTCAAAACATGATACTGAACAGACCGCATGTACTATCGTGAATCACAGTGTCGCTTCGCCCCAAAGTTTTGGACAATAACAATGCAATAAATTTGACTTCACATCGCCCCAAAACAATGAGTCAATGTGAGGGTCGATTTGGCTTACAACGCGTTAGTAATGGGGCAAATTATTATGACGGCATTGCTGTGATACCAATATCAGCCAATAAGAGATCGCTATGCTATTCCAGTCACGTGAGATGTGTTGCTAACGTGGCTGAATGTTATTTACATCTGCGTCACTGGAAAAAAGGCTTCTGAATGGCTAAGCTGGAATCTCCCGCCAGTTGAAAATGCCTTATTTGGAATGATGACGATTTCAGCTTTCCATTGATGTCAAACATGCACCGGTACCGCTATGGAATTAAACATGGCGACGTGTCAAAAAACGCGATATTGTTGCCGTTCGCGGCGACAAGAATGTATTGTTTCGCTCAGATTGGCCAAGTAGCAAAGACAAAACATTCAGGAAAATGCCCATAATATCACTTTCAGGGATTTTTTTAGGGTTTAAACGTGGACAACCGAAAGAATAGATATTTAGCTACCGATTGATGAAAAAAAACTAATTTCGTTGTGAGTGCATTATCTCGAAACGGCATTTGCCGACTTCCGCCTGGTTTTGGGGTGGCAGGTCTCATATAAATAATTTTTAAAAAAAGAAAAGGAAATCAGGAAACAAATTAACTGAAATCGCTTTTAGTCTTCAAACTTTATGGAAATCTTTCATTTTCTCTGAACCCCCGTTTTCCGCAAATTCACCGTTTCCTTTGAATGCGGCCAAAACAAATCTGTGTAGCTTACCCCACTACAACACTACATGTACTTATCTGGAACAATACTATGTAAAATCATGGAGGAAGGATGAGAACATTCCTCCTTAGTTTTCTTTTCAAGGATTGATTTATTATTATTTAATAGGAGGATTATATTATATTAACAGTATAACAGGATCCGGGATGGATTCACTGTTCTTTCTTTCCTATAGGAGTTTCATCTGAGCATGCACATGACTCTATACCTACCCCCTTACATATACACTGCACACTCTTATACACCGTAAAACCAACTCACACACACACGTATTTCATTGGAGTACAGGCAGTGATCAACCTCACGCTGTGTTGGCTACCGAGCGAGATTCAAACTAATTCGCCTTCAAACAAACCTTGGGTGAAGGTGCGAATTGAGGGGTGATTAACTTGCTTAACTTTTTCTTTACAAACCCCACTCCTATGGGGTTGTCACACTGTAATAGAGGACAATCTGTATGAAAGTGTGTTCTTAATGTTTCCATCAGTCGCAAGGATCGCTAAGAAGTATCTTGATATTCCGGCAACGTCAGTGCCCTCCGAACGGGTGTTTTCCACAGCGGGAAATATCGTCACGGCAAAGCGGAGCTGCTTAACGCAGTGATAACGTGAACATGCTGGTATTCCTGGCAATGAACGCCCACATAACTGCCACCCCACCAAAGTGAATATGATTTATAAGTTATCAATGATAAGTACCAATCAGTACACCGCAACCGATTTTGAAAGAGAAATATTGGGTTCTGAAAATAATCTTAATTCTTAAAATCACTGTTTAGCTTTATTAGTAGTTGTTGTTATAGGATTTAAGGCTTTGCATGGTGGGAAATGGTAATTAGGAAAGTTTTCGGAAGCAACATGTAACAAATCTCTAAAGTAGAGGTGTTGGCTCTGAGAAGAGCTGGTTTTTGTTCTCAACGTTTCAGCAACGTTTCATCCACAAGTTTCAAATGGCGGGAAAACTTCTACAAGCAGGTTGCGGGGACTCCCATGGGATCTCCCCTTTCTCCGGTTTTAGCCAACCTATTCATGGAAGACTTCGAAACAACAGCTCTACTATCTGCAACTCACAAACCAACACTATGGCTCCGCTACGTGGACGACACCTTCATCATATGGCCACATGGAACGGACAAGTTACAAGATTTTCTTCACCATCTCAACAACCAGCACCCGGACGTCTCTTTCACCATGGAAATCGAAAAAGATAACTCCCTCCCGTTCCTTGATGTAAACATCACAAGACAAGCAGACGGCACCCTGGGACACACCATTTACAGAAAGCCCACCCACACTGACCGCTACCTGAATGCCAGATCTTTTCATCCACCATCAGTCAAGTCTTCAATACAACGCGCACTAGTACAACGAGCATACAACATCTGTGACACCCAACATCTACAAGAAGAACTCAAGCATGTCAAGCAAGTCCTCAAGTTCAACGGCTACAAGATCACCACAAACAACACGAAACAACCACAAACCAGAAACGACAAAGAACCAACATTAGACAAGTCCATCGCTATCCTCCCATACGTCGGCCACACATCACACAAGATCCAGAAAATCCTGAATAAAGCAGACATCCAAGTATATCACACCTCTTCAATGAAACTCCAATCCCAGCTCCAGACACACAAGGACAAACTCGACCCTGCCAGTAGATCTGGTGTTTACCGCATCCCCTGTGAATGTGGTAAAGTTTACATCGGAGAGACTGGCAGGGACCTTCAAACAAGACTCAAGGAACATAAAGCACATGGCAGGAAAGGCGAATTAGACAAGTCAGCAATCATCAAACACGCATACAGCAACAATCACACCATCCAACACCGCACTCATCGCACCAGTCAAGAATTGGTATCACCGACGCATCCGTGAAGCCATCGAAATCAAGAAACATCACACAGTACCATAAGACATAGGATACAACATCAGCAGCATCAGGCAGACAACACTTCAGCAGAACCAGGTATCACCACCACCAACACAGCACTGACACACTCCACTGAACACCAGGCTCACACAGACAACACACCACAGCGAGCACCAATCACAAGAGTTCCAGCACACACAACACACTCCAGCGAGCATCAATCACAGCAGTTCAGAAGTGTATATAAGACACCACTCTCCACGTCTCTCCACTCTCCTGACGACGGCCAGAGCATACTTGCCGAAACATTGAGAACAAAACCGGCTCTTCTCAGAACCAACACCTCTACTTTAGAGATTTGTTGCAGTAGTAGTTGTTGCTTTTAATTATTCCTATCTAGGTCTCTTATAGTAAATTCATTCTTTCAGGAAACAAGGTTTTTTGACATTTAACTAAAGTTCATTGTGATAGAAACAAATTAATATTCAAGTTCTGATTTTATATTCGTAATATTTTGCAGTTTGTTAGTTTCATAATATTAAATATTATTTTAGTACACAAAATCATGTCCTTATCCAAAGCCAACATGACGTACAGGATATCCTTATTTAGAAGGCAGGGGCGCGGCAAGGCGCAAGCACATGAATTGTTTTCCCACAACGGGTTAGTTCCGCCCACATCGCCTTTGAACGACCAATGACATTATTCAACACATGTTTTGTGACATGAACATCCAAGTCAATTTGCTATACGCATGCGCTCTGATCACGCACATTCAATCATCAATATGATTCAAGACATTGGAAGGAAGAGAACACTACAGAGCAAGTAGGTTGAATCATCAATATGATTCAAGACATTGGAAGGAAGAGAACACTACAGAGCAAGTAGGTTGAATCATCAATATGATTCAAGACATTGGAAGGAAGAGAACACTACAGAGCAAGTAGGTTGAATCATCAAGATGATTCAAGAGACTGTAAGGAAGAGAACACTACAGAGCAAGTAGGTTCAATCATCAATATGATTCAAGACATTGGAAAGAAGAGAACACTACAGAGCAAGTAGGTTCAATCATCAATATGATTCAAGACATTGGAAGGTAGAGAACACTACAGAGCAAGTAGGTTGAATCATCAAGATGATCAAGAGACTGTAAGGAAGAGAACACTACAGAGCAAGTAGGTTGAATCATCAATATGATTCAAGACATTGGAAGGAAGAGAACACTACAGAGCAAGTAGGTTGAATCATCAAGATGATCAAGAGACTGTAAGGAAGAGAACACTACAGAGCAAGTAGGTTGAATCATCAATATGATTCAAGACATTGGAAGGAAGAGAACACTACAGAGCAAGTAGGTTGAATCATCAATATGATTCAAGACATTGGAAGGAAGAGAACACTACAGAGCAAGTAGGTTCAATCATCAAGAGAATTCAAGACATCAGAACGAAGAACAATCTTTATAAACTCTAATATTACTCATTTTATGGCTTAATAATACAAATGAAAAGGATCAAATCAATAAAAACATTTGACTAATTGAAAAAAAAAAATTCATGTGCTTCCAACCGGCCAAAGATTTTATATATATTATTTTTTATCATGTTGCCAGCAGTTAAATTATCACTCAGTGTCACTTGCAAAAAGTTACTTGTCATGTTTTACCGGTTCTTCGCCAACGCTGATCCTATGATGGCCGATAACAACATAATTATATCAGATGTAACAGCTCGGATCAACAACACTGTTATCCAACATGCATACACATAAATGTCCATCATTATCATATTACTTCTACCAGCCAATGGTCACTAGAGATATTCCATCAAATGCATATCAATGGCAAAATACGCCAAACGCAACACGCTGCCCTATTGATCAACAGTGATCTAACAACATGTGCCTATAACAGCTCATGCACAGTGTGAAAAAATGACAGTACTCATCTAAACACTGATTTTACAACATCTCTGCTCTATTCATCCAAGGTTCAAATGAAGTCTCAGAGATGAGCATTAGTTACAACAATGGGAATGTTGGCAAAATATCTTCTATGGATATGCTTATTTACCTCGGAGTATCAGTGAAGGTTCTGTCAAAGCTTCACTCCAACTGTCAGTAGGTAGATCCCATATTAGTATTTTAGCATTGTCACATGCTACAGCTAGTCTGCTATTATTGAATGGATCCCAACTAAAGTCCATTACACTGCATCCATTCTGAATGACAGGGAGATCTCTGGATAGTTTGCCAGATTTATTCAGCTACAAGGAAAAAGATAACATAAACTTTCAATTTGTATCTTAAAAGGACAACATTGGTATTTAGTAATATCCATTCATTTATGCAAAACTGTAGTTAATGGTCTTACGTTTCGAACCTAGCCGATTCTTTCTCAAAGGCAGGATGGATGATATAAATATGCACACATATATACTTAAACACAGGAGTGGGTAGAAGTTAATTGTGAAAGGAACACAAAAGAAGAAGGTACAAGAAGTCATGTACTGGTCCTGGGACCAGACAAAAAAGTCTGTCAAGAAAGAAAAAGGAAAATTAGTCACTTCCTTCCTGGAAGTTGAGACCATAGGGTGAATGATGTGGATATGCATGATCCACATCTTTTCTCTCCTGATAAAACTAACCTGTGAAAAGTATCATCACAATATGATTTTAATACTTTTTGTAGAAACAAATTGAAAACCAAAGGTTGTCTCATGGTGATTGATACATCAATTTTAAACCACATAAGTTTCAGATAATTATTTGTTAAATTGATCAATGTAATAACCAATGTTGTCTCTTAACTTTAACCCTCCTATATACAGTGCAGTTGCCATAGAATTGTCAGACCTTTCAAAACCTTTCAAGTTTGCTGTACTGAAGGGTTTTGAAAGGTGAGAAAACTGTCTGACAAAAGGGACCTATGAAAGGTTTCGAAAGGTGTAACAACTCTCTGAACAAACTGGTGTTGAAATGTTTCAATACCTTTCAAAGGGTATTGAAAGGTGTGGTTGTTCAGTAGCAACAAATTCTGGAGGGTTTTAAAGGGTTCATAATAATTGATAGCCATTTTGGCCCGTAAGCAGATTTTGAAAGGTTTTGAAACGTCAAACCATAGGAGGGTTAAAGCAAAATATCAATGTGTACAATATATATATATATATATATGTCTGGGTTCTGCCTCGGAATGTTTTAGTGCCAGAAAAAAATAAAGGTGGTAGAAAACAGGGTAAATGTCAAAGGTCACTACAGAAGTAGGAGATACGGTCACATGTCACGAGAAACCACACTCTAGAACTAATTTGATGTTAATATCCAATACCAGAGTCATGGGCCCTTATAAAAATTAGTAATTAAATTTTTTGCCATAATTGTATTTTTTGATGCGATGCGATCCAAATTGAGAATCGGAACCGCTGTTCTACTCTTTTAAAGAACCAGATACCCACAAGAGTCGGTTCTGGAGCCGAGAGCTTCAAATACCTGGTTCCCAGAGCCGCAGCTCCAGTAAAATACCTGTTTAATTATTTTCTTTAATTCTTGTGTTTTTCTTTGAATCTCTTGGAACCGGTTTTGACTTGGAACCAAGTTTAATTTTTTGGAACCGAACCATCTCCAGAAATTCAGGAACAGCCCAAGCCTAGTATACACTAATGCCAGTCATTTAAACATATTCACAAACACAGCAATCAAACAATCAGAACGTCTAAACTGTCCTTAATGAATGCCAAATTTATGATAAAAAGAATCAAATGTTTGAATTCCAAACTTACATCAACAAATGCAATGATTCCTCCTGGGCTACCAAGGGGAACAGCTCCCCACTTTGAGTTAACATGAAAGACATCACACTCCCCAAACACATTTTGACTCAGGTTATGTAGATTGTACATATGAGTACTCCGAGGCATCAGACTGCTATTCATGTGTCTGAACTTGGATGTAGAAGGTGCAATAAATGTCTTGGGTTTCCATTGGCTCTGGTTTTCCTGGACATTTGTATACATGAAAAATCATTACAGAAGTAGCTTTGTGGTCATATAATATATAAATACCCTCCTGTCACGTCATATGAACAGACATCAAGGTGTCTACAGTTTGTCATATAATATATAAATACCCTCCTGTCACGTCATATGAACAGACATCAAGGTGTCTACAGTTTGTCATATAATATATAAATACCCTCCTGTCACGTCATATGAACAGACATCAAGGTGTCTACAGTTTGTCATATAATATACATATATAAATACCCTCCTGTCACGTCATATGAACAGACATCAAGGTGTCTACAGTTTGTCATATAATATACATATAAATACCCTCCTGTCACGTCATATGAACAGACATCAAGGTGTCTACAGTTTGTCATATAATATACATATATAAATACCCTCCTGTCACGTCATATGAACAGACATCAAGGTGTCTACAGTTTGTCATATAATATACATATATAAATACCCTCCTGTCACGTCATATGAACAGACATCAAGGTGTCTACAGTTTGTCATATAATATATAAATACCCTCCTGTCACGTCATATGAACAGACATCAAGGTGTCTACAGTTTGTCATATAATATATAAATACCCTCCTGTCGCGTCATATGAACAGACATCAAGGTGTCTACAGTTTGTCATATAATATATAAATACCCTCCTGTCACGTCATATGAACAGACATCAAGGTGTCTACAGTTTGTCATATAATATATAAATACCCTCCTGTCACGTCATATGAACAGACATCAAGGTGTCTACAGTTTGTCATATAATATATAAATACCCTCCTGTCACGTCATATGAACAGACATCAAGGTGTCTACAGTTTGTCATATAATATATAAATACCCTCCTGTCACGTCATATGAACAGACATCAAGGTGTCTACAGTTTGTCATATAATATATAAATACCCTCCTGTCACGTCATATGAACAGACATCAAGGTGTCTACAGTTTGTCATATAATATACATATAAATACCCTCCTGTCACGTCATATGAACAGACATCAAGGTGTCTACAGTTTGTCATATAATATACATATATAAATACCCTCCTGTCACGTCATATGAACAGACATCAAGGTGTCTACAGTTTGTCATATAATATATAAATACCCTCCTGTCACGTCATATGAACAGACATCAAGGTGTCTACAGTTTGTCATATAATATACATATATAAATACCCTCCTGTCACGTCATATGAACAGACATCAAGGTGTCTACAGTTTGTCATATAATATATAAATACCCTCCTGTCGCGTCATATGAACAGACATCAAGGTGTCTACAGTTTGTCATATAATATATAAATACCCTCCTGTCGCGTCATATGAACAGACATCAAGGTGTCTACAGTTTGTCATATAATATATAAATACCCTCCTGTCGCGTCATATGAACAGACATCAAGGTGTCTACAGTTTGCCATATAATATATAAATACCCTCCTGCCACGTCATATGAACAGACATCAAGGTGTCTACAGTTTGTCATATAATATATAAATACCCTCCTGTCGCGTCATATGAACAGACATCAAGGTGTCTACAGTTTGTCATATAATATATAAATACCCTCCTGTCACGTCATATGAACAGACATCAAGGTGTCTACAGTTTGTCATATAATATATAAATACCCTCCTGTCACGTCATATGAACAGACATCAAGGTGTCTACAGTTTGTCATATAATATATAAATACCCTCCTGTCACGTCATATGAACAGACATCAAGGTGTCTACAGTTTGTCATATAATATATAAATACCCTCCTGTCACGTCATATGAACAGACATCAAGGTGTCTACAGTTTGTCATATAATATATAAATACCCTCCTGTCACGTCATATGAACAGACATCAAGGTGTCTACAGTTTGTCATATAATATATAAATACCCTCCTGTCACGTCATATGAACAGACATCAAGGTGTCTACAGTTTGTCATATAATATATAAATACCCTCCTGTCATATGAACAGACATCAAGGTGTCTACAGTTTGTCATATAAGATATAAATACCCTCCTGGCTCGCACTATGTACATACATCAAGGTGTCTACAGTTTGTCATATAATATATAAATACCCTCCTGTCACGTCATATGAACAGACATCAAGGTGTCTACAGTTTGTCATATAATATATAAATACCCTCCTGTCGCGTCATATGAACAGACATCAAGGTGTCTACAGTTTGTCATATAATATATAAATACCCTCCTGTCGCGTCATATGAACAGACATCAAGGTGTCTACAGTTTGTCATATAAACAAATACAAAAACTTGTCTGACTTGAGCTGAAATGAACATTTTCATCATATAATAAACAGCTGATATATTGTAACATATTGTAGTGAAAATCACTCCCTAGGTCGATGGTATTGCCTGACCACTGCTTCCCCTCCGAGGAAGACATGGACTGGTCCACTTGGTCACTGCTCCTTATTGTTAAGTATCCTTTTGTTGTATTTAAATAATGCCTGGCTAGAGAGTGACCCAGATAACTTGAATCCCTTTAAGTTGAGTATATTACATAATCACTTTTTGTTTGAATCTCTAGCCGGTTTAACAAAAGTAGAACAGCATGGTATTTTTCAGTGAGTTCAGCTTTTGGGTGCGGCCAAGACAGACCTGTGGAGGGTTTGAGCTCACAGCATTCCCGGTTTGGAGGGATTGGTTTTAGTTCCTTTCCTTGTGGTCTATTTTCAGTGTGCTAAACTAATGTAAGTTTGTTCATTTTTCTTTTGGAATTGGCAGTTACTTTGGTCCTTCACACATTTCTTTATTTGTACACTGTACTTGTCTCTGGGGCCCCTTGCCGAATTATACACATACATAAAAATATCGTGCAGTGGTCATTAACCCTAGTAGTATTGTAGATGAGAGTCTGGGACCAAAATATACAAAAAATGATTTTTTAAATAAGAAATCATTTTTTTGATATTTTGGATTTGTTGCAGGTGTGGTTTGAATGTTATATCTTTTTTTGATCAAATTTTTTAGACAAAAAAAGATATTGGTTTTTGTCGATAAAAAAATTGAAAAAACGAATTGAGATTATGTAGATTAATAGTAAAAAGAGGAATGGAAAACAATAAATATTTATCAAAGTGGACATTGGGAGAATTGAAGCAGTTTGCTCGTAGACATATTAGACCATTATTTGTTGCGAAAGATAGTAGAACGAATAAAATAAATAAACGTTCTTGGTACGAGACTGTAAAAAAATATATAAAACGACAAAATTTGACGGGGTTGTATAAATTAAATTTAGCTCAACTTGAAGAGTATATAAGAATAAATAATATTGATTTACCCAGAAATTACCGCGGGGCTACAAGGTACATAAAAAAAGACTACATCTTCGCGATTAAAAGGTTTCACGGGTTAGAACCCGAGTTGAGATTTGATGAACCGCCCATCGACGGTGGAAGAAGTTTACGCTAACGAGCGATGTTTGTACCGATTGGTCATAGTAAAGAAGATTTAAACATTTTTTGGGAAGCAGTGAAGCAAAAGATTATCGAAAAGTTATCTTTAGACTTGCAAGAATTTGGATCATTTAAGTTAATGATATATATATCAATATAAAATTATATAAAAATGTAGAAGAGGGAAGGATTGATTATATTGTATTTCATGGATATAATAATTCACAAATTGTTTTATTAAATTTGAATAATATTGAAAATGTACTCGATACTATTATTTCCGAAATTGAAGAGTCTTTAGAAAAATATACACACCTTGGTTCTGGATGGATCCTAGATCGTGTTTTAGATATGATATATATGGTCAAGAGATATTAACCTTTACAAGGAGGGTCTTATATGGAGCTACCCGAATACATAAAAAACAAAGAAGCGTGCATTAACGTAAAAAACAAAGACGATAAATGTTTGAGATGGGCGTTGCGTTGCGCACTTTTTCACAAGAAAAAAGAAGAAGAAAAATTTTAAAAAATAAAAATAAAAATAAATCATTCGGATAGACTATCTAGCTATCCAACAAAAGATGATTTAAATTTTGAGGGAATCGATTTTCCAACTCCGATCGATCAAATTAAAAAAGTAGAGAAACAAAACAAGTTGGCGATAAACATTTACGGTTACGAAAACAATACATTTGATATTTACCACTTACATGTAGCAATCAACCGGATTATATAGAACGTATACATTTATTCTATTTTCAAAAAGAAATAGACGATAAAACTAAATCGCATTACGT
Source organism: Zoroaster sp. YZ-2022 (assembly GCA_029582265.1). NCBI lineage: Eukaryota > Metazoa > Echinodermata > Asteroidea > Forcipulatida > Zoroasteridae > Zoroaster > Zoroaster sp. YZ-2022. Next base: position 12,337,955 of record CM055833.1, on the reverse strand, counting down.
TTGGATTAAGAAATTAACCCGTTTAGTTCACGGTCAAACAAAACATAATGGGTGTAAATTTTTGTGCGATAGATGTTTACAAATATTATCATCGGAAGCGTATCTTAAAGATCATAAAAAATTGTGTACGGGAATTAACGTCAGACCAAAGGCGATCGTTATGCCGGAAAAGGGTAAAAATGATATAATAAAATATTGAACATAGATCTGTATGCAGCCGTGTTAGTCAGGTAGAATAAGATATATATATATATAAATGGTAGCACTTTTAAGACTAACTAAACTTAAAAATAGGCATTATAAGCTTTCGTAGCTACAGCTACTTCATCAGATGCAGTCTGATGAAGTAGCTGTAGCTACGAAAGCTTATGCCTATTTTTAAGTTTAGTTAGTCTTAAAAGTGCTACCATTTATATATCATAATAAAATATATAAATATTCATAGAAAGATGAAAGTTCCTTTTGTTATATATGCAGACTTTGAAACAATTTTACCAAAAACAGATGATACGAGTAGGACTAAAACTAAAAAAGGCAAAAACACGTTCCATGTGGGTATTCATACGTCATCGTTCGATGTGATGGTAAAACGCAGTTACCGAAGGTATACAGAGGAGAAGATGCAGTCAAACACTTTTTAGACAAATTGGAAAAAGAAGTAGAAAACATTAACGAGATATTTAAAAACCCAGAAAAAATGGTCATGACGAAAGAAGATGAAAAAAATCATAACGAAGCTAAAAAATGTGGGATTTGTGAGTGGGAAAATTTTCACACGGTGAAAAATATTTTAAAACCCCAGGCGGTAAATGTGATTGTTGGGTTTGCAAAAAAGAATATTATAACGAATTATATTGTAAGGATGAAATAGTAAAAGAATTTAAGAAAGGATACGAGAAAGTCAGGGATCATTGTCACATCACCGGAAAATATCGCGGTGCGGTGCATAATAAATGTAATTTAAAACTGAGCATAAAACCATACAATACATTTATTCCGGTCGTAATTCATAATTTGCGTGGATACGACTCTCATCTCATCATGCAGGGTGTGAGTCGAGTAAAAGGAAATATATCGTGTATCGCAAACAATATTGAAAAGTATATTTTGTTTTTCAATCGGACAACTGCGATTTATCGATAGTTTACAATTTTTACATTTTTCACTCGATAAACTCATAAAATCAAACGATTCTTTCTATATCACGAAAAAGTTTGAATCAAATTTAGAAAAAGTAAAGCTACTTTTTCAAAAGGGTATTTATCCATACGAGTACATGGATAGTTTGAACGTTTCAAAGAAACACGTCTTCCTTCGAAACGAGCTTTTTATAGTCGTTTGAACAACAAGCACATTACGAAAGAAGAATACGAACGGGCAAAGAACGTTTGGTCTAAATTTAAATGTAAAAATCTAGGCGATTATCACGATTTGTACATGCGCACGGATGTATGCTTATAAGCCAACATGTTTGAAAATTTTCATACAAATTGCATGAAACACTACAAGTTAGATCCGGCTCATTATTACACGAGTCCTGGCTTGAGTTGGGACGCGCTGCTAAAACATTCGAACGTACGTTTAGAATTATTGACTGATATTGACATGAATTTATTGATATCAAAAGGTACTAGAGGCGGCGTATCGATGGTTAGTAAGAGATACGTTAAAGCAAACAATCCTTATTTAGACGATTACGATCCATCAAAACCTACGATTTACATTTTATATTTAGACGCGAATAATTTGTACGCTTGGGCGATGAGTCAATACCTTCCAATTAAAAATTTTGAATGGTTAACCGACGAAGAAATTAATTGTCTCGATATAAAATCCATTTCGTCAGAATCGAAGAAAGGCTACATTTTAGTAGTGGATCTCGAATATCCTAAAGAATTACACGATTCTCACAATGCATTTCCACTCGCGCCAGAGTCGATAGTAATTCCAAAGGAATGTATGTCGCCGTATCAGCTAAAGCTATTAGGTGATAAATCCGCTTCAAAAGTAAAAAAATTAGTTTCCAATTTAAACGACAAAACAGAATACGTTATTCATTATCGCACTTTGCAATTGTACTTGCGACTCGGTATGAAACTAACCAAAATTCACCGCGTTATAAAATTTGATCAAGCACCTTGGATGAAATCGTATATCGATTTAAACACGAATTTAAGAAAAAATGCAACATCAGACTGAGAAAGATTTTAAGAAACTGATGAATAATGTAGTCTTTGGAAAAACGCTGGAAAATGAACGAAATCATCTCAACGTGAATTTGAAGCGCCTCAACATTCAAAAAGAAGAAAAAGAATTTCTTAAATTAGTCTCGAAACCCAATTTTGCTGAATCTAAGCTTTTTGAAGACCACAATCTAGCGGCTGCTCATATGCATAAAACTAATCTTTTACTCAAACACCCGGTATTCGTTGGAATGTCTATTTTAGATTTATCAAAATTGTTCATGTACGATTTTTATTACAATCATTTAAAAAAAAAGTACAACGACAAGTGCAATTTAATTTACACCGATACGGACAGTTTAGTACTCGAGATTCAAACGGAAGACGTTTATAAAGACATGGAAAAAGATAAAGATTTATACGATTTTAGTAATTATAGCAAAGATCATTTTCTATGTTCGGAAGAGAATAAAAAAGTGATCGGTAAATTTAAAGACGAGACAATGGGAACTCTTATTGCTGAATTTATTGCACTAAAATCAAAAATGTACGCGATACTTTTATCGAATGAAGAAGAAATAAAAAGAGCTAAAGGCGTAAAAAAGAGCGTTTTGAAAGATGAAATTAAATTTGAGCACTTTAAACAAGTTTTATTTCAAAATAATACGCTTCGCCACCAAATGTATTCTATTACAAGTGATAATCATAACATTTCCACAATGAGCGTAAATAAAAAAAACGTTGGATCCGTTAGATTCAAAGAGATATATTTTTGGAGACGGAATAGACACTTTAGATTACTATCATTATATGATTTCTTTAGCAATGACAGAAGATTTATAATTTTTTAGGTGGATTTTCGGTATCTCGCGGTACAATTTGTAATTCTTCTCTAACAAAACTACGTGCAGGACCCGATTCTAAATAATACAATATGGGTTGATTTTGAGCTTTCATATAAGATTTAATGTTATAAATTTTAATGGACCAAATCGGATCAGTCGCGCGTCTTCTCGTATCGTTTTCAGCTTCACAGGGTGCGTATAAATATCTGACTAACGCATTTGAAGCGATTCTTTTTTCATTGGATTTTTGAGCCGGTGAGGCTGGATTTTGCTTGACGAGTTTTTGTTTAATCACATCTTTAGGTTTTAAATTTATGAGTCTAGTCGTTTCGTTATTTAATGCTTTTACGACCAGCGGTAATCTTTTTACTCATTCTCTAGATCTCGCATTCGTCGACATTTCTCGCGCGTATTGATGAGAAAACAATCTCTCGGCTAAAGTTCTGTTGAATCGTTCTACTATACCTTGAGCTCTATGGTTTCCGGCTTCGCTTCTTTGCATAGTAACCCCCTTTTTACTCATTAACGTATTGACGCTGGACATAAATTCTTTTCCAGGATCGACTTTTAAAATTTTCGACCAAGTTAGCGAGCTTCGCTCGTAAATTTTTTCGAACGCGTTACTTACTCGCGCGGCAGTTTTATCGATTAAAGGTTCCGCTTCTTTGTACCTGTTCGCTTCGTCGCTGATTGTTAACGTGTACTTGTAAACTTTTTTGCTTTTACCGCTACCGATCGTATCGTGAGGAAGAAACAATAAATCGGCTTGATGAACCTCGTTTGGTTTTTCTAGAATCGAGTTTGAGCTGGTCGGTCTAGGAATATATTTAGGGTACGGTAAATAAATGTGCCACAACGCTTGCTTTTTTAACCATTGTCGAGCTAAACTTTTAGAAATTTTAGTTTCTCGAGCTAATTTGTCAATCGCCGTTTGACCCTTCCAGTATCCTTTCGGACTATAATATGCGTTTTCTAGTTTTAATCTCGTACGCTTATCCATTTTAACATTTATAAATATTTAAAGTATTATGATTTCATAATACTGCTCGGTAAAATTTGTTGTTGAACCAACCAATTTTGAGTCATTAGCGCCGATCCGACTGTCGCCGAGAGTTTAAGACTGTCGTTTACATCCAGCTTTCCCAAATCGGCCGGATTTATTTTAAACACTTTTTTAGCAAGCATGCTATAAATAACGGTTATAATTCCTACGACTCCTCCGTAATAGGCTGAATTGACGATTCCTTTCGTATCTATCATTGGTGTAGTAGACATATTTTATAGTATAGACAATATTTTTTTTATTTAAAAAAAAAATCAATCAACATCCTCCAACTCTAAAAAGTGTGAGTGGTTTTAATTTTAATGTAGTCTTTTTTCAAAAACATCCCAACTCAGATACCCTACAAGTCCCATCATACCCAAGGTGTTGAATAAAACTTTATTATATTTTTGATTTTCATAAGAATCTTCCGTTTTAGCGGCCATCTCATAAATAACGGTTATAATTCCTATGACTGCACATCCGTGATAGACTGAATTTACAATGTTGCTAGACATTTTATATTTAAATTTATAATATTTTTTTTTTATTCCATTTCGTAAAAATTAACTTCTTTTTCGATTGAATCAACTTTTTTAGATGGTTCAACAGTTTTTTTTACAACTGGTGATGGCTGCTCAATAGTTTCTATAGGTTCTTTTTTTTTATTAGAGTTTAGGTAAATGAAGAAACCTATTAAACCTATTACTCCTAGTCCGATGTACAGCGTGTTTTTTGTTTCATCGTCGTCGTTTTCTTTTTTTACGTTAGCTACATAACTCGTTTTCACAACTGCTTTCTTTTTTAAATTTTCCTTTTTCTTTCTATTATATTCCGCAAGTTTATAACCAGCTGCTTGTCTGTTTGGATTTTTCATTTTTTTAGTCGCTGTTTTCGTTACTTGGTTTATATCTACTTGCGTCTTCTCTGGCTCTGCTTGCTTCTCTACTATCGTCTTTTCCGTTTTCTATGGCTCCATCGTCTTTATAATCTACGCAAGAATTTTTTCTTTTTAAATGTTTCGCTGAAATTAGCGCCGCCGTGATCGGTGCCAAGTATATTCCGTACTTGTAGTATATTTCGCATAATCCGGAAGAAATAGCGCTAGAAATGAGTGGGTCTTTTTCTAAATCCATAATTAATTCATCTTCATCATCGATCATAAATTTATATCCCATCACATCGGTCATGTTTAAACTCGATCCTAAGGCTTTAGCGTATAGAGTTATAATCGACGAGCCGAACGAAGATACCATTTCGCGACCTAATCGCGCTTCATATCGCGCGTATAATTTATCTTGTTCAAGTAAATTTAAAGCTTCGATTTCACTAATACTATACTCTTTACTGAAATATTTTTTCGAGTTTCCTCCAGCTACGACGGCTAACAAACGATCGATGCGTTGACTAGACGGTGAAACGACATTTTCGATAAGAGTTGTTGTTGGCTCTTTGTTTAATATTTTTTCAACTTCTTCCATTATTATATTTAATACTCGAAATATTTTTTTATCAAAAAAAATTTTCGCCGATGATAGCGGTTTTATAAAATCATTATCAACGCGTGTATATTTGTGAATCAAAAATACAACTCCACCTAGCGTCAAACAGTTTGTAAATACGCAAAATCCAACTAAACATTCGATGAGCATTTAATAATAATAATAATAATAATAAAGATTTTTAGCGCGCACATATCCACCCTGCTGGGCGCTCAAGGTGCGGAAACAAAGAAAAACATGAATACAAACAATATACAATGATAGCATAGGGAAAAAAACAATAAAAATTATATACCGAGATACATGTACCTACAATGCAATTACAAATATACATCATCTTTGAAGAGTTGTGACATAAGATGAGTTTTAAGCATCGACTTAAATCTGGTTATACTATGACAAGATTTGAGTTTAGTTGGAAGATGATTCCAGAGTCTCAGAGCTGCGACAGAAAACGACCTATCACCCCAGTTCCGTTTTGAAGTTGGTTCCTTTAGGAGTGACATGTTGCTGGAGCGCAAATTGCGTGATGGAGTGTAGACTTTAAGCAGTTCAGAAATATAAATTGGAGCAATGTTATTAAAAGATTTGTGAACAATTAGCATAAGTTTAAAACAATTCTCTGTGAAACAGGAAGCCAGTGCAGTTCTTTCAAGATTGGCGTGATATGGCATGACTTTCTGGACAAAGTCACAACACGAGCTGCTGTGTTTTGTATGTGCTGAAGACGAGATATTTGATTCTGCGGGAGACCGTAAAGGACAGCATTCCCGGTATCGAGCCGTGATGTGACAAACGCATGTATAATTTGTTCAGCAGCACTTTTATTCAAGTATTTCCTAATTCGGCTTATATTTCTGATATGAAATGATGATATGCGAACAATGTTGGAGATATGTGGTTTTAAAGTCATTGTCGAGTCAACACCCAAATTACGTGCTTGTAATGAGGGGGTTATCTGTGAGTCACCAATTGTAATAAATGGAAAAGAAAATTTAGACAATTGCTGACGTGATCCAAATAGAACAAATTCTGTTTTTTCATCGTTCAATTTCAGGAAGTTTTGTCTCATCCAACTTCGAATCTCTTGAATACATTTCTCCAGTGTTTTAATGCAGGAATCGGCAGGTTCTTGAGAAGATTTAAAAGTAATGTAAAGCTGCGTGTCATCAGCGTAAACATGGTAATTTAAATTATACTTCAAAATGATATCACGAACTGGAAAGGTACATGTATAAACAGTAAACCACTGTGGGCCGAGCACAAAGCCTTGGGGTACAGAATAGTCAAGAATAACAGGCTCATTTGATTTTATTATATAATTTTTGTAAAGTAACCTACTACGACTTGACAAGTAACCTGTCATGTAACCTACTACGACCTAACAAGTAACCTAACAAGTAACCTACTACGACCTAACAAGTAACCTAACAAGTAACCTATCAAGTAACCTAACAAGTAACTTGTCAAGTAACCTACTACGACCTAGTCTAGTATCGCGTAATCAGTAGGTTGATCCGTTTTTAAAATCAACTTGCAATGTTTGACTAGCTTTAATTTTTCTCGCATTTGTATTCTCGACCCTTGAGTTGGTATGACGTCGTTTTCTCGAAGACAATTTTCGAACGAATCTCTATCTTTACAATAAAATAAACACACCAACTTGAGTTGCTCTCTAAAATCTTTTATCACGCTGTTATATTTTTGCGAAAGAATCCAACAGCTGTGGTTGACGTGTCTACCGCTAAAAGCCAACTCGCTGATTATACATTTATTATTTTCGTCGTATTTTCTATATTTCAATTGTTTATTCGCGCTACAGTCGTCGATGATAAACAACGTTTCGTCTCCTTTGTAGGTGTCACTATAAATTTTTATCACTTTGTTTAGCGATAAATCGCTCAGATCGACAACGAGAACTCGCTCGTCGTTCCAAACCCATTTTCTATTTTGATAAGCGAGATTTACCGCGACGGTCGGACATAATATAACGATATATTCAAAATATTTACGATATTCTTTTTCCAACAAATTTAAAACAAATTCGGTTTTTCCACACCCGGTTTGTCCGCAAATCAACGCGGCGTGCGGATATTTTGGCATCAGCATATTTTAATAATAGCCAACATGTTAATATTCCACGCTTTGAAATCGTCCGTCTTCGATATTGAATTGAGCGTCCATGATGATGTACGTGTAGCAGTATAATACACCCGCGGCTTCTGCCTCTTTTTCGAGTTGAATCGTAATTCCTTCGGATAAATTTTCTACTCGTCTACCGTTTCCGTGAACTTTGTCGTCGTTGCTTCTACAATCTAAAAACAAACTGTATTTATCTAGTAAATAATCGGCGAGTTTAACATTCGACAGATTTAAAAGTTTAGTTACTCTCATACCGAATTCTTCTCTCGAATCTCCGAAATATTTTTGAATTTTTTCATAGTGTTGATGTCTTCACATTCCTTGCGCGTAAAGTTGATTTGGAACTCCTTCGATCGTGATCAATTTTTTTTCGATTTTTGGATTATAAAATTTAAAAAATTCTTTTAAGTCGTCTTCTTTGAATAAAAACAATATTCCTTTCATGCTTTTTGCCGGCGTATTTAGATTTATATTCCACGTTTTATCGCTTTTGTTTAGCGGTCTTACGCTTTGTCGTAAGGCTCTATCATAAAATATAGTCAATTTACCGCTATATTGATTTTTAATCATTTGAGCGAGATGTTCATTGGTGACGACTTCGTATTCCAAAGAAATTCCACTTATGTTATATTTCGCATTATTGTCCGTGCTTTTAATAACTTTAGAATATTTATTAAACGTGAGTTCATAACTCAATCGATCCGCCAACCCGGCTTGATCAAACGGATGATGATCGGTCAATAGTTCAAAGTCTAGCGGAATGCAATAACTATTTTTAAAAGTATCCGCGACTGCTTTGTCTTTTCCTCCATTGGCCGTAGCATCACTGCCGGCAGCATCTACTCTTAATTTAGTTATATTAGCAGATTCGATTCCTTGATACGCTAGATTTGAAAGTTGGTCTCTCATTAACCAATTATCTTTGAAACAATTGTACACGTCTAAACTAAACACCTCGTTTCCCTCAATTTTAATCGAGATATTTTTCACGATGGCTCTTCCTATATTATGTATGATCATTCTAGTATCGTCATCTTCAGATTCGAGAGTAATGTTAAAGGCCAATCGAGATGTACCCGGAACGATGACGTCGTCTTTTCCTAAATTTGGAAAACGAACCGTCAACAATTGATTTTCACTGATGGTGCTCAGATTGTTTGTATTGATGACTTTTTGTTGTATTCCTTTTAAACCCCGAGGTTTTCTCACTCTTCTGTACGGATATAGTTTGTGTCCGTATACTTGACTCATATTTAACATGTAATATTATTTAATTTTTTTTATTTTTAAAAATAAAAATAATTTATAAAACATGGTATCTTTAGCGATGATGATCGGTGGCGCCGTAGTAAACGCACTCGCCTTTAGCGGATCAAATTTATTATTTTCTAGTTTACGTTCTAGCGATGCTGAAAAAGAACGAAAGAGGCACGATTTAGCGTTAGAACAACAATTGACGAAGCGATGAACGAATATTATATCATTACCGGAAGTCAATTTGATTTACCGAAAAATTTATACGACGAACCTAAACTCGAGGATTTTTACATTCCTAGCGAAGATAAAAAAACTAGAGAAATTTTATTCGTCGTATTAGGCATATTCCTTTTAAACCCCGAGGTTTTCTCACTCTTCTGTACGGATATAGTTTGTGTCCGTATACTTGACTCATATTTAACATGTAATATTATTTAATTTTTTTTATTTTTAAAAATAAAAATAATTTATAAAACATGGTATCTTTAGCGATGATGATCGGTGGCGCCGTAGTAAACGCACTCGCCTTTAGCGGATCAAATTTATTATTTTCTAGTTTACGTTCTAGCGATGCTGAAAAAGAACGAAAGAAAAAGAATCAAGCGCTAAAAAAAACCTTCAACGACATTGACGAAGCGATGAACGAATATTATATCATTACCGGAAGTCAATTTGATTTACCGAAAAATTTATACGACGAACCTAAACTCGAGGATTTTTACATTCCTAGCGAAGATCAAAAAACTAGAGAAATTTTATTCGTCGTATTAGGCATATTCCTTTTAAACCCCGAGGTTTTCTCACTCTTCTGTACGGATATAGTTTGTGTCCGTATACTTGACTCATATTTAACATGTAATATTATTTAATTTTTTTTATTTTTAAAAATAAAAATAATTTATAAAACATGGTATCTTTAGCGATGATGATCGGTGGCGCCGTAGTAAACGCACTCGCCTTTAGCGGATCAAATTTATTATTTTCTAGTTTACGTTCTAGCGATGCTGAAAAAGAACGAAAGAGGCACGATTTAGCGTTAGAACAACTTACGAAAGCAAGAGACTAATTTGCTAAAAAGCGCTCGAAATATCTAGATTATTTAAACGAACGACTCGAAAAAGAATCAAGCGCTAAAAAAAACCTTCAACGACATGAACGAATATTATATCATTACCGGAAGTCAATTTGATTTACCGAAAAATTTATACGACGAACCTAAACTCGAGGATTTTTACATTCCTAGCGAAGATCAAAAAACTAGAGAAATTTTATTCGTCGTATTAGGCATGACGATAGTAGGCTACGCGAGTAATAAATTATTAAAACGTGATAAAAAAAAAAAAAATCTAATTGTAAATGGCAGAAAATGTTCCGATGGAAGATTTCGCTAAAGGCGATGATTATGACTATGATGATCAACAAGATGATTATGAATATGACGATGCCGAATATGAAAGATTAAAAACAGAAAGCTGAAAAAGATTAGAAAGAGAAAATTTTGAACGATTAGAAAGAGGAGAAATTACTTCTAATCAATCGGCAGTAAAAATTAACATGAAGATTGACGAATTTCGCATGGCTTTTGTTGAAGACTATAAACCCGGTGAAGTAATAACACATAGTGAAAATTTTCGTTTTATTAGTAAAGACGAGGCTAAAGAACTTAATAAAAATTTAAAATATACAAATCCAGCCGATTATAATAAAAAAAGATTTGTTGAAGGTTTTTATTACAAAGATGTAAATTTAACGCGTGTTGGCGACATACAATGTAGGTGATTTTGTCACCCTAAATAGAATAGAACAAAGAGCGAGAGAAAAAGGACATGAAGTAACTGCATTCATTAATGAAGCGTTAGATATTTTAAAAAAAACAATAAAAGAAGAAAAATTCCATTACTCCCAAAAAATAAAAGCGAGGAGTTACAAAAACATATTAGAAATATCGAAAAACCAATTCCTGAAGACACTAGTCCGCAAGAGTTTTCGTGAGAGGCGTGGAAAAAGGTGGTAACCTTTGAAGAAATTATTTCTAATTGGCGTGACCAAGCAAAAGCTGAAGGTTTTGTTTATAAACAAAAAGAAACACCAGTTTTACCGAGTGAAGAAGATGCAGAAACACCAGTTTTACCGAGTGAAGAAGAAGAATCTTCATCGAGTGTTTTAACGATTTTATCGAGCGAAGAAGCAGCAGCAGAAACTTATGTTTTACCGACTGAAGAAGATTTAGCATTACTAAGTGAAGAAGAAATACATAGGAGAGTGGATAAATTTTTAAAAGCGTATGGAATTAAATATAGTTTTCGAGAACTGCTGGGTCTCGATAAAGCTCTGCAAACAAAGCTAGGTAATCGTGATTTAATTTTAGGTAAATTGTTAAAACTTGACCAACAAATATCTGATCTTGAAGAATTAATTTTAGACGGTAAAAAGCGCGGATTTAAAGAATTAACTGAAAAAGCTATTAATGATCTGCGAACACTACAAGACGAAAAAGATGCGATATTAGAATCATTAAAATTAAATACGGGGGATATTCGTAATCAACTCGATAAAATCCGAGAATTGGTTCATTACATGAAGGAAAGCGAGGACACGTTAGGCGAAAAAATTAAAACTTTATTTAGAGAACAAGGCGTAACGGTCGTTAACTATATTAACGGCGTTTACTATGACAATCGCTTTTATCGTTGAATCTATCGTGGGTGCTGTAAAACCAGTCATACCGCCAACGCCTACACCCGTTACACCTAGTAGTGGTGGTAGTGGTGTAAAAGAGTGGATACAAAAAACGCTTAAAAATCTATCGAATCTGTTAAAGAAACTCGGATCAAAAGCATTAGATGCTCTACCGGTTATCACCGGATCTGTGATAAGTTGGTTATTTACTACAATTTCAAACATAGTCGGATGGGCGGTGGAACACGTGTGGCTAGCCTTGAGCGGTGTTGGGATTTTAGTTTTATCTTATTTACAGAATCGGCGTTAACGCTACGTCAACAACTCGTAAATCATAATGCCTAAGCCGCTGAGTATAGCGAAACCAAAAATTAAAGCATTTTTTTCTTCTTGGTGAGTAGCGGTTACAGCGGTTGTGGTTACGTCAGTTGCGGCAGATGCAATTGCGTCTTCCGCCTCGATTGTTGGAGTTGATATATCGTTATATTTCGGTGGAGTATCTGCTTGTAAAGATGGCGGCGTGTCAAGTTTAGTAATACTCACGCTTTGCTTTATATCGTCGCTCGCAGGCATACCGCTACCCAATTTTGAGTCATTAGCGGTATGCCGACTGTCGCCGTGAGTTTCGAGCGATGAATGTAATGCCGGTGGAACCGGCATAGAATTTGTGTCTTGATTCGATCCTAACGATAAATCGAGCGTCGCGATTAAAATATTGTTGTTGTATCCGACGTACGTACCTATTCGCAAATTCATGTCGGACAGCATGAGGTATAAATTTTCTCCGATAACAAAGTTTAATTGCGATCATGCGTATTGTAAATTATCCTGATATCGTTGAATAGAATATTGTAAATCGATATAAGAATCAATCGAAGCATAGAGAATGTTTAAAAATTCTCTTTTCGCGTCTAAACTGGTACCCGGCGTAAGAATTCAAGTTTTTGCTTGCGCTTGCGCTCCCAATATCGCGTAAACGTACGTTTTTATAGAGTCGTTGATTCGTTCTATACCGATATCCGTAAAACCTCGAGACTCGTCGAGTATAAATTTAACCCAAGCGAGCTCCGTAGATGGAGATTGTGAAATGTAAGCGATCGTATACGTCGATGGATGATCTCCAAAACCCATTTTTGTAGCTGTTTTGTAATAATCGTAATCGCTAGTGTCGTGAAACTTTACGCGCAAGCTCAAATTATCGTAGTCTTTTCCGGGCACCGCTTTGTAACCGTTGTCGTAATAATAAGCCGTTCCTAATCCTCTCGAGTTTTCGTCTACTCGTTGTTTCCAGTCGGATATCGGCGAAACATGAAAGTCTCTGCAAATTTTATTATACGCGGCAATGTCTATATTGTTTTCGAACGCGCTAAAAAAAATTTTAAAAGATGCTGGACAACTCATTTCTTTGAGCATTCGTCTAATTTGATAATAGACGTGAAATTTGAAGAAACTGCGAATCATCATATTCGAATGCGATAAATGTTTATCGCTCACGCCGCATCCCGTCGTACTGCACCACGTCACAAAATTCATTTGATTCTGATAAAACTTTAGCCGATTAGAATTCCAGCTATTTACAATCTCGTCGCTATCGACGCGGGGTAACTTGTATTTTTCAAAAGGATTATCGAGTTGTACGTTAAAAAAATCATTTTCATTAACGTAAATATTTATATTCGTCAAATCGCGAGAAGTAAAATTTGTCTTTGCAGCAAAATTTCCAGATTGCGAGTACCGTTTCGATAAATTACTCTGAAATGCTAATGGAATCGACATTTTAATCATTATAAATATAAATATAAAATTATAAATTATAATTTATAAAATGTATCATATATACTGTCAAAATTAGAAATTTTAGCAAGACGATCGAATTAAATAATACAATCGATAATCGCGACGGCAAACTTGACATTTCGTTAATTAGTGCTAACCTTTGGGTGGGTTACTATAACGTACGTAAAACAGAAAAAATATTGCGTCGTTCGCAAACGGGTGGACAGCAAGATGAACTAAATATAGATTTAATCGAAAACAGACTTTATAATATAAAAGAAATTATTGACATTGTATTAAAAAACACGCCTTGGCTTACGTTCGTAGTCGATGAAAAACAAGGCAAATCTTTGCTAAATATTACGCATCGAGACAAAAGTATCAAATTTTCACCTGGATTAGCTAATTTACTCGGGTTTGAAAGTAGCTGGCTAGCTATGGGCGAGCATAAGGGAGAAATTGATTTGCAACCTTTTAAAATAATGTACATTCATTGCGAGCAAATTTCTACGAACAAATTTCTACGAGCAAAACTTTTTTCAATGGTAATCCTAGTACTATTTTAAACGTTTTTCCGTTACGAGATAAATCGTTGGGAGAAAGTGCGTGGATAGAATATTCTAATCCATTGCGAAAAAATTTAAAGATCGGTACTTTTAACGAATTGAGTTTTAAAATTAAAGATTCTATCGGCAGAGACATAAATAATCACGGTTTGCCTATTATTTTAACTCTCGAAATTAAATAAAAATGATTATATATAAATGGCGAGTATTTTCGGTCCTAGTCGAAGAAGCGGTATCGTTGGCAGCGTTTACGACGACAACAACAATCCGTACATTTATGAACAACATGGATATATCGATAGAGATGAAATTTTACAAACGATACCTTTAGTCGAAAAATTTAACATTATACTCGGATGGCACGGTGTGCTTATAAACTACCCTTTTTTATGTTTAACGATCCGCCGACATACTGTTCAATTTTTACAAAATTTATGATAGTCGATGGTCTTTTTTCATATTCGACAACGCATAATTTTGAAGCCGATGTATATCATATTCCTTCTCCAGCTCGAGATAATAAATTTATTTTTTACGATAATCCGCAGCATTTAGAATACAAAATGTGCTACAAGACTCGAGATGTTAAAAAAAATTTTGTACGAGCAAGCTTTTTTGGCGCTCTAAACACTAAAATCTGTTTCGATATAAAAATTAAAAGTTTGCCGTTGACGTAATCGCGCATTAATAATTTTTTTTTTTTTTAAATGATTACTATAAATATGGCGAGTATTTGCGGTCCTAGTCATAAAAGCGAGCAAATTTCAAATTTTAAAAATCCTAATCCCATAATTTATCAACGTCAAGGACATATTGACGAAGACCAATTTGATGCAAATCAAAATTTAATTACAGATACAACGCTTGATATTTCCATCTTATGGGATAGTGGTTCTATAGAATTTTCTTCTGTCTTTCATTCAATAAACTATTCAACTTATATTAAATTAACCAGAGGTGAAAATTTTTATTTAAAGGTATTAGAAAAGCAAATAAACTTTAATCGTGTAAATCTTCGAGCTTTATTCGGAGAAAATTTGTATTTTGGTAACGAAGCGCAGCATTTAGAATGTGGAATTTGCTTCAAAACACGAGATAAAAAAACTTTTTTACGAGCGACCTTTTTTGGTTCTAGAAACGTGGGGATCTGTTACGATATAAATATAGTTATTTTCTCAATAGTTAAAAAAATTATAATCTTTTATTATTAATAGAAATAATGAGCGCCTCTACAGAAACAACAAACGTTTATCCATCACTGGCGGCTATGATGTTAGATTCTTCTAGCGATGTTCAAGAGTTAAATGTAAACGCGTTTCGTTTACAAAAAAATCGACGACATTCAAAAAGAAATTTTAAAAGAAAGAAACAAGCGCGAGAAAACCTATAAAAAATATAATAAAATCATCAAAACTTGTTCCATCGTAGAAACGATGGCAGAATTAGGCTGTATGGGAGCAGGACTGGAATTGCCAGTCTAGCTAGCGTCGTAGCAGCGCCGGTCGGATTCTGTTTAGAAGGACTAGCCTTAGGGCTGGGCGGTATGGCCATAGCGATCAGATACGCAAAATACAAATTCGATAAAAAAGCTAAAAAACATAACGAAATTAGAGTTTTAGCCGAAAGTAAACTCAACACCATCGACAGTCACGTTTCGAAAGCGATCGAAGACGATGTTATAACTCAACAAGAATTTCATTTAATCAACGAAGAGCGAAATAAATACTCGCAAATGAAAGAAAATATTCGAACAAAATTTACTCCAACAACCGCTCCTAAAATCCATCATTGACAAAGAAACTAACGTCGATAAAGAAAAAAAAGACCTTATAGAAAAACTTTTGAATTTAAAGTAAACTTGACTATAGAAAAATCTTACAATGATAAACCCGCTTCCCAATCAACAACGGAGCGAGTTGTTACGTTTAATTCAAATTTTTAATTTTTTAAGTAGAGGGGGATTTTCAATCAACTCTTTCATCACGAGATTATGATTTCATTTAGCTCTCCCTTCAACGCGCTTTAAAAAATTTATTTTTAATCTATTACCGCATTTCGTACATATATTCGTCTTTGCTTTTGTACCATTTTTACATTTTTTACATGGAACTGGTATACTTTTTTCGTGTCGCATACGCCACTGATGTTGCGCGCAAAACACGTTCCCAGACACGCTAGGTATACAACACTTGTCTGTTTTGCCAACTAAAAGCCATTCGCACGGAATAACCGTTTTAGATAAATACTTCATCGTCATCGTCTTTTACTATAAAACTACATAATCTCAATTCATTTTTTCAATTTTTTAACTCCGATTTTCAATATCTTTTTTTGTCTAAAAAATTTGATCCAAAATATCAAAAAAATGATTTCTTATTCAAAAAATCATTTTTTGTATATTTTGGTCCCGGACTCTCATCTACAATACTACTACCCTAGTCTCAGCTGTTTGGACGTAGTTATTTTCATGCTGGTATTAGTTAATACATTGCTTTCTCGGCCAAGTTGGCTATTACAAGTATAGTTCATATCTTGTTATTTTTTGTGTATTGTAATTCGAGGCCCATCTACGCTACAATATTATAAATATTTTGGTATGGGAAGGGGCATCTCCATATGGTATACACTTTTACACTGTCCCCCGGGGACAGGTTCAAAAAGAATCCTTCGGAGTCAGCACGTGTACTGTAGCTGCAGTACGAGTGACTTTTCTTTTTTAATTAATAACTATGTAAATTTTTATGCTATTGAAGAGAGTAAATTATGAAAATAAAGGTTATGAATCACTGAATGTGAATATTGATTCGATGGAACAATAACAAGTCCAAAAAAGACGTTATGAAGCTTGCCGTTCATGCCAGTTTAAAAAAAGAGTGCCCGTGAAGAGCGCCCACTTGTACCTTAAAAGGCTTACTGCAGTAAAAGAGATAAAGCAGATGGGTAAAACACATCTAGTATGCCGGCTAAAAAAAAGAAAATTGGAGTAGGATTTCTTCAATTGATCCCTAAAACTGATGTGAAATGCCGTGGAATAGGCCTATCTAGATAGATGCGAATTTTTTTTAATTTTTTTTAGTGAGTTATGTAATAATTAGTGGTTTTGCCGAGACAGCTGCAGCACACGTGCTTCCCCGAAGGGTTAACCCTAACCAACCCAAATCCATGAAAATCCTCCAAGGGGCACTTTTTTTGACAAATTCAGCACTGTTGGAAACTGGTACTTTCACCTCTTCAAATGGGGCAAAATTACTACCTGGCAAGAAGTACAGGCCATACGTGCTGAATACGAAAGATCAACGAAAATTGCAAGGTGCATTTTGAAGATAAGGGCATGTTTCCAAAAGTGCACTGATGGATTTTGGAGGATTCAGGAAGGTTCCTAGCCAGAGTACCTAGGGGGTTAGGGTTAATAAAGTAAAGTTCATTACTTACATCTGACCTATTAGTGTCTCCTCTTGTTTCACTTGACTCTTGTTTGGTTGTATTCTTAATTTCAAGTGAAGATGCTCCAAGCTTGTTTGCTGCCTCAATGGGATGGGATGGTGCGTCCAATGACTGAAGGATGCACAAATACAAACATGTCATCAAATAAATGTATGTATATCAACAAATGAGTCAATGTCACTCAGGTTATTATGACACAAGATTGCAGGGAACGATTTCGTTCAAAAATTTTGCATAGCAAAACTGCGATGCAAAAAATGAATTTGCATAGCAAAATAATTGTTTGTATAGCAATCTGTGAATTTTTGTATAGCAAATTTAAAATGCTTAAAATTACAGTGTGTAGTGTGCATAGGTAAAGGTGTTATTTTTCAAGGCTTTAGGCCCTACTGTCGTTTGGTTCATAATATGAATGTCCAGAAATAATCATCTTTAGTGTCCGGAAATTGAGCCACATGTGTTAAAAATATTCACGTGTTTCTTTCTTCTAGGCCAATTTCTTAATTATTTTCGCCAAATTGCAGTCATTCATGAAAGTTAGTCCTCCGTCCATTTTCTTTTTTGTTTACATTGTTATATCAATCGCTAAAACAGAGGCAATATCACGAAAACAAATTACCGACTGCGACATGTTTGGGTGCTTTTCAAAGTGAATTTCGCCGAGTGTAACGTTACTTTGTGGTATGATCAACTAAGCTTGATTTTGATTATTAAAAATTGGTCAGGAATATGAGTGGCTCACCTTGGTTGAAAGTGCGATCATACTGTGTGCCGAAATGATTCGAAATCTCACCACTACATACATAAATGAATGCTCATTTTGTTAAATGTTCAAAAACTGTTACTATAAAACGAAGTTGTAACGTTTCTAGAGTTCCTTTCAATATGGCCGTAGTGATCGTATGAAAGCGCACGTGTGAACTGAACATGGTACTATTGTGTATAGGGGGTGGCTCAATGTTCCAACCCCCAAACTCAGCAGAAGCTAAAAAAAGGGGGGGGCGCGGTTGTTGCGTGTTTTCCATTTCGGGAATTTCGCCCGGAGTTAATTCATCAGCAGAAAAATAATGCATGCACGTAGAATTTTAGGCATTGCGGATAACATCCTTACGAACTGCTGGGAAATAAAGTTGTATGTACGGATACACATAGGTAAAACCAGTGCACGTGTTCATTGTTGCATCAACACCGTCGCGTCGTGAAGTCATCGTTGACCACGTACGTCGTACGGACGTACCCCCAGCGTGGTCTGGACACACGGAAACAAACCCAGTCGGGACGGATCCCTTGATATTTTTGGTCGGAAATATACAACTGTACATGTAAACGTTATACAACTGTACATGTAAACGTTATACAACTGTACATGTAAACGTTATACAACTGTACATGTAAACGTTATACAACTGTACATGTAAACGTTATACAACTGTACATGTAAACGTTATACAACTGTACATGTAAACGTTATACAACTGTACATGTAAACGTTATACAACTGTACATGTAAGCGTTATACAACTGTACATGTAAACGTTCTACAACTGTACATGTAAGCGTTATACAAATGTACATGTAACCGTATACAACTGTACATGTAAACGTTATACAACTGTACATGTAAACGTTATACAACTGTACATGTAAACGTTATACAACTGTACATGTAAACGTTATACAACTGTACATGTAAACGTTATACAACTGTACATGTAAACGTTATACAACTGTACATGTAAACGTTATACAACTGTACATGTAAGCGTTATACAACTGTACATGTAAGCGTTATACAACTGTACATCGTTATACAACTGTACATGTGCGTTATACAACTGTACATGCGTTATACAACTGTACATGTAGCGTTATACAACTGTACATGTAAGCGTTATACAACTGTACATGTAAACGTTATACAACTGTACATGTAAGCGTTATACAACTGTACAATGTAAACGTTATACAACTGTACATGTAGCGTTATACAACTGTACATGTAAACGTTATACAACTGTACATGTAAACGTTATACAACTGTACATGTAAACGTTATACAACTGTACGTAAACGTTATACAACTGTACATGTAAACGTTATACAACTGTACATGTAAACGTTATACAACTGTACATGTAAACGTTATACAACTGTACATGTAAACGTTATACAACTGTACATGTAAACGTTATACAACTGTACATGTAAACGTTATACAACTGTACATGTAAACGTTATACAACTGTACATGTAAACGTTATACAACTGTACATGTAAACGTTATACAACTGTACATGTAAACGTTATACAACTGTACATGTAAACGTTATACAACTGTACATGTAAACGTTATACAACTGTACATGTAAACGTTATACAACTGTACATGTAGACGTTATACAACTGTACATGTAGACGTTATACAACTGTACATGTAGACGTTATACAACTGTACATGTAAACGTTATACAACTGTACATGTAAACGTTATACAACTGTACATGTAAACGTTATACAACTGTACATGTAAACGTTATACAACTGTACATGTACACATATACAACTGTACATGTAAACGTTATACAACTGTACATGTAAACGTTATACAACTGTACATGTAAACGTTATACAACTGTACATGTAAACGTTATACAACTGTACATGTAAACGTTATACAACTGTACATGTAAACGTTATACAACTGTACATGTAAACGTTATACAACTGTACATGTAAACGTTATACAACTGTTCATGTAATCGTTATACAAGTGTACTTGTAATCGTTATACAACTGTACGTAAACGTTATACAACTGTACATGTAAACGTTATACAACTGTACATGTAAACGTTATACAACTGTACATGTAAACGTTATACAACTGTACATGTAAACGTTATACAACTGTACATGTAAACGTTATTTCGGGAAAGGTTTGTGAATATGAATTCAAAAATGTTTATTACTAAACAGTAGTTAAAAAAATCTGTCGCAATTTGTATCGCAAAATCTGCGATGTATTGTTTGAAATTCCATCGCAGACTGTCCAAATTACGTCGCATTTTGCGATGTGATACAGGGGAAATCGTTCACTGCAAATGACAAACATTCATGCAAAGTAATGAGTACCTTTTCCACTTGTTGTTTGTGCTGCTCTGATGTAGTACTTGGAACAGATGATAATGACTCATTGGCAGAAACAGCTTCTTCCACGTTCTTTGATGAGGTGGCAGACGGCAATGATTGTTTATTCTTTTTTCTGATTGGTTCTCGTTTAGCAGGATCCAAACTAACCTTTATTACCTGGTAAATTAAAAACACAGGAAATAAATTGCTCATTTTGATTTTAAATAAATGGACTGACATGATTATTTTTACAAGCTGAATATATCTGTAGATTCGCATTGCTATTCTAACAAAAATGAAGAACTGATGGAGTTATAACTGCAGTTCAATCTAAAAGAGGTTTATATAGACTCGAAAGAATTTTGACAACTGAAATTGATTACAAATTCCTAATTTACTGCCAACTTCAATATCTTTTAAACCACACCTAACACATAAATCTTCAGTTTTCACTCATTTTAAGTTAATATTGACTTAAGATTTTGGTAATTATGACAATTTTGGATTTAATACTTTTGAAGCAAAACTTTTCATGTACAACTTTAATATGTCTTCTCAAAAGTATTCTGTGATAACTAATTATGGAGTAATTTATCCACACTGGATTTTTCACGCTAAAACAGACTCCTTGTATTATGTTATATACTGCGTCGGGGTCCTCCCGATTAAATCTCATTTTCCCCCGTACATGCAATATGTTTAATAAAATGATGCATGTTTCCACCATTTACCTTCCCGTTTTTGCCCGTTCAAGTACATTTTCTGTTTCTATGTAATCTCATGATGGTCGCCGGGCCATTGATTACATAAAATTTTACCTGAAAATGGTGATATTTCCAACTTGTTTTTGCTTTGGTGGCCAACGTACTGGCAGCTGTCAGACATGTACAAAGTTTGCGCGCAAGCATATTTCCATCTGCAGTATGTGTGCAAATTAGACTGGTCCCCTATCCTATCAAGGATATAGACAGGCTCCAGGCACACCATTCAAGGGATTTCATTGGATACGTTGTGCTGAAGGTTTGACGTCACGCTTCCAGGCTCACGTGCTAGCTACCAACCAAGGTCAAAAAAGCAGCAGCAGCAGCAGCAGCACCACCATCATCGTGTGTGTGGACTTATATAGCGCACGTATCCACCAACTGAGTGGTGCTCAAGGCGCATATTATTACCCCTGCTCATAAATCATTCCTGAAACCATCTCAGCTCCCTGGGGAGTATACAGCTCAATTGCTGCCATTACAGCGCATATAGGGCTAATCAACCAACTCTGCCCTCACAGGTACCCATTTAACCCCTGGGTGGAGAGAAGCAATTATGGTGTCACAGCCGGGATTCGAACCCACATTCTGCTGCTAACACCAGAATTTGAGTCCAGTAAGCTAGACCGCTCGGCCACGACACTCCATATTGCATGTACGGGGGGAAATGAGGTTTTATCGGTAGAATTCTGACGCAGTGTATACGAAGGAAGAAGTTCATAGAGCTAAAACAGACACAATTTTCTAACTACATGTAGTTTTAACATTCTGAATAAAAATAATCAGTGGACATATCTTATTCTTTGGGAAAAGCTATACATTATATTTACATATTTCCTCAAAGAATAAAAAAAAATGTTTGCAAATTCTGCTCTACCACTACCAGTGCAGCTTTTAAATGGGATATAAGCTTAATAATGTAAGACTATAATTAGCAATCACAATTAACATTGAACAACTTATATCCATAATGATTTGACTATAATGAAATGATAACTGTTTTCTGTACCTCTTTATAGACCAGCTTGTGTGCTGTTGGAGAAATTAAAAGTAGTATCACACTAGCAAAATTATTACACAGGTTGATTTCTGTACAGATGCATTTATAGGCATTTAACCAAAGGTGTACTAGCTCAAGACCATGCAGTGGAAATACCATGAAGACATCACTATTTCATTCATTTAATCAATAACTACATGTACAATTGTACATGAACATGAGAAAGCAGATTAACTCAACTTACTTGTTCATTACAACCTTCTAACCAATCAGCTGATGATATGGCCGCCTCACCTCCATTAGTATCTGGAAATAACTCTCCATAAAAGTCTCGGTGTGACTGAAACAACACAAAATATAAAATAGCAATCTGTGAATTTTGTGTAGCAAATTTAAAAATGCTTAAAATTACAGTATGTAGTATGCATAGGTAAAGGTGTTGTTTTTTTAAGGGTTTACTGTCGTTTGGTTCATAATATGAATGTCCAAATTTTACCAGAAATAATAATTTTTAGTGTCCGGAAATTGAGCCACAGGTGGTAAAAAAATCATGTTACTATTCTCGCCAAATTGCAGTCATTCATGAAAGTTAGTACTCCGTCCATTTTCTTTTTTGTTTACATTATTATATCGATCACTATAACAGAGGCAATATCACGAAAACAAATTACCGACTGCGACATGTTCGTGTGTTTTTCAAAGTGAATTTCGCCGAGTGTAACGTTACTTTGTGGTATGATCAAGCTTGATTTTGATTATTAAAAATTCGTCAGAAAAATGAATGGCTCACCTTGGTGGAAAGTGCGATCATATTGTGTGCCGAAATTATTCTAAATCTCACCACTACATATATAAATGAATGCTCATTTTGTTAATTTTCAAAAACTTTTATTATAAAACGAAGTTAGTAACGTTTCTAGAGTTCCTTTGTTGAATACGGCCGTAGTGATCGTATGAAAGCGCACACGTGAACCGAACACAGTACTATTGTGTATAGGGGGTGGCTCAATTGCTCAATGTTCCAACCCCCAAACTCAAGAGAAGAACAAATAAACATGTGCGAAGCTTTAAAAAACTGGGCGGTTGTTGCGTGTTTTCCATTTCGGGAATTTCTCCCGTAGTTAATTCATCAGCAGAAAAATATTGCATGCACATAGAATTTTAGGCATTGCGGATAAAACCTTTACGGATTGCTGGGAAATAAAGTTGTATGTACGGATTCACATAGGTAAAACCAGTGTATGTGTTCACTTTTGCATCAACACCGTCGCGTCGTGAAGTCATCGTTGACATGCACGTACGTCACACGGACATACCCCCGGCGTGGTCTGGACACACGGAAACAAACCCAGTCTGGACGGATCCCTTGATATTTTTTGGTCGGAAATATATGTGTAAACGTTATTTCGGGAAAGGTTTGTGAATATGATTTCAAAAATATTTATAAATCTGTCAAAATTTGTATCGCAAATTCTGCGATGCATTGTTTGAAATTCCATCGCAGCTTGTCCAAATTATGTCGCATTTTGCGATGCGATACAGGGGAAATCGTTCACTGGCATTGGAAAACTGTTACAATGAAATTGATTGCCCATAAACGAAAGCAAAAAAAAAAAAAAAAAAATTTTAAATCCTCTGCGCATCGACGACTGTTAATTTGACTGCATCAATCGCGAAATGATGTGAAACATATTTCACGATGAGGTAATTGAAGTCATGAATGCCAAATAACGATCTGTTAGAATTCACTCTTAGATTTAGAACAAGCGTTAACAATTCCAAAACTGTGTACAAAAATGACAGCTCGAAATAAAGGACAACGATGAAATTACAATAAACTGTGTGGACACGAAGGTGCTGGCGACGACGAAACGTAATGTATTATATTCTAATTAGATACTGCAGTGTACATTGAATGTAAACACAAGGCATATACAGTGTATATACTGTATATGCCTCTTATCTGTGTGTGAGAGAACTTCAAGGCCGTTCACACGCGAAATAGGCTGTGCATTAAGAATGGTACTTCTGAATAGTTGTTCACTTAAACTTCCATTTTCGACCAGAAGGGGAGGTCAAATTGATGATGCAAAGATTGTGAAAATATCTTGTGTGGTTCAAGAGATATGATTTTTCTGAATTATTAAACTGTAATTCGATATCTGATGACCTCACCATGACTTCACAACTTAGGATATAATTACATGTTAAGGTCTAACTATGTGTTAAGTTTTAAGGTTCTGTGAACTCTGCAACTATGTTTTTGTCTGTGGATATGTCTCACTGAGAAGAAGAAGAAAAAGCAAAATAAAAAACCGAACAATAACAAGAGGTGTTTGCGCTGTCGCTCGAACACCTAAAAAAAAAAGAAAAAAAAGTCATGGTGCAGACGTGCTAGTGTTTGGTTGCTCATGGGATCCTTGGTTGCTGATATTGAACCTTTAACTGGAATTTAAATGACACAAAGTGGTGTGCTGGTTCTGGTTAGCCATTCTTTGGTTGCTGACATATGGGCCCAACATTTTGCTGCTATTGGGCTATAAGCTGCAGCATTGAATGGTAACAGTGTATATCGCAAACCCAGAATTGCCGCTCTATATGTACTGCCGATGCAGCTCTATAGCTTCTAACTTTTTTGATATCTTTGTTTAAATCCTTGGCAGTACAAGTAGTACAAGACTCATGCATTCACAGGCCGAGTTATAAAGAATATTTGCTTTGAAGTGGAAGACATTTTGAAATCCAAGATGGCCATCATGCATTGCTGCTAACTGAACAATGGCATTACAATTGCGGGTACTGGCACCAAAATAGACTTCATATATGCCACATTCACATCCTAAAGTTATAAAGAATATTTGGTTTCAAATGCCGGCCATTTTGAAATCCAAGATGGTTGCCATGTTGCTGAATGAAAAAATTTCACTAGTACCAACCAAATTCTACCCAGGCTATGAAGTTTATCAAAACAAAATACATAGTAACCTTTAAGCTATTTTTGTATTTACAAGTGCTTACACAAGAATTAAACAGGCGGCCATTTTGAATTTGGTAGCAGCCATCTTGTTTTTCTTTTAAGTTGTATTAGAAACCACCTTCAAACCTTGGTTCCCACATACTTGTCACGAGACCTACATGTTTTGCCTCTACTAAGAGTACAATAATGTGGACTGGGTTATAGAAGGGGGCACACTTTATTTAGGAATGGTTTATGCATTATTACATTATACATTGCATTATACATCAAATGTATTGTATAATGAAGCTCATTCTCTGTAGTCAGACTCTGGAACACAGCACCGTCTCATCATTAGTTTGACTGCAATTGTCATGGTCCAGAGAACATGTATATTTAATAATAATATTATTACAGGGGTATGATTGGGCAGTTCTGAAAAATCCACGTAAATTTTGCTAGGGGTATTGGGGCTGCTGTTGTCAACAGCACTGGGGTGAAATCTATAGTTCTGAGCGTTTGCTTTGCTTTCCTTTATTGCTTTTAAATCTTTAAAATCCGGAGGATCACAACACTGTAAAAATTTGGACAAATCACACCCCTGTTATTAGTTTTCTGTTTTATGTATATCTAGATGTATAAATTGATTGAAGTTGAGCTACACCCAAACTTTGATGTTAAATTTATAAGTGTCAAGACAGTGAGCAGCTGTCGGGTGAGTGCATCACTAATGGGGAATTCTCTGGTATGCAAGCATTACTCAGAAATATATATTAATTCTCGCCCCTCACAATTTAGTTTGACAAATTTTGTACAGCTTGTAGCAGTGGTGTGCAGAAAGCATCATGGGCAGAGATTTTTCTTTGGGTTAAGTCTCACCCATTTGCAGATAAAGAAACTCAGTCAGTGTTTGTTTTTAGGGACACTGGGGCAGCCCATTCTCTTATGTCATTGTTGACAATGACATCAAGTAGATCGGTAAAGACAAATGCTTTGATTCGGGGAAATGAGAGAAACTGTGCCTGTGCCCTTGTATGGGGTGAACTTTAAGTACAAGTTAAGTCAATGCTCCTGTGACTGTAGGAGTTGTCTTGTCTCTCCCAATAGAGTGGGTGACTTTTCTGTTAGGGAATGACTTTGCTGGTAAAACAGTATTTCATCTCATGTTTCTAATGATCCTGTTGTTAGGGAAGAAACATTACCAAACACCAAACTCTTCCCCCAACTTCCGTACTCAGAGGGGTACGATTTGGCTTCTAATCCTACAATAAACAAATAAAAAATGCTTATTATAATCCCAACCAATTGGTTGAACTCAAATATTGAACAAAATACCAAACCCGAAATCGGGACCAAATACAAAACTACTTATTAAAAACAACCATCCCACCAGGACACACATTACACTAATACTGAAGTTTACAATGTGCATGGAGGTACACCCACCCCTTTCCACACTCCCGAAACCGGGAAGGAAACAAATACCCTGGCCTAAACTACTTTGACCCACACAGTTCAATATTTGATTTCCAATTTCCGCATTCGGATGGAAAAATAAACCTTGAGCATACTCATTCTAGCTCCAAACGGAGCTCTTTCTCACATATCAAAGGAAAGGTACAGATCTCTTGATCTTTCTTACATTTCCACACACAGGAAATAGAAAATCAACCTTTCCAAAGTTTTGAAAAAAACACAACCACACAAGCAACTGCGCAGGTTTCACTACCCTCTCACTACATGCAAAAAACCCCACTTCCCGCACTTTTTCGATTTGCTCAAAACCAGAACCACCACCAAGGACGCACTTTGCCTTTGCCAACAAAGAACCAATGGAAATTATACATAACCATGATGCACTCGAGCTTCACATAAAAGCTTTTGATTGTCACTCATCTCACATCCGCACAACCACGGCGCAAACGCCAACGAAGACCATACCAATTCATTCAGACAACATGTCTAGCAAACTCAGCAAGTCTCTCAAGCGTCGTTCTCACAAACTGCAGTCACCAACACCCTCACCACTAAGAACCTTGGATAAACCTTCATCAGACGTCTCACCAACTTCCTCGGAATCAAGCCAAATAACCTGCGGACATCGCCCTTTGATTGATTACTTGGAAGAGACCCTACTGGGGTGTCGTGGCCGAGCGGTCTAGCTTACCGGATTCAAGTTCTGGTGTTAGCAACATAATGTGGGTTCGAATCACGGCCGTGACACTTGTGTCCTTGAGCAAGACACTTAATCATAATTGCTTCTCTCCACCCAGGGGTTAAATGGGTACCTGTAAAGGCAGAGTTGGTTTGCTCTACATGTATATGCGCTAGAAATGGCAGCAATTGAGCTGTATACTCCCCAGGGAGCTGAGATGGTTTCAGGAATGATTTATGAGCCTTATGAGCAGGGATAATAATATAATGCGCCTTGAGCACCACTTAGTTGGTGGATACGTGCGCTATATAAATCCACACATTATTATTATTATTATTACTGACCTCCTCCTAGCTACAAGAACACAAGATTTCAACCCCCAAGGAAAAACCCAAACTAGCGGACAGTGATTTTAAACGTGTGAAGACTTTGGCTAGTACAGTCAGCACTCCGACAACTGCCAAAGCCCACATCAACAGACAAATCTCTACGTTATCGAGGGCCATCCAACGGGACACTCCACCAACATACATCCAGAATGCATCGCAGCCCCTTCATCCACACCGTGGGCTGATTTTCCGAAAGTCCTTCCAGGACAATTGGGACAGACTCAGTAAAAGGGCCACGATTGCCTTCACAAAACTCACGTTGGAGGAATACATCCACCAAACAAGAGGTCGACCAACGGCTGTTGAAGGCAACCAAGTCGGCACGTAAGGAACTATATCACTTCAAGAATGAGAGAGACCTACAAACGGCACAGAACCTGTACAAGTTTTTCACCAGACCCAAACCACCCCCTAACACGGGGAAAGAAGCATCCAAGAGAGGGAGTCTAAACAGCTCTTTCAAAACACAGCTTTTTAAAGACAACAATTTCCACCGGTCCTCTTCAGATAAAAAATTGTCAAATCCTTGAGTAATGTCCCACATCCCCAAAAATCCAATAGAATGAAGGGGTTTTTTGGACGTTTTCACCTCTGGACCCATATTCCCACCCCTGCCAAACACCCAGTTAAAGAATGATTGGTCTTTCCTTGCATGGGAGAACTCATATGTACCTAGACATTACCCATGTATAATATTAAACCAAACTGACATTTCATGTGGGCACAAGGGTGGGCCAAAAATTACAAAACGTCCCTCACGTCAGTACAAATGTATGTTTTTGAGGACCTGTAACATAAAAAGGAAATGTTATATTCCACTTATAGATTCTGATAATTTGGGTACCAGTCATCATGAATATCAATTTTTGGGAATTTCCTTTCCGGATTTTGAGATATACGCCTCTGAAATTGCCATAAACTCACCGACCCAATATAGGGGTGAAAAAAGGGGCGGGGCTAAAATGTTTAAGGGGTCATATCTTAAGAACGACAAGGAAGGATTTGGGAGCCAAAATTTACACCCACAGTGTATTGTTTAAAAAAATTTATGAAAAAATCTGAGTCGGTCACTGTCAAATTTTCAAAATTTTAGGTGAGTTGGCACGGAATGGCCCTCATCATTACAATTTCAGAGTGAACACTCATCATTGATGTGTATATATACCTGTGACTTAGATGGGTATTTGACCCCAAATAACCATTTTTATTAACTACACGTACATAATTTTGTCACAACTGGGTAATGTAATGGAAATGGGTTGTTTTTCAATATAAATCAAATTACTTGTGCTTATCTGTGTCCTTCTGTATGACTATTTTGTTACCCTATTTAAAAGAACATGGTTGGGCCTTTAAAGTTGTTGATAATTGGTTTTTAACACCATGATTAAGTTTACCTAATTTCATGTGACCAAAGGAAAATATTTTAGTTGTTATCCTGTGTATCTGTGCATCTGTGCATCATTTACCTTTCTAGGAACTTCATATGAAATAGGAACCACTGCATTCTTTGTCAGCTGTAGTATCCTAGCAACCTCACATGACATCACATTCAATGCTCGCTTGGGTACCATGGCAACCCCTTTGGTCTGTTCAGAAACATGCTGTGTACTTCCTGTGAAATATATAGTGTATATATACTCCATCACTATTAATCTACTAATTAATAATGTATATGTGAAATATTATGAATTAACAGATGACATTTTTTTAAACTAATACCTATCTGTGAAACATTACCATATATAATGCACATTGAGTTTTTGTGAAACATGATATATTACCACATATGGGCACTTAACAAGTACATGTAATAATCCCCTGGGTGGGAAAACAAATATACAGTGAAATCTCGATAAGTCAAATCTCAGGGGAATGAACTCAAACTTCGACTTATGCGGAGGTTCGAGTTAGCCGAGGTCGCCATTTTTCCTCTGGTAGGACTTGTCAACTTTCCGCACCCAATCCTCAAAGATGGACGATGTCATCCACGCTGTTTTG
This sequence comes from Zoroaster sp. YZ-2022, assembly GCA_029582265.1. Classification (NCBI taxonomy): domain Eukaryota; kingdom Metazoa; phylum Echinodermata; class Asteroidea; order Forcipulatida; family Zoroasteridae; genus Zoroaster; species Zoroaster sp. YZ-2022. The sequence goes on along the minus strand of CM055833.1, from coordinate 12,308,129 downwards.
TTGGCGTCATAGAGGGTTGGTAGAGACTTGACGTTAGCAAAGCACCGGGGTTTCTTTGACTTGCCGATCACCAAAAGTGGAAGTTTTTCAGTTCCGTCCATGTTGGCGCAGACCATGACTGTCAGCCGATCTTTGCTTCGCTTGCCACTGCTGCAAGTCTCCCCCTTAATGTCAGCGAACGGTCGGGCAACAGACGGTAGAACAAACCCGTCTCATCGGCATTAAAGATGTCTCGTGCTTCGTATTCCGCCAAAACTGTGGGCAAGCCGTTGCTTAACCACTCGTCCGTCATTTCTGTAGTCACGGCGGCCCCTTCACCCGAAATGGCACGGAAGACGATGCCATGCAGTGTTTTGAAACGGTCAAGCCACCCATCACTGCAGCTGAAGTCTGGATTTTTCCATAACTCGAAATGCAATTCTCACGTCTTGTCAAAATGAATCTTCAAAGTGAAGTGGCTTTGAATGTTGCTGCAGACTATTCCGGCTGAATTGTCAAGCAAACCCAAACAATCCAGCCGAAGAGCCAAAACTTCAAAGGTAACAAGCGTGTGTCTGTCCGCTTTTCCACGATAATGATTGGCCAACGGTTGACTTTGAGTTGTGTGTGTCCGCTTTCCCGCGACAATGATTGGCCCGCTGTTGACACAAGTCATCGAGAGCAGCGTTGCGGCTTCTTCTGATTTCATGCGAGTGAATCTCAAACGAACTTGGGTGCACTTGCGGTTTCGCTCGCCATTGTTACTGCCACAGAAAAGGTCGTAGACCTGCTTTGATCATTGCCGCGTCTGTTCACAATGAACTGGGTGTCATCTTGAGAATTGCTTAAGTGCTAATAGGCTCTTTGTTTGTTTCTTTACTTGTCTGAGATAGCAGCTAGAGTTCCGGGAATTAATTGACAGCTTAGAAAAAAGGTTTTGCAATTCTATTGTGGCTAAGTGAGGGCAGATTTATTGCGGCCCCTGCCAAATTAGGGTTCGACTTAACCGAAGTTCGAGATCAAAAATTCGAGATAACACAGGCATTTTTTTTTACCAAGTTTGCTATTCTATTGGCGGGAATACATTGTTGCTTCGAGTACACCGGATTTTCGAGTTAAACGGATTTTCGAGTTTATAATATATATATATATATATATATATATATATATATATATATATATATATAACGGTTCGCGAGCAAAGAAAAATTGGCTGATGCCGGACTCGAACCCGCGACCTCTCGATTACCGTACGAGCGCTCTACCAACTGAGCTAACCAAACCATATCTGCCGAGTAGCCAGGGATCAAGCCCCAGTCAGATGCAAACAACCCGGGTAACGGCAGTAGCGGGATCCCACAATTAACGGGACACAAGCCTTTTATGTGGTTGTACACAAAGTAGATTTATATGGAGAAACTGACCTGAAATATTATAAACAGTTCGCGAGCAAAGAAAAATTGGCTGATGCCGGACTCGAACCCGCGACCTCTCGATTACCGTACGAGCGCTCTACCAACTGAGCTAACCAAACCATATCTGCCGAGTAGCCAGGGATCAAGCCCCAGTCAGATGCAAACAACCCGGTAACGGCAGTAGCGGGATCCCACAATTAACGGGACACAAGCCTTTTATGTGGTTGTACACAAAGTAGATTTATATGGAGAAACTGACCTGAAATATTATAAACGGTTCGCGAGCAAAGAAAAATTGGCTGATGCCGGACTCGAACCCGCGACTTCTCGATTACTGTACGAGTGCTCTACCAACTGAGCTAACCAGCCCCTATGTTGGTGGGTGGTCCACTTATGCCAATTATCTATTGCTCTATGGGGCCAGGTCAGAGGCCAAACCATATCTGCCGAGTAGCCAGGGATCAAGCCCCGGTCAGATGCAAACAATCCGGGTAACGGCAGTAGCGGGGATCACACAATTAACGGGACACAAGCGTTTTATGTGGTTGTACACAAAGTAGATTTATATGGAGAAACTGACCTGAAATATTATAAACGGGTAGCGAGCAAAGAAAAATTGGCTGATGCCAGACTCGAACCCGCGACCTCTTGATTACCGTACGAGCGCTCTACCAACTGAGCTAACCAGCCCGTGTGTGCGTGCGTATATATATATATATATATATATATATATATATATATATATATATATATATATATATATATATATATATATATATATATATATATATATATATATATATATATATATCTCTTTGGGCTAAACGGTGTAGAATTGTGAAATGTCAAACTTACTTGCAGTACATGTAAAGCTAATAAGGATATCAATCTTCATTACAAATCATTTTGTCTGCAGTGCTTTAACTAAAGTAATAAGATTTACATTCTGAATTATGGAATCATTATTATGATTTTTCCCCTTTTTTCCTTGGACATCTCTTTCAAATCTTGAGAGTTAATTGAAGGTTCATAAGCAAATCAGAATTTACATTAAGTAAAATATGAACATAATTTGTTTACCCTGTGTTATGAATGGAGTTTTCTCTTGAATCTCATAAAACCTAATAGTTGTATCACCCATCCCAGCAAGGAACAGCATCTTTGTATCAGGATCATACAGTGGCATGACAATTCTGCAATCAAACAATGCACTATTTGACTCACAATTACACACACAAATCATTATTTAGTTTTAACACATACTGTATGACTGTCCTATCTGGGCCCAATTCATGGTCCTGCTTACCATGGGATTAAGCACTTACAATCACCAGATGTTGCTTATAAGGGTTAGCAAAGATTTGTTTGCACTAGCTGTGTAAGTCTTAGCAGAAGTCATGATGCCCCCATGGGACATCATGGGATAGGCGCTTCCACGCAAAACTAGTTCCTAGAGAATTAAATGCAATCTTAAAGTAGATGCGGGTGAACCATCAGCTGTGGGGAGAACGTGGAGAATGTGCAAATGCTAAGATGTGTGCACGATATACAGTTCTCTCACACGCCGGGTTAGTCTCCCAGACTGCACTGCTTCTTTTTTTGAGTCCTTGCGTGCCAGTCTGTTGGACAATATGTCACAAATGGGCCAAATCCATTGTTCTTGGAGTACTATGCTGTGGACTAGCATAGTACATTAGTGGCACACTTCATGTAGGTAATAGACTTCTGGTCTGAGTCATGTGCAAAAGCAAAACGTCCTTGTTTACCGGTGAAATACGCTTATGTTATAAGCATGGTATTTTCTCCTGAATACGAACAGAGCATACTGATTAAAACATCAAGTTATCTCACCAGTGGTTCTACTAAGAACCAACAATAATTACAACTCCTAAGATATTGTTACATGGTGCTACCATAAACCTTACTCCTAAACACAAATAGCTGGATGTTAAATTTTATGTGTTAATTACCCAGGTGATTGATCGAGTGCCTGTGAGGTAACAGCCTCGCTAAACTGACGTTGGTCCCACACACAAACCTCTCTATCTCTCATCTGTGTACACAAAATAACAATAAATTAGATTCAATTCAATTTGAAAGATACATGGGACTTGGGTGACGTGAATGACAAGACAACGGAAACAAAGAACAGAAACTAGGTCAGTCAGAGATGAGTGGATTTAAAGGTTTGCTGAAATACAGAAAAAGCCAACATATATAATGTTTCATAACTTTGTAATGTGGGTAGACTTGTCTGTATTACAAATCAAAACATATCATGTTTTCAAATTAATTTTGTTCAGATGTACAGATCCAAAAATGGGGAGCTGGTTAGAAAAGTCTCTGCAAAAAAACACTAACATGCAAGATCTGCCTGAAACAACTTGCATTACAGCGATAAATATTTTAGGATACTTTTTGTTTACAAACTCAAGATGGGGTAAAATCATTTAAACAAAATGTCTCAAACATTTGGTAGTCAGAACAGTGGCAGGTATATTGATATACTTTGGACATTGTTAGATTGTGAGTTTGCAAGCAAAGGCTGAGGTTGTACATTCATCATGTATACAATTGTTCATAAGTTGAACAAAGCTTGAACTGTATACACATGCACATTTCATGTGTGCATTTCATATTGATACCTGTACGTACAGAAAATCCCAGAAAGTACAAAAACATCCCTAGGTTATGTTTTTAGTTGTGAATGCACACTAAGAAGCCAAATTTTATATATTTGTGTTTGTTTCCTGAAGAACTACAATACATAAATACTTACATGTAACTATTATTAGATGTTTTGAACCTAGCAGTATCTTCATCAAGATGAAAATCCTGCTACGTTCAAAATGTAAGGCCAATAACTCATTTTGTGCATTTATATTACTGGTAAATTTAGTTGGTAAGGATTTGGCAACACTATGTTTAGGCTAATTAAGGCTGTAACAGATGATCTTATAGTGATTGTTCATATTTATAAGTAATATGACCTTGTTAAATCCAGTAGAAAGGATGAAGTCTGAGTTTCCAAGCCAACACACTCTGGAATCTTTACTTCCATTATGTCCATCCGTTTCCTGCAAATCAAATACATACAGACATACATGTAAATATAGTGAATATCTTATATACATGAAGAGGGTTTATTATCTTAAAACACATGTACCTGTTCAAGAATTACCTATAGGATAAAGACTATCATTTGTTAGAAGTACATTAACCCTAACTGCCGAGGCCCATTTGCTTACACATAACCTGAATCCTCCAAAATCCTTCAGTAGTAAAGCAAGCACATGACATGTATGCACACATGTGTTTCTAATCTGTGATACATGTACTGTACATGGCCATGGAAAGGCAAGTATGCCTAATAACCTCAATCCTCCAAAATCCTTCACTTTAGCAAAGAGGATTTTGGAGGATTTGGGAAGGTTAGGATTAAAAACTTTTTTTATTTAGTATTATTTTTTTTTTTGTATTAAAACTTAATTTCCCTACATGTACACGTATGTCATGTACATGTACCAAACAAATACACACCACAATAAATGATGAATTTCCAAAGACAAATCTATCAGCAGACAGTTATTTGTGTGAATTCAACCATCTCAGGTCAAGTATCTGGATGGCTGGTATTCCATTCTTTATGTGCATATATACCAGAGTTGTCATAAAGACTTTTGAGCCAAGTTTCAAGGAAGTCTCAAGTCCCTAGGGTCAAGTCTCAAGTCACTACAGTATTTCTCCATGTTGTGTCAATTCAAAATACACTTACCTGTATGTAAACATGGGGACGGGCGCAACAAAAGGAAAGGGTAATGTAAGGAGAATTTATAAATTCATTGGTATGTTTTTTGGCTTTCTAATCACATGCACTTCATTTAAATTTTCATTTAAATATAAGTCACAATGTAATTTAAACTGACTTAGTTAATTCATCGCAAACTCTCTAATACACACTATTACACACTGCTTTACTCATATAATACTTGTTATTCTCTTTTCAATTAATCTTGTCATGAAAATAATAACTTCAGTAGACTCTGCACAAGCAAACGCTGACATTTATAATGTTGTACAGTCATCCAAACTTCTTGAATATCAGGCTAAATTTTGCAACAGAGTACCGCAGTGTCTCAGTGTTTTGGCATGGAAATTTGCAGAGCCTGTAACTGTACACAGCCTAGAGGTGACCAGCCATGAGCTCATGCACATTGTGTTGTCTCGGAAGTTGACATTAACTGAATTACAAAGTAATTTATGTTAAACTATGTTTTAAGAACTAAACGTCAAATCAGCAAATATCTTCCGAAAAGTCACTGTCAACAAGTCATTAATTTCATGTCACAAGTAAATCACATGTCCCTGACACCAAGTCCCTAGTCAAGTCTCAAGTCAATTCAGTCAAGTCCAAGTCAAGTCCAAGTCAAGTCAAGTCAAGTCACAAAACGATGCAACTCGAGTCCGAGTCGCCAACTTGAGTTGCCAACTCTGGTGTACATGTATATTACACTGATACCACCAGTGAACCAGTGATATCACACATTGTGTTGATAGTGTAAACATATTTATGAAATCATGGTAGTTCTTATTGAATAAAAGCAGGTTCTTTTGGGTTATCGACAAAAAACAAAATAAAATTGTCTGCTTTTGGATGAAAGTATGTGTTCTCCCAATGTTCATAATTTTTCCATTTTTAAAAACTTATTTCCGGTACTTGAAGTAATTAAACAAATGCAAATGGTATGACAATGGCTGAGAAAGAATCTTCAGGCTAACAACTTTCTAAAATTGAAATGTTAACCAGGTGTAGTACCTGTTTAACTGGTACCCAGCAATTTATGTAAGCATATACTAAGCCCCATGTACAGTAACAATATTCATATAGAACAGTACTCAAAAAAACACGGTTCTCGGACCCGATTTAGTAAAATGTCACTATGTGCCATTGTGTCACAATGAGCAGATGTACATGTATTTGTCACAATGTGCAGACATGTCATTATGCGTAGACATACATGTATGTGTAGATACTGTACGTCACAATGTGTAGATACTGTATGTCACAATGTGCATATGCTATGATTAAGAAATAAAAGAAACCACCATATTAAACTTTGATCAATTAAAAGTTTAAATTAAATGTTTTCAGGACTATAAATCTACAATATTTCAAGTTTAAAATCGCTTAAAAATATAAAAGTGATTTTATAGCACCTCAGGATACAGGATATAAAAATGGGAAAAAATATAACATTTTCTTGAAATATGGACTTACTAAGCAATTGGTGTTCTTCCTTGGGTCCAATATCCTTATTTTCTTGTCTTTTGCTGTGGTTGCTAAGACACAGCCATCTAGCTTCCAACTAATTCCTTGAATCTGATCATCATGAATCTTCATTTCTTGTCAAGACAATAACAACCAGGAATTGAAACATTTAGTCATTGAAAATAAAGAATGTATAATAACTTAACCCTAACCCTCCAGGGTATTTTGGCTAGAAACCCTGCCAGATGCATCAGATTGCATCGTTTGTCAAAGTGACTTAACTGCCAGTGCAGCAAAATCCATCAGGTCACAAATCTCAAGGCCGAACTGCCTCAGAGTCTGTGGTCACCAAACGCAGCAGGATACAACTCTGGCATTGTTCAATGGGACCAGCTCTCAATAGCCTCAGACTTGGCTGCTTATGCACTGGTGTTGACAGCTGAATGCATCAAAGTGCACCAGACTTTTCCACCTGATGCACTGTGCTGCGTCTGGCAGGGTTAGGGTTAAGATAGTTCAAGCTAGATTACATGTACTACATTGATAACAACTAGCAAAATTGTTGCTGCAATTGTGTCATGTATCATGGTTAGGTTTAATCGGTATACTTCATTACCATGTAGGAAGGCAGTAAATTACTCAAGTGAATTTTACATGATTATCAAATTAACAAAATTATCTAAAAGCTTATTGTTGTACAGTTGGTATTAGTATTAATCATCTTAAAACATAATTCATCTCAAGTGCTTTCATCTCAGAGAGAAAACTAATAAAAATGCTACATGTACATTGTATGACAAATTTATAAAAAGTTGATGTGTTGTACATGTAATTTTCTCAAATGTGTTTTTAATTTATATATATATATATATATATAAACTAGAGAGTTGAAATGAATGTACACTTGCATAAACCAATGTTGTACTTTCCCTTTAAATGAGATATTTCACAATATAAAGTATTGTTATAAACAGCCTGGAGGTGTCAATATTTAACCTGAACATCTTTTATTGTACCATGTGTGTAAAACAACAAGTTCACTTCATTACTCTTTATAGTGTGGAGTGCCATGGTCGAGCGGTCTAGCGCATCGGATTTGCGTTCTGATGGCTAAGTTGTCAGAATGTGGGTTCGAATCCCAACCATGACCGGGGTACTTGAGCAAGACACTTTACCATAATTGCTTCTCTCCACCCAGGGGTAAATGGGTACCCGTGAGGGCAGAGTTGGTTGTTGTGTTTGATGATGATGATGGATGATGATGATGGATGATGATGGATGATGATGGATGATGATGGATGATGATGATGGATGATGATGGATGATGATGATGGATGATGATGGATGATGATGGATGATGATGGATGATGATGAATGATGATGGATGATGGATGATGATGATGGATGATCGATGGATGATGATCGATGGATGATCGATGGATGATGATCGATGGATGATCGATGGATGATGGATGATGGATGATGGATGATGATGGATGATGATGGATGGATGATGATGGATGGATGATGATGGATGGATGATGATGGATGATGATGATGGATGATGATGATGATGGATGATGATGATGGATGATGATGATGGATGATGATGATGGATGAATGATGATGATTGATGATGAATGATGATGATGGATGATGATGATGGATGATGATGATTGATGATTGATGACGACGACGACGACGACGACGACGACGACGACGATGATGTATATCATTTCATAAAGCAGTGTGCAGATGTTAATCAAAAAAATAGTAAAATACAACGTACATGCAGGTACATGTATTCTCATGAAATATGCATCTTTGGAGTACCCTTTACTCAAAATAAGCATAAACTCTCATGATTAGATGCTAGAATTGTCTGCATCATACCAAACTGGATAGTAAAAAATACTGAATCAAAAGAAAAATGGTTGAACTGATTAATGTTGAACTTCAGATTTGTAAATAATAATCCCAGCAACTCAATTCCTTGATATTTAGTGAACATGATCTATACATGCAGCATAGCAACACTATTAGTTCTATCAAAGCGTGCAACAGTTTCTGCTCATCAATGGTTGTGTCAGGTAAGGATCTACCTGCAATTGTTGCTGTTATTTATTACCCCTTGATTTTGCCTTCATATACTCGGACAAAAATGTGTTTATGTGAATGTGTAATATGTGTTGATTTGTAATAATTTACCCACATTGTAAAGATATGAAACATTATGAATGATAGACAAAACTTTTACATTACATTACATTACAACAAGTATTTATCATGCGCCATTCCCAAGAGGCTCATGGCACTTACAAAAGATAAATGATTAAACAATGAAATAAAAATATTCAAGCCAAGGATGTCCATACCTATACATTCTTGTGCTTTGCTAATATCCCAAATCTTGAGAGCCTTGTCACATGATGATGCAAGCAGATCATCTGCCACTGGGTGAAACAATACATTCTGTACCGCTTTATCTTGCATTGGAAAGGTACATATAGGAGTAGACATACTCTCTGATAGACCACCCTCAGGAATATCCCATAACTTAATCTGTAATTGAAAAACCAAAAACAGGTTTGTCATCCTTGTCTGTGAACAAATTGCAAGCGATGTTAGGACCACCATGTTTTATGAACCAATGAATTCAATTCGGTTTTAAGACAAACTTGGTTGCCATGGAAATTTGGAGCTGGATGGTAATTTTCCAGTGGTCCCCCCCACAAAAAAAAAGTGTTTTCTTGGGGTTTTGCCCTTCTCGTACTCTTGTACCTTGAATTTGTATTATTTGAAACATTGCATAAATATACATAATAGTAGAGGCAGTATGTCAGTACCTGGATTTTTGTGCCACATTGGACTGTATCGGCTAACTTTGTCAATCTTGATATGTTGAATTAAAAAAATAGGGTGCCACTTTTTTTATTGGCATCTTCAGCCACCATTTTGGATTTCAAAATGGCTACCATTTTGGACATATTTTTCTCAATTATTTGACTTTCAGATGACCTACATGTGTAAAACATTGTTTTACATTTAATGATATATTTAGGGTCTTAAAGCCTCGTTTTTAATTTGACTTAGTTTCAAAGAGTAAAATCTACATCAGGTTTGAAAAGGCTTTTTTATTAGCATTTTTGGCCGCTATTTTGGATTTCACAGAGGCTGCCATTTTGGACAGTTTTCATCAATTAATTGATATTCTTATCACCTTAACATTGTTTTTGTTTCATTTATTACTATATTCAGGGTTTTGAAACCTCAAAAAATATTACTTCTGTTTTGTTAAATATTAAGTAGGACCAAAGCCACCATCTTGATTTTTAAAGGGGTAGCCATTTTGATTTGTTTTTATCAAGTTGAACTGCTAGTCAAATGATAATTTAACAATAACCGGCAACTCAACTTGTACATCACCTCTTACAAAAAGTCTCCAGAGGACTCAATGCACAGAGAAGCTGCATGTAACCATGAAGTAGAGTCTCCTGCTCTTAGAAATAATCCAAAATGCATATTCACGTATCAGGATCATCACTAGTTTTACTATACATATCCTCTATCGATAGTTGTACCAAATCAACACAAGTGCTAGTCCTCCTGAACCTGGTAGGATCGCCCAGCATCACAAAGACTGTCTTTCTGTTTGCCAAAACATTGCAGGAAGACAGATACTAGCTTTCTTGAAATGCTGATGCAACATTTCTTGTAATTAAACAGCCATCAATGAGCTCACTTGTGTTCACTACAAGAGGCTACCTACAAGCCATCTAAATATTAAAAGAAAGGATTGTGTAAAGAATGTACTTGTGGCTTGTACTGCATGATGTTGCTAAACCTCACAAGCTTTATGGGAAACCTTTATCAACAAAAAGTGTGGACTGGCTGACGTTTTCAGTCATGAGCTGCAAGGTTGTCGTAGCATCTGCCTGGATACCTGTTATTACTTGCAGAGGAGGAGCCAGAACTGTCAGTCCTCATTAAATAATATTAACCAGCATTGCTTGGTTAAGTCTCTTAGAAGAGGATATTCTGCATCTGGAGTGGTATCAGTTCTGTTGGATTTAAATCTACAGCAATATTAATATGGTCGGCTGACTCGTTCACTGTGATATCACACATTTCAAGAACTGATTGATGTCTGGTTTTGTCTGGTCAGTCATCTCACTGGTAAAAATAATTAACTAAAAGTAGGAATGTTTTATTAATATTGTGCACTAGAGAAGAACACTCACCCAACTACTAAATGTGAAAAGCACAAAGAAGTGTCATAAAAGCACTTTGCCTTAAGCCAATCACAAACCCTGCACCAATGGACTATGAATTGGTGCAAGCCTAAACATGTGTTGATGTGAATTGATTCCAATGTGCATGACATGTCAGCAAAAACCCATCTAACAAAGTACACAAGCTTGAAGGGGATCAGAGACGTTTAAATCATCAATTAATTTTTTATTTTTGTATGACTATTTCTATAAGATTCTGTCCAGATAATCAAAGGGACCTATTCAAGCAGAGTGTTTGTATCTTACCATACAATCACTGGAGCATGTAGCTAACATATAGTCATCAAATGGAGAGAAGTCCATGTCAGTTACCAAGGCTGAATGTGCGTGCAGCATGGGCAGAGATGATATACCACGGCCGGTTTTATCTACTGGTATTAATGCCAGAGTACCACCACCTATGTACACAAATGTATATGTAATAGATAAACAACGACTTTAAACTATCAACTCCTCATAGCACATCTTAGCCCTCTAGTGGTGAAAATGTACCCATCAGTTTGGTTGGCCCTTTGACAATGTGTGAACGCCCAATGTACACTAAATGTGTACTTGTCAATGCATGATATCTAGAGAAATTGCATACATGTATATGACCGCCCATCAACTGTCAAATATGCCTAAAGCAATGCCATTTAGACAATAATACACACAGCATGCATCACTATGTATTGTACATAAAGACACACATAGAGTTGTCTCAGATTTCTAAGCTAACTTTTTACACATAAATGAATGTCTGCTAGTCTTCATTGATGACATGCATGTCGTCTGAATGAACGTGAATGTGAACAACCAAATGCACATGCTTGGGAATTTGCCATTGATTGTCAAAGATTTGGATGGTTATGTTATGTACAATAGGCACTGTGATTGGCCATCAATGAATGGCAATATGTCAATTGACAATAAACTTATTGTCAAATGACAATAAGTTAGCCTTCATCAAGGCGCATCGGAACGGTTTGATCCCATAATTTTGCCCCGCTTAGCTACATGTATCTTAACTCCAGTGTACTTGCACACAATGCATGGATACTGTATACATCTACATCTACATGTACAGTACACACGTGTATGTAATACACTGTACATTACTGTACATGTACATACATACATGTACATACAGTGACCACTCGTTGTCACGCCTTGATCCTTCTGTACATGCCAAAATTTAAGGTGGAGCTAATTAATGCTAATAATTATACCAAATTCAAAAACCAAAGATGCGTTCTCATTGGTTATTGGTTGGTTCAGCAACTGCGCGATGTACATGTACATTGTACTGTACATGTATGTACTGTACTTGTACAACGTGTATAAATGTGCATGAATTATGCAGTGTGTGTGGGATCAAATGGGGTCAAAGTTTGGGGCCTGTGATTGGCCATCATTTAAAATGAACCGCCCACAAATCAACAATTCTTGCATATGACTTTCCACTGGAATTCCAATGGAAAAATAAAGAAACACTTAAGTTTTCAATTACAAAAGGAAGGATGTTGATTCAGTTCGAACATACAAGGTTGCAACACACAATGGTATCCATGACTCAGTTAATGATCTTGCTGTACAGTGTACATGTACAGGGCCAGGGACACCGCACTGTGTGTGCTGAATTTCTCGGGCTAGAAATCGGTACGGGGTAGAAATACCGTGGTAAGTGCATACTACGACAACAGCCTTGGGTCAAGGCTAACCAGAGTCAATGACAATATAACTCTTAGTAATGTTTGTTTTTAATAAAAACAATGATCACCTATTAAAATAAATTTATAAATACCCAAGACAGTTTAGACAATCTGATTGGACAAAACGTAATCACGTGGGGTGTATTTAGGGATAATAAAGGCATGGCTTATCAAAATCAGAGCAGCATGTACAGTAGGCTTGGGTGGTTCCGGCGGGTACCCGGTTCTACCCGATTCCAAATTGAGAATCGGAACGGCGGTTCCACTCTTTTAAAGAACCGGGTACTCGCAAGAGTCAGTTCCGGAACCGAGTCCTTCAAATACCCGGTTCCCAGAGCCGCGGCTGTAGTAAAATACCCGAGTCCCAGAGCCAGCTCCAGCAAAATACCCGACTCTAAGGACCAACCCGGCTCCAATTGAAATACGCAGTTGTCTGAGCTCCAACTCTAGAGCCGAGAACCGGCTCCAGTCAAAATACCCGATTCTCTTTGATGAGTGACCGACAAAATGTAACTCTAGACTGCAGCAAACTTGTGAAGGCGCCACACATGCAACTGATGCAAACCGCAATGTCTGTGCATTAGTAGTATCATTGTGCGTCACTGAGTTGTTTATAAATTGGCCCCATAACATGGATACTTTGGTTATGGAGATGTTGTTTAAAATGTTGACATCACGTGTCTTGAGAAGTGGAGTGATCAAGGTGGCCCCGTAATATGGATAAACTTGAGACAAAGTTAACAGTCATGTTGCTAGTGTTCTTTATGTACTTTCAATAGGCATGGATGGTAGTACAGTACCTTGTGTACAGGGGGTGGTACAATTGCTTAATTGCTCCAACCCCCGTTTATAAATTGGCCCCATAACATGAATACTTTGGTTATGGAGATGTTGTTAGAAATGTTGACAGCATGTGTCTTGAGAAGTGGAATGATCAAGGTGGCCCCGTAATATGGATAATCTTGTGATGAATTAGTCATGTTGCTAGTGTTCTTAATGTACTTTCAATAGGCATGGATGGTAGTATGGTACCTTGTGTACAGGGGGTGGTACAACTGCTTAATTGCTCCTCTATGATTGCTCCAACCCCTGAAGCATGTGCAAAGCCATGGCATGTACATGTACAGAACGGCTTGTAAAGTTGTTTGTTAACGGTAGGATAATGAAAACAAATCTCTTAGCTTAACGTTTCCAAAACGTTTCCTTAAAGTTTCTGAAACATATTTAAAAACAAAATTATCATCACTGCATTTGCGGTTGAATATTGAAACACCTTCGTATCAGAGACGCAACGAAGTTTGAATAGACCGTATGTTTTATTATTTTCTGTAATCCTTATGTTTTTGTTTGAATCTCTTGAAACCGGTTCCGACTCGGAACCGATTTTTTTTGTGGAACCAAACGGTTCCAGAAATTGTGGAACCGCCCAAGCCTAATGTACAGTATGTGCCAGCTGTTCGCCAGATGTTCTATTTAGCAAGCGTGCGACATGAGATGCGCATTTGAGCCAATCAGAGTGACGAAGATTGTTTTGCATCACACTGACTCATGTTCTTTGGAAGTGTTTTGTGTGTCCCCAAAACATGAATTTGACCATTTCTGTTTGTGAATGGAAATAACAGTTTGACACTTGGTCTGTACCACAGGATAATGACCTGTTTTGTGCATGGTCACGTGCGAAAACCAGTCAATACTGTGGTAAATACCATGCGACAAACTTTTATTCCTTAAATATCCAACCTGTGTTACTGGTGTTGAAGACCATCAGTTTGCAGCTGGCTTTAATGTGATTACCATATGATGATGGTGATCCTACATTGATGTCATTTACCCATAGCTGTGAGAATCAGAAGAGTATACATGTACATTAACTCCTACAATCAGTGCAATTTTTGAAACAACCCATTCAGGCCACTCCAAGCCATTAGCTGTTGCCAGTGGCCTCCTATGGTTACTCCTATGATTGCAGGGTAAAGTGGTCTCCCATCGATACATTGCAGGCCATACTAATTGTTCAAACATTTATAGTGTCCTTGGGTGCCACACAGTTGATTTTGTAAGATTACTTGGAAAGGACAGCAGGCTTGTACATGTATGTACTGAAGGTTGCTCAAGAGCAGAATTTTGTGGATCGGAGTGGCCTCCATGTGTAGGAGGGTTAAATACATGGTTAAGTGTCAAGACTAGAGGTAATTTATACATACACTGTATATGCATAATTAGCTAGCAATACCTTTGGGTGTCATTTGGGCATGCCGTTTGTGAAATGGACACCCTATTTTATTATTAACCCTCCTACTATTGATGCACTTTAGTGGAAAGTTGCTGTAGAGGTCAAAACCAGTCAACTGCCCATTTTGACTGTTGACCCAAATGTGCACACAGGGGCATTTTTGACTGGTTTTTACTGTCATTTTGACCACCCTGAACAATACCAGACAATGCTTTTACCAGTCAAAAACAGTCGACTCATTTTGACCTGTAAATGTACTTACTACACGTAAGGTTTGACAATGTTTGACTTTTAAGTGCACGAGATATACCTTGGGAAGTATATCAACATTTTGACAGATTTTGATCCTTGCACAAGTATTGATTTGGACACCCTGTTTTTAAAAGAATAACAAATTTGGGCATACTCTGATTATACACATGTAGCCATTCTATTTGTGTGTAATGTGAGGAATTCCATACATGTATTCTATATTTGTAACACTTGTGTATTTCATGAAGGCTAAATTATGATTTGGTGCTATAAAGTGAAATAGAAACAGAGACAAATATTTTAGAAAATATACTGAGTTACCATGGAGACACCAAAAACATTTGACAGTTCAAGTAAATGACAGAACAATGCAATATGCTGTACAATGTTCTCAGTAGGCCTACAGAAAACTTACCTGCTGAAGGACACAATGCTTTTAACATTTTGTTTCCATCATTAATCTTCTCGTCTAACTTTGGTTGCCAAATAGCAAGCCTATCCTATTCACAATGTTACATGTATTTGTGTGATGTAGGCCAGGCTATGTCAGCCCTTATATTGCAGATGTTTCAAGTTTCAAGCCAAGTCCCACACTTCCTTTCATGTTTTTGCCAAGCCAGAGAGTGGTTTCAATCCTACAGAATACTTCATACAGTACATGTACTGTGTATACAAACAAACTGCAACACCAAACTTCTAATTTTATTTGTAGCCCAGATGAGTATGAAACCTAACTGGATTCAGATACATCTATGATGAGTATACAGTATAAAGACAGACAATAGTTTCAAAGTCACAACCATTGTTTCTACTGCTATACATGTACATACATTCTCAATTGGTTTACCTCTTTCTTGGGGATTTTTGCCAAGGCATTCTTGAACTTGGATGCAGTGAAGCGGCTCATTGTGCTGTACTGGTCACAAACTGTCAATCATAAAATGTAAACATTTGTATTGACAGAGGTAACATGTAAGTTAAAGGTTAATACTACCTGCCTCATAGTATTTGTAGTTAATCTATAGCAAAAAGAGAAGAAACAATTATGTACATATACAGAGTGTACAAATCTTATCCCAAATACAAATATTTGAATAATATTCTTCCACCACATTCCAAGAACTATTTTGGATTAATCCAACATCCTTTATTCACTAAGTGTTGTCATCACCAATATTTAGCAAAATAAAAGGAAATTTTTAAAAATTAATTATTTCATTATTGAATAAAGTGTGTGGTTAGTCACTTTCTCAATAACGGTACCATTCAGCAAAATTATATTATATGCCTACTTCGGCTATATAAATAATATATATATATATATATATAATATATATATATATATATATACATACATGTACATGTATAAATAAAACCAAAATAAAGTGGCTATATTAGGGGTGGGGTAAGTACAACATGTCTCCCAATATTTGTGACGGGTTAGCAATGTCCCCCAATAATGACCACCACCCTAACAAAGAGTTATTCTGAGTGTGCATACTATTACATACATGTTGGCCTAATTGTAATTAATTTTGACACCCCCAATTAGCCTTTTGGGTCAATGATTTTATTACACCCAATAATGTGAACGGTTTTTGAAAGAGGTCAATACAAATTGAAAGACAAATTCAAAAATACAAATTAAAAAAGGGTAAAAATTGGGGGGATGATGGGGGTTGGGAGGGAGGGTGTCAGTCATGGGTGGTAGGTCAGATCAATAAGGTGAAAAAACATCAGAAATAAGGACTGTTTTTATTGGGGGGTTTTTTCAGTAAAAAAAAATTAAAACCGCCCAAGCCTAATATACATTGTAGATGCAAACAATTACAGCCACAATGGACAACTTCCACAGAGTTGTGACTTTTACTACATAAAAGCATTTTGTAGCAGCGCATACCCAATGTATTAGCCAGCAATGCATCCGTGGCTTCTTTTGGATGCCCTATTTTATTTTTGGACGCCCTTTGGAATGCCTTTGAAGACACCATGTTTAATTTGCCAAGTAAATTTATTGTCCAAAATATTACAAGGGAATTTCCGAAAGTGTAAACAAAAACAATGCCCCCCTAAACTAGACTACTGGCTGCTACTATATTTATACAATGTATCAATTTTACTTTCAGCAATAAATGGTTCAAGTTGGTATTTCTCATTTATAGACCATCCACATTCATTGTTTACTGACAAGGGATCTAATGTCAGACACAAAGCGTAGCGCTCGACAAATGACTCAGTAATCCTGCTATCAATCATTCAGAAATACTGCAAAATCACATTAGGTCAGGATTCCATAATTACACTACAATGTACACTACAACGTAAGAACAGGAATTTTATTCTGGATGTGCCAGTGCGATGTCAAGAGTACTTTAACCTAAAGTAACAACTTCACGGTTCAAAATTGGGTCGAAGATCTTCAGGACTGTCGTACATGTATTGTTAGTTTAAACTTGTTTGCAAGGGCCTATAATTACCCTTGAAAACAACTTTCAACTAAGTAATATAGGCCTAAATGTACAACAGCCCTGAAGATCTTCCATCCAATTTTGGCTATGGTCTCGTCAGTTGAGGTTCCTAGGGCATATCCTTCATCTACATGTACCTCCCGAAGATCCTGCTAGAAGATATGCCCTGTACATACCTCAGCAGGGCAGAAGAAGACCGGGATGCCAGCATCTGTCATATTTGACATATATTCAATGTTTGCTGGGGAATGGGAAGGGCATGCTACATGTACATTAACACCGGATTGTAACACTTGCCAGAGATCGCAGTGCATGGAGGCAGATTGTGGTCGTCTGCTCGGCAGCTAGGGGTGGATGACATTATGATAGTAGCGTAACAATACGATATTCAAATAATTATCAGCTAAATTGGTTATGGTTTTGAAGATATCGCAAACCCAAAATATCGCCATATTGATGATATTACCAAAATATCGCTGATATTAAAAAAATATAGCTGATATAAAATTTATATCGCTCTTTTTAGTTCAAATATCACCGGAGTGATAAATTGTCTCCAAATATTTTTGGCATGAAATCCGTTTTTCTGGGGTAACTCACTTTTTATGAAATTGTTGAAACAATTTTTAATATTAAAATTTCACCAAAAAAATTTCAGATATCACAATAGTGAACTTTATGCCAAAAGTGTCTGCTTGGGCAGGTTTACCCATCCTTTGGAATAAATTAACGCCACTTCCTCCCCTACAAACAATACAGAGCTTTAAAAAATACATGAAAAGGTTGTTACTCACTAGTAATTATTATTTTTAATATCAGTAATACCTCATATTTATAATAATACTGTGTAATTCGATTGTAATTAATAATTTACCAAAACATCATGTTTTTACAATTAAATTGTTAACCCTCCTATGTACAGTGCAGTTTGCCATAGAATTGTCAGACCTTTCAAAACCTTTCAAGTTTGCTGTACTGAAGGGTTTTGAAAGGTGAGAAAACTGTCTGACAAAAGGGACCTATGAAAGGTTTCGGAAGGTGTAACAACTCTCTGAACAAACTGGTGTTGAAATGTTTCAATACCTTTCAAAGGGTATTGAAAGGTGTGGTTGTTCAGTAGCAACAAATTCTGGAGGGTTTTAAAGGATTCATAATTATTGATCTGCCAGTAAGCAGATTTTGAAAGGTTTTGAAAGGTCAAACCATAGGAGGGTTAATGTATTTTTGCTATAGTATAATGTTTCTATATATATACCAGGTGCCTGGTCTCGTATAAGCCCCGGCTTTCTCCCAGACCCAGGCACCTCCATACAATACATGCCATACTTCCTTGTTGTTAATTTCATATTAGTAAAATTCTTGTATTTATTGATGTATGGAAATTCAATAAACTAAACTAAACTAAACCTAATCACAAAATTTTAGATTGTTATAATTAGCAGACCAAAAGTTGAAAAATTGCTCCTTTTTTGTATATGTGTGGGGTTAGGCCTAGGGCCAAGGGCAAGGATACGGTGGGAGTCTAGTGTATACTGATTACTGTATTGGCCCTAGTCAATGCAATGCCAATGGGGCTAGCCGTAAAGTCAACGTTAATTCTGCATGTGTGTGCTCCGACCAAGCATCACTGATTTGAGTAATTGTAATCATCACTTTAATGCTAATATCTAGATGATTGTGTGATGATATGGAATGAATGGTAATATCAAACCAAAAAAAACAAAAAACTAACCTGTAAAGACGACTACTTATACGGAAGTGGGCTCCACTCCTTTCACGTGAAAGTCATTACATGTACATGTACAGTACATGTATATGTGTGCATGTGCATGTACATGTACATGTACATGTACATGTGTATGGCTCGCCCACACGGCACATAGACTTAACATAGTCGCTGACTAATCACCGTCTGCAGCGAGCTCAGTCTGCTGCTGGTATATAAAGGGGGCGCACTATATAGTGCATTAACGTAACTCAAGTGTCTTTCAAAGCTTCATGCTTGCGCGCCAGCACGAGCTTCTAATTTACTGCAAATACTTCTGTTCTGTACATATAAATGAAATCATGATATATATAAACCACCCTATCATTTGCATATACTGTACTTTAGCAATGATCTTAGTCTTAATGACATCTTCAAGCAGTTCATCAAACATGACAACATGCTCCAAAAATACAGATAGGCTCAAGAACTTCAAATATTTACCATTGGTGGTAAACACTTGGCCGTTCACGAATGCTACCACTAAGGGTAAGATAATAACATATAAAGTCCATTATCAAAGTTAGTCACACTGCTCTTCCTTTGCTACAGGAGTGTGGGAGCCATGATTGGGAATCATCATCATCATCATCATCATCATCATCATCATCATCATTAAAATTAGCCCCATTCTAGGCCAGGGCAAATACACTGGACCCCCTCCGTATCCTTGGCCCTAGCCCCGCATAACGTGTGTTGTTATACAAAAATGGAGCGATTTTTCAACTTTTGATCTGCTACTAAAGTGCTAGTGCTAATTATTACGATTAGGTAAGCTTGCCCAATAAGCAGACACTTTTGGCTTAAAGTTTACTCTTGTGAAATCGGTAATTTTGGTGAAATTTAAATTTTATTATTTTATTAATTTTTTTTTTCAAAATTGTTTCAACAATTTCATGAAAGTGAGATATCTCAGAAAAATGGATTTTATGCCAAAAGTGTCTGCTTGGGCAAGGTTATCTGATTACTAAGTTTTAGGTTGTCATAATTAGCAGATCAAAAGTTTTAAAAAAATCGCTCCATTTGTACAGGGCCAAGGATTATGGAAGGGAGTCGAGTGTTATTGGCCCTAGAATGGGGCTACATCATCATCATCATTATCATAATCATCATCAACTTAATCTTCATCTTCATCATTATCTTCATCTTCATCATAATCATCATAATCATCATTCTTTTTTATCATCTTCATCTTGGAAAGAATGATGTATCCGACCGCCACTTTTTAAGGGCTTTTTTGGAATTTTTTTGCAACCACTAACCAGTTAAAAAATTATTCCATCGATTCTTGGTGGTACAGAAAGCGAAAACTATCTTTAAAATCCACTTTTATGATGGTTTTTGGACTTGATTTCCCTTCTAAAAATCTTCCCCTTCAGAAAATAGAAGGATCCTGTTATAGTTGCCACTGCGCATATACAATGACTGTGTTGGTCACTAATTGTGGAGTTTACAAGATCAGACTGACATGACCGAGGAAATTATCGTACATGTATACCAAAAATGCCTGATTTTTCATGAAATAAATATCCTGGAATAATTTTAAGTGTATGTACATCATCCATAATTATGTTCTCCACCTTACTAGGTGGGTAAGATTACATTATTGGTTATATTGAATGAGAAAAAGTCGGATACGACATTATACCCTTCATCTTTGCCGTCTTATTTTATATTATGAATGTTATTATAGTTGTCATTGGAGGCCCATAGCCAAACATTTTAAAAGGCAGGGGGACTGCATGAATATAGTGTCAAATAACCTGTGTGATTTTGTGTTTAACATTTTGTCATTATTTTGATGATACATGTAGCCTGGAGTGTCATTATGTCTGGGGGTTCACCACTTGATGCAGTTGAACAAGGATGTACTGTTTGTGAAGAAGAACAATGTGATGGCAGTGTTGGCTTTGGAAATCAGTAAGATACAAAATTATAAAATACAAAACAATTGTGTTATTTTTGTGCTGAAACGTGTTAGCCCAATCAACAAAAAGCTTGTTCCATGTTGGTCTGCTGGTCCTACAAAGTAGGTCATTTGCCCCTCCCCAAAACATTTTCCCAGCCTGGTTTCCAAGCTCTTCAAGGCAGTCTGCAATATTAGTAATTAATACAGTACATCCACATGTAAGAACCAAGAGATGTGAAAGTTTCAACTTATTAGAAAAAGAACTAGAAGTTAAAACGATGTAGATTTGATATTTGCCCATACACCGATGTAAATCAATCTATTATTAGAAGTTGTTTTGTTTTAACAAGAAAATAGTGAAAATGCAATTTAGATTATTTTATTCAAACGTGGAAATGAATCTTCGGCTGGGGATCCATTTCCGATTTGATTTTGTTTTCATGTTTTCTAGAAAATAGCAGCATCTTAAAACCAAATAAACTTTTCCTAACGAGTATTTAATTCACTCATTTTTTCTGAATAATTACCAATTAACCTCGCTTATTACCGTTACTCAGTTCCCTTCTGAGACCCAAGAATTGACATGATGGCTCACATTTTGCACTCTTTGTAGTTCATCAAATATATTCCACCACCACTACATCAAAAATAAATTTTACATACATGTACATGAACAAAGGGGACCATAGAATACACTACATTCAAGCCTTGAACGTGTTGGGTTTTGTTGTACATTATTTTGTGTAGCAAGACAATTTATCCTATTAATTAGTTAGTCAGTCAGTCAGTCAGTTCAGCTCTGCTTCTGCTTCTGCAAATCACAGTTATTACAGCATATATCCAGCCTCTACATTGTAAAGTTTCATATCAACATCTTCAGTTTCATCCATAGATTCTACTGGTATCTTTTATTTTGATGGTACTCATTATCATTTTGGAGATATTTGGGTGAATGTTTTGCATCATTTCTGCTGTTTTGAGACCTGCATTGCTAATCCTGCTGGAAAGCCCTGCTACACAGTACAATGGACCTATTGGAATCAACAAAGGGTGCAGTCAGCCAGCTGTGGCAATCATTCAATGGGAGTTTTAATGGCTTCACCAACTCTGAAATAGGTGAGTGTGATCATGCAGCAGCAGAATTCATCACATCTACCCCTATGGTCAAGAACAATTCCATACATGTACATGTAGCTTCATCAACTTCAACTCTAGTGCAATCTGGACTGCAAGATGAATCGACACAAACAACTACGACCAAAAAGTGCAGTGTACACACACAGACACAATATGAAGATCCAGCTCCTCAACTTCACTGCAAACTACAGAGTCTCCAGGACAAGCTGAAAGACTTAACTTCTCAACTAAGAGAATACAGAGAACTAAGGAGCAGCTACACACAACTGTCGTCCGCATTTACTGAACTGAGTGAACGTAACTGCCTACTGGAGGCAAAACTCCTCAGTGTCACAGCACAACACAATGACAACGCCTTTCAGCGACCACGTGTAACATCTAAAATTTCCAGCCCATCACAATCATCATCACCTACATGTACGCCGTCATCAAATATCTTCACTGTGCTAAATGATCATGTTCCTGATAATGTTCCTGATAATGTACCTGATCACGTCCCGTCATCGACAAGCTTGCCAACATCCAAGTCTCAACCTACACGCTCAACCAATAAAACACCAATACTGCCTGCTCAACTGTCACTACCATCATCATCGCCGCCAGGTCCATCAACACAGTCACCACAGATCCTGATATTCAGCAACTCCATGTGCAAGAGAATAGACGAGCGTAGATTTTACCAAGGGAGAACGACTAAGGTATTCGCACAAGGAGGAGCAACCATCACAGACGTCCAAAGAATGGTCGAGAATTGCCAATTCACCGACCCAAAACATGTCATCCTACAAGCATGGACAAATAACGTAACACGTGATTCTACCGAAACATGTGACATAAAAGCAAGATCGCTCATCAACACGACTCTCCAGAAATTTCCATCAGCCAACATCATCATTTCCAGTATCTTGCCAAGACTCATTCCAACAACATCAAACAGCCCTGCAAACCAGAAGATACGTCATCTCAACAACATCTTCGAAAACAACTGCCGGTCAAGTTCAAGAGTAACATTTGCAAACCATATACCATCATTTGTGACATCATCAGGTCAGATCCTTCATCAACATTACTGGGATGAGGTACATCTCAACAAGAGTGGCATCGGCAGACTAATCACCAACTTGAAAAATGCAATCAACTATGTCTCCCACCCCACCAGGTACCCTCAACAACCGAAAACGTAACATGTACACGTAAGTTAAAACAAGATAAGCTAATAATGTTTAGAAATAAGGGTAAAGTAGCAAGCAAAATTAATAAGTGTAGCAAATGTAAGGAAAATATCACTCCACCATCGCTTCACATTTCCTGTAAAAATTGTTCGAATCACTTTCATACCAACTGTGTTCATAATCTGGGTAATAATAACAATTGGTGGTGTGATTTGTGTTTTTTCAAAATCTGTTTTAATGAGCTGCCGTTTGCTGATAAATTAATAGATTATACTTTCAGTCTCAGCAAAGGCCTGAAAATTGCACATCTAAATATTCAAAGTCTTCGTAATAAAATTGATCATTTAAATATTCTCTTACATGATAATAATATTGACATACTCTGCATAACAGAAACTTGGCTTACAAATGAAATTGACGATAGTGAAATCTCTATACCAGGGTATAGTATCTGTCGCAATGACAGAGATAATTTAGAACGGGACATGGTGGGATCATTAATTACATAAGAAATGGTATTAATTACATAGATAGAACCAGTATCTCAAATAATAATGCACTTGAAGTTCTTCTAGTTGAAATAGTATTACCTAATACTAAACCTTTGCTTTTATCTACAGTATATAGAGTTCCAGATGCTAATACTGAATATCTAAATAATATTGATGATCTGTTTCAGAACTGTCTTACTCTTTATACTGATATAATTATTGTCGGGGATTTTAATCTAGATATATCAAAGACCAGTAATTCCAAGAAGATCAACGATTTTGCCAGAAGCTGTAGCTTACATCAACTTATACATGACTTTACTAGAGTTACTGATAGAACTAAAACCATAATAGATCTTGCTTTTGTTACTCGTCCTGAAACTATTTCCGAGTCAGGGGTTCATAGTCTTGGTTTGAGTGACCATTCACTTATTTACTTAGTTAAAAAACATAAACAAACTAAACGGCCACCAAGGATCACAAAGTCACGCTCATATAAAAAATGTAATGCTTTAGAATTCTTGAATACTGTAAACAATAAAAACTGGGGGAAGGTTACCACTTACAACAATGTCAATGAGGCTTGGTCTTGTTGGGTTACCATGTTCAATGACGCATGCAATAAGCATGCACCAATCAAACAAAAGAGGGTGAAAGGTTTCTTGCCAGAATGGGTTACTAGTGATTTCCTACAATTAAGTAAAGACAGGGACTATTGTTATGCTAAAGCACACAGAACAAATAATGTACAGGATTGGGCCAAAGCTAAAGCACTAAGAAATAAGGCTAATAATCTGAATAAATCTTTAAAAGTGAATTCTTTCAGAGAGAAATTAAAAAATAACATCAAGGACTCCAATAAATTATGGAAATCTATTAAGAAAGTTATTCTACAAACACACTAGCATTGGAAATATAAAGACTAATGATAAGGGTTTTACAACTTCTGACACTGATGCTGCAAATAAATTCAACGATTATTTTACATCTATTGGACTTAAACTGGCCAGTAAATTTCAAACTGATCATGATGATAATGATAATGTAACAAATGATAATATTGTAAACCCTGGTATGAGTGATGCAAGTGTCAATAGTTCACCCTCTGTTAATAATAATGATAATCAATTTGTATTTTGCGAAATATCCTCTAGCTATGTTTATAAACAAATCTGTAAAATGTCCAATAGTAAATCTCCTGGAATTGATTGTATTTGCCCGAAATTACTAAAAATTGCTGCACCTCTCATTTGTTCTTCTCTTGCTCATATTTGTAATGTATCTCTATGTACATCAGTATTTCCAAATGACTGGAAAGCAGCAAAAGTTACTCCAATTTATAAGTCTGGTGACAAATCAAATGTTGATAATTATCGTCCTATATCTGTATTGCCTATTGTTTCTAAAATTATTGAGCGGTCTGTTCACGACCAGCTGTATTCACATTTAATGTCCAATAATATACTGAATGATTGTCAATCAGGTTTTAGGAAACACCACTCTACTACTACCACACTATTGGATGTTCAGGATTACATTTTAAATAACATTGATAATGGTTGTATTACTGCTGCTGTATTTCTTGACCTCAAGAAGGCTTTTGATACTGTAAATCATAGATTGCTTATAAATAAACTTAATATGTATGGTGTAAGTGGGGATGAGCTATGCTGGTTCATGTCATATCTTGACAACAGAAAGCAAGCCGTTAAAATTGGAAGTAGTTTATCCTCATTTCAAAATATTAATATTGGTGTTCCTCAGGGATCCATACTGGGACCATTGTTGTTCCTTATATATGTAAATAATCTTCCAAATTGTGTAAATTGTAAAACTGTAATGTATGCCGATGATACTACCTTGTTATTTCGTTCATCACATCCAAATAGTCTTCAGGAGGATCTTAATAACAACTTTAGCAATATTGGAAAATGGTTCTTAGAAAATAATTTAACATTAAACATTAACAAAACAAAGTTAATGATCTTCGGTACGAATAAGAATCTGGATAAGTTCAAAGGGATTTCCTTAAACTATAACAATGATATAATTGAACGTGTTGACCATTTTAAGTACCTTGGAGTAATTTTTGATAACCAAATGACATGGCTTGATCATATTAATCATGTATCAGCTAATATTTCAAAACGTTGTGGTGTTTTAAATCGTGTTAAATATAATTTACCAAACTGTACTTTAAAAATGCTCGCTGAAGCAATGATAATTCCTAATTTTGATTATTGTAGCCCTGTATGGTCAAACTGTAACAATGAACTAAAAACAAGGTTGCAAAAACATCAGAACAAACTGGCTAGAATTATTTTATCTGCTGATATCAGGACTCTAATTAATAGCATGATGACTTCTCTTAACTGGCTTAAATTAGATGACAGATGGACTAACCAAATGCTCATAATGATTTTTAAATGTTTAAATGGTACTTCTCCTAATTACTTGTCTTCTAAATTTATATTTACTCATTCTGTACATAATTATTCAACTAGAGGTCAGATTTCAAATTCTTATTATTCCACAGTGTAACTCAAATTCTGGTAGACGATGTTCACTAGTAGATCTTCCCAAATATGGAACAACTTACCACAAGATATTTAATTAATTATCAGACCATGTCATTAAACCAGTTTAGGAATAACGCTCTTACACTTTTACACTAAAATTGCATGTCATCCATTGTTATTTATATTGTTATGTATGTACCAGTAGTTTGTATTATGTTATGGTTAAATTGTTTTGCCACCTACATGTACATGTACATGTATTTTGTGTATGTATAATTATATTCATTACAGTAAACATTGTACTTATGTCAGGGCCACCTTGGAAAGCAGTGTTTTTCACTGAATGGTGCTACCCTGAATAAAGAAAGCTGAAAAAAAAAAAAAAAAAAAAAAAAAAACTGACATTAGAGAGTCCAAATGTTTATGGAATAGTGTTATGCATAATGGTCTGGTTTCTGGGTACCCATAAACAAATGGGAGAAAAAAAATGAAAATTTTCGATAATTCCTAGCGCAGTGCATAGGCCTAATTCATAGCAAACGGCAGCATTCAGTTTCCATTTGTTCATTACCATTACATTCATAGAAAAATAATATAACAAAAACATTAACAAAAATACAAAAATAAAAGATAAATTATTATCGTTATGAATTTTAGTTTCAGTTTTCAGTTTCTGATATTGTTACATCTGATTTTATAGTGGGTTTCAGTAAAAAAAAAAGGAACTCAGTGGTCTGGTACGTACCTGCAAACCCAGGTACTAAGTACAGGCCTACTATGGAAACATTAAAAAGGGCACCAAGTCACTACATGTATAATGATGTGGCCATAGGCTTGGTCTTTTATCGCCTCTAGTCAGGACCCCTTGATCTGTATCCTGTGCTAAAGACCTCAAGACAAACTTTATTTATGTACATGTAGCAATGAATGTCACTGACAATAGGTGCTTTATCATTGATATTATGCAAAAGAGGTAGCATGGTGTAGCATAGATTATATACATTGAATATTTCTGTTTAACAAACACCGTTGATATGCATAGCCACAAATGATCACTGGTAGCCATTCCACCAGTGGTCTTCAGTCATATAAATAAGACCTTGACATCAACCTTTTATTTCCTCTTATTGATTTTTTTATGAGAATGCACGATACATGTACTTTTCAAACAGTATTAATTAAAAAAGATTGTACTAAAATTTGTGAGTAAATCATCTGTGTTGTTTTTTCATCAGCCCAGATGAGAATGGTGAAACAACTCTTGATGCTATGATAATGGATGGGTAAGTGTACAATTTCATTATTTGTCATATATCAAATTTAATAATGGAAAAGACCATTTCACACAGCACTTTGTATTTAACATGGCCCATTTCTGAAAAAGGTTGAGGTATTCATAAATTTTAAAAAATAACAATTTAGTGCAATGCTATGCATTTGCTGCTGGTTGTCAACATGGTTATTGCAAGATTATTAGTTCATTGATTAAATCTGACTTACAAAAAGCCCTAAGTTAGTTTTCAAGTTTCAGGGCTCAAATATTGGTTGTCTGATGTCCTAGGACAACAACAGATCTTGTTGGACAAGCATAACATGCATTGCCTTATATTTAAGCAAATTACCAAATTATTTATGTATGGAGGCCATCTTTTATCACTGCATGAAGCACACTCGAGTCGCTTCCCTGAGGTAACCCAAGTACGTCACACGGGTGAGCCCCGAGTACAACCTAATCAAACGAGCATCCCATTGAATGTTCCCCTCTTGTGGTCGTTAAAGCCGGGTCTGCCTCAAATGATCTGCTTCACGAGCAGGTTACATGACTTGAGGCTGACCGGAGTAAGCCCCGGCAATGATGTCAGACCTACATGTACTCGAATGCTCCGGTGTCAGACCTGGGTCAACCCGGGGAAGATATTCGAACACACCTATTATGCATGTGCATGTAAAGCCTTACTCACAGAAAACAGAGTTGATAATTTTGTGCTGTACAAGCCAACAAACTTGTGAAAATAACATCACAGATGATCAATTGCAATGGAAATCTGGCATTTGCAATGATGGAAAATGGTGAGGAAAGCACAAACATTGCTATTTTTGACTTCCACTGAGAAACTTTTCAAAAGTGGGCAACTCAGATTATATAAACAGTGATCTGCATTGTACATGCAGTGTACATGCTCACTGTAGACACTACACCTGTCCAATAATTCTGACAACTGTTATTCTAAATACAGTACGTGTGCATTTACAATTGATGTTGATGCTTTGGTGACAGTATAACCCATGATGTTGGATCAGTAGGCAGTCTGCGTAGAGTCAAGAGTGCAATATCAGTTGCTAGAGCTGTTATGAATTATACCAAACACACACTGCTTGTTGGAGAATTGGGTAAGTTAACTTGACAAACGTATTTATTGTCACATACACATCATCAGGGTGCCAAATATACCCATCCTGCCTGTCCATGAAACGTACACATTGACCAAAAAGATAATTACACTATACTGTACACGTACCTGACAACTGTTGCTATCTACCATTAACTGTGGTTAAGCTTTCCAGGGTAATGTGGTCTTGTAGCATCCACTTTTTGGGAGAAGAAAAATGAAAAATCATACTTTGCCAGTTTATCATGAAACCCATCCTCCATGGTAAAATACTGACTATTCATTGCTTGTCCATCTGACGTTATATATCCACATCAGTTCATAGAAAGCCACATTGTTATTACATCATTGTCAGTCTCATAATTTGTTAAGAATGAAGTTGAACTTGAATGCACATTTCACTTAGTCTTAATGAGCCCAGATGTTTTGTATATCCGCACACGGTGCAATGAGATTATTTTTCTCATAAATGTCTGAAGTTTTTCCGAGTTGCTTAAGTTTATATTCTTTTCCTAAATCTGGATTGGTGCCAATATTAAGAAAATGAACTAGTTGTCAAAGGGAAACCACAAACAGAATCTCAGGTTGCCTCCTCCTCACCAATTTGGTGCCATTTTGGTGCCATTATTATTTTGTTTCCTGACATGGCAAATATTGACTGATGTGGTCTATCTTGATTTAGACTTTCATAATTTGAGTTTTTAACCCTAACCTTCCCAAATCCTCCAAAATCCTCTTTGCTAAAGTGAAGGATTTTGAAGGATTGGGGTTATTAGGCATACTTGCCTTTCCATGGTACATGTACATCCATGTTTGTTGAAGTGATTGCAGTGGACACTGTTTATTGCTCCATGCATGCAGGGAGGGTCCCTGGCCATGTACAATTAGAAACACATGTGTTCATACATGTCATGTGCTTGCTTTACTACTGAAGGATTTTGGAGGATTCAGGTTATGTGTAAGGAAATGGGCCTAGGGAGTTAGGGTTAACCTTCAAAATCAAACGGGAACCTGTTTGAGATATATATAAAGTATTTATACTCAGACAACAAACAGGGGCAATGACCAACTATTTGACTTCTCACCACAGCTTGACACTGCAATTTATTTAAATGCAAACCTGCAAATTAAACATCAAATATAATAACACCAAATAGACAATAATTTTGAAAATGGCAAGGAGCCGGACACAGGGCAAACCTGCTTGGACAAACGCACAGGACATATACATGTAACAGATGGACTACCACGTCCATCCAACATAAATTTATGAACCATTCGTTCATAATCGCATGTGGCCACCACAAGGACAACCATGTCCTTACCAACATAAAACACAATGGACTACCACGCCCATGTGTATCCACACACAACACCACATGAACACTTGGGGTCCAATGACCCCGATACAGGTCGAAAACCCGACCTCCACAAGTGAACAACCTGTCAACACACCTTGCCTTAACCATCCAACTATGCACACAGTGCACATATCAATGAAGTATTTTAAAAACATACATGTACACAAATTGTTATTCCCCAAGTTGGAAAACGAGGGGGAAAGGATGGCCCCGAAGGAACCGCCGGGCACCCTAAATCTAACTTTACCATTAATTAGCAAAGATAAAGTGTAACCCAGTCCTACTAACACATCAGAAATTCCCCAAGTTGGGAAACGAGGGGGACAGTTAAGATAGCCCGACCGAAAACCGGAAGGCACTATCGTAATAAAATTTACATAACCTTGGCCTTTACAAGTAGAAATTACTTGATACAATTTGACCTACGAAATTAAATTATAATACTTCAAATATTTTTCTGTGATTTTCTGCAAAAAACTGCGCAACGCGCGCCCCAAGAAAATTGACAGAACCACAAACAGCAAACCCACAGGCAAAAATTAAAGAGTATTAATACAAGCAGTGAAATTATCACAAAAAAACAGCATTGCCAGCTTCCGAGAGATGGACACCATCAAACCTATAGAGTGACAAATCTGACCAAATGAACTGTGGGTGCCGCAAAACCATGCACCCATTTCGCTGGCAGCAAGTGCGCATCCACCTATTGATCTTTTTATGCTGCTGCTCCATGCTTTGCTGAGAATGAGCGCCAAAATAAAAACCCGCGGCAAATTTTCAGACCAGAAAACAATAGTATGTGGAAACTGAGTGCGAACCCACTCCATGAAAATAGAAATTGACTGACGAACTGAATAAACATCCATAGCAATGAGGTCGTTTGTACCCAAGTGTATAATTAGTACTGCTGGTGGAAGGGCATTTTTGGGCATTGATGAAAGTAGGGCCGACAGGTCACTTAACCTGGCCCCGCCTCTACCCCTCCAAAGCACAGGAACACCGACTGGCAAGGAACGCTGGGCCCAACGAATCAGGGATTCCCCCACAATCCACACGCCACCCACTACCAAAGGACTGAAAGAGCTGGAATTGGTGTCATCACCAGATCGGCATTGGGAGCTGCAGCCCGAAAGCGGTCCATCTGAAAACGTGACAAAGAATCAGCCAATACATTACAAACCCCTGGGACATGCACCGCTTTAAAGATGATATTGTACTTCAGGCAATGTAACACAATCTAACAAGATGCATAATCCTATCACACTGTGATGTTTGACTGTTAATAATATGAACAACTGCAGAATTATCAGATCGGAACTTAACCCGCTGATTTGCCAACAGGGGACCCCAGCACAATACAGCCACCAGCAACGGGAAAAATTCAAGAAATGCAATAGAAGGTGGGTGCTCGAGTATGCATGATGGCCAATGACCTTGGACCCACTTGCCTTGAAAAAATGCACCGTACCCTACGGAGGCTGCTGCGTCTGTAAATAATTCTACAGAATCATCCCATGCACTGCCAAAAATTGGGGACACCCATTGAAGTGTTCCAAGAACTCTAGCCACATAAGCAAGTCCAGCCTTGCCCCTTTTGGACACACGCACCCGGTGGTGAGTAGATAGACCACGAGAGAGAGCAATAAGTTGTCTCAAAAAGGCCCGCCCTGGTGACACTGCCCTGCAAACAAAGTTCAAGGAACCAACAAGCGATTGCAGTTCAACAAGGGAAAGTTTTTTCTTACAAAGTGCTGCATGAATTTTGTTGCAGAGTGCATTCACCTTCACCGCAGGCACCCTAACTTGCTGAGAAACAGTATCAATCTCTAAACCAAGATAAGTTATTGACCTGCACTGTGCCTAAAGTTTTCTCCACAGCTAAAGGCACACCCAACTCCTCGCATAAACCTGTAAAGGCCAAAAGTGCCTGCCCACAAGTCTGAGAAGAGGTCCCAATAAACAAAAAAATCATCTAAATAATGAGTTACAAACTGTGAATGAGCAACCTACTTTACCTGAAATTCTAAAAATGTACTGAACAATTCAAACAGTGAACATGAAATAGAACATCCCATAGGCAAGCATTTATCATAATAGTACAAACCATCAAAAGTGAAGCCTAACAATTCATAATCCTCAGGGTGAACAGGGAGCAGTCTGAAGGCGGATTGTCTCAGCATATTTAAGTAGCTCTGCTGCCCGAGACGAGTGTTTCTCAATAAAAATGGCCATAAACACATGGAATGCTGAAACCCACTTATTATCTAAAGTATCGATCTTTACTTTGGGCTGCACTGCCGGCCTAATCACCATACTACCCCCATCATTAATCGCAAAAACCATCTCCGATTGTTGTTGCTTACGTGACAAAAGCTGCACAGAATTACCATGTAACAATTGGGCAAAGTCAACAAATTCCCCGTCCCAAATTTTCTGCTTTGTAGCAGAGGGTACTGCAAAGCCCAATGAACTACCCTTCTTAAAACTAGGGACAGCAGTTGGCAAACCAGCTTGGCAAGGCAAGCTCACACTCAACCCCACGGGCTGATTATCCAGCTTGTCGGTAAAACTGCCCTGGATTAAACCCCCTACACCAACATTATCTGAAGAGGCACCTACGCCTAAGGAAAACTCACCACCCTGACCGTTAGCATGGTTAACGTTAGCACTTCCCTGCACTGACGTGACTGTGGGGCCAAGTTGCCACCTCCACTGCCACTTGCCACCACTGGCACCGATGCTTCCTCAGCATTTATAGCAGGATTAGCAGGAACAGGAGCAAGGTTGACGGAGACTCTTGTCCGAGTCCTCTTGGGTGGTGGTGGCTCCATGCCATCAGCTAAACGTGCTGGCACACGAACTGCCCGCTTCGACTGCGGCATTTCGTACAAAATGAAAGTTGAATAAAACTTGTTAAGACTAGCCTAAATTGTCAAATGAAAAAGTCACTGAAGAAGAACAATTCTGTGAACTCCAGGCGAAGAAAAAGTCACTCCGTAGGCGCAACGTTTGCCCCCAAGCGTGAACTCCTGGAAAGTCTGGAAAAAATTCCGTAGCCTCCAAGCGAACACGGCAGCGAAGAAAAAGCACGGCGATGGTAGCCTCAGCAATCAAAGAGTCCGTGAAGAAAAATCCGTCCTCCTGGTCCTTTAGTAGCCTCCAAGCAAACACGAAAGCGAAGAATTATAAGGCACCAAACGCCGACAGTGTCTTTAATAAAAACAGTCACTGGATTGCTGCAATTCCGTAGGCTCCAAGCAAACACAGCAAAGAAAAAGCACGAAGACAATAGCCTCAGCAATCAAACAGTCCTTGAAGAAGAAGAATCCGACACTCCGTTGCCTCCAGTCCAAGCGAACACCGAGAAGATCTTTAATGTGTCAAAGCACCAAAGCCGATAGCTTCAAATGAATAAATCAGTTATTGAAAGGCTGGAAAATCATGTCAGTCCAGCGCAAATTCCGAAGTTGGTACTTTGGTAGCCTCCAGCGAAGAAAAAATGCGGAGACGGTAGCCCCAGCAATCAAACAGGCCGTTAGGAAGATGAATCCATCACTCAGTAACAGTTAGACATGAAGCGAACGCTGACCATGAAGAAATAGAGGAAGTAGGGGCATAGCCTCCAAGCTCAGTAGCACAAACCAGCGTATCCTCCGGAAAAACAAGATATGGGTACAAAAATGATATAGCTAGAAGAGCTCCGAAACTAAAAGATAGCTCGACCTTGCAGGTTGTTGCGGGCGAACAACCCGCCGCGAATGTAGCGGAGCACCAAGCCGACGAATATGAACTACGGCCCGTCCGGCCCAACGTGCGTAAGTCGCTCAGCGAATATAACAGTTAAAGATCCAAAGAAGCACCGTGATGCTGAAGCAAAATAAACCGTAGAAAATCGTTCCCTCATATATCAATGCTGCTGAATAACTCACACGAAGCAAACAAAAAAGGAACCTTTCACCCTCGTGTAAGTAAAATCCGGAAAGATACGCTAAGCAAAGGAAAATCCGGTCAATTTGCCAGAGCAAATTGTTATAAATTTTGACTTAAATCACAAGCTGTGACAAAGTGACGCTAAGTCAGAAAAATTCCCTCTTAATTGAGAAAAGCCCTGCAATTATTGCGCTCACATTGGCTGCAAGTTCCAACTTATGAACCAATCAAACCACTTAGCAATAACGCATATGCTGATTGTTTGCCTGCGGATCCACCAAACCAGTATAAGTAGCTTCACACACCAAAATTGCCAGAATGAACTAGCACGTCCAACTGTCAACACCATGACAGTACATAAGCA
The DNA here is from genome assembly GCA_029582265.1 of Zoroaster sp. YZ-2022. Taxonomy (NCBI): domain Eukaryota; kingdom Metazoa; phylum Echinodermata; class Asteroidea; order Forcipulatida; family Zoroasteridae; genus Zoroaster; species Zoroaster sp. YZ-2022. Next base: position 12,273,492 of record CM055833.1, on the reverse strand, counting down.
AAAAGCCCAAAGCATGTATCAGAGCTGCCAACTCTACCGGATTCTGCGGAAGATTTTCTGTATTTGACGTTAATTTACTTACTTAAAATATATGCAAGGAGGCCTCTCCTTTTGGTGCCAAAAGGAGAGGCCTCCTTGCATATATTTTAAGTAAGTAAATTACCGTCAAATACGGAAGTCTTCCGCAGAATCCGGAAGAGTTGGCAGCTCTGATGTATACAAACAAACACTTAAACACGGCCACCACCGCACGCAACATGGAACGCAATGTACGGGAGGAAAATGTGAGTGCTGAGTATAAAGCATTTGATCATAAAATTGATAAAATGAATTAAAGCTGTTTTGTTTTAACTGGTATTTGAGTTGACAAAAATATTGAGATTGCCCTGGAAACCATCATTTAATAGGTTGCCCATTGAATTTTAGGTTGCTGTGGGAAACCCTTAATTTCATACACACACATTTGTATATGTACCCGCTCAAACTTTTTATATAGGTTCATGGAATGTCAAAGAAGCCCATTGAATATGTCAAAAGGTCATTGCCTAAGTTATACAATTTGAAGTATATTTGTTTTTTGTTTTCTTTCACACAGCCACCCAATTTGCAATAGAAATGGGATTCAAAGAAGAGAGTCTGTCAACAAATGTTTCAATGTAAGTAACCAAGTAATAAAAGAATGTTTGTGTGTTTGTATAGTAGAATATGCTACTGATTGGATGACTTGTACACCGATAGTAAAAATGTAGTGAACATTTTTACACTGTGTTATATGCCAAAACCAGTCATTAACTTGCGGTAAAGACCACACAACTGTTATTCCCATTCATAAATGCCCATATCGATTTCATTATTAAAATGTAAAAAAAAAATATAATTTAGAAATGAGCAAACTCACACATATGAATAACTAGCGCGCATTTGCTCTTTGACTTCCGCGATGAAGTCCACAACATGGAATAAGTGCTGCTAAACGATGCAACATTATCAAACTTTCCTCTGTAGTGGTTTATTGTTTCTAACTCCCTCACCCGGCATTTTAAAATGTAACATTTTACCTTCAAAATGAATTACGCTGGGGAAAATAGGGCTTTTTAAATTTAAAAATGGGTGTAAACTCGCAGAATTTGCATTTCCTATGGAGATCAACACAAATTTGACCGTTTCCTCCGTTGGTTTGCTCAGTAAATGGAATGACAAAATCATTTACGTAACATTACAGATTTACCTTGCATGTCAAAAGAATCCGTAGAATATTCTCTTTCCATTGATGTAAGAAGGATTTTGATTAGTCAAGAGAAAAGAGGGGCTTTTTTATGTCCAATCATTGGATGTCTTTCTTCCAAAACCGGTGACCTCAATAATGTATGCAAAGTTATTTTGTAGTCTGGTTCCATGGTTCCACTTAATGCAATAGAAGCGTGATGTTGTAAGGGTACTAGATTGCCATGCTCACTTCCTCTGCACGTCGCAATAAACTAAGGAGACTTTTCGCTTATGTCCATTCGATCGTTAGATTTTGATACCGATTTATGAATAACTTTACCCTGAAAATCTGTTTTACCGTGAAATAAATAGTTCACCGCAATTTCATGACGACACAACACCGTGAAAACGCCATGAAATACTCTTGGAATTTCTTCACAGTGAAAACGCTGTGAAAACGACATGAACTTCTTGTGGCAGTTTTGGGGCAGCTCATTAATTCTCAAGATTGCCGTGAATTTGCCCTGAAATCACTATGAACATTATTGCCAATGAGAGGCAGAGACACAATGAAATTGCCGTGAACTATTATTTCACGACAAAACAGATTTTCAGGGCATTTTCAGGGTAAAGTTATTCATAGTGTTAAGACATTAACAAAGACGAAATAGTATTAGAATATATACATGTATATATTGCGTAGGTATCCTCAAGTCTGTATAAAATCCCCTCTTTTAAAGTATAATTAAGCCAACTTCGATTCGAAAAGTGCAAAGTTAGAACCTACTTGCTGATCGAATCAGAACATTACTTGTTGAGGGGTGATCTGTACTACACGCTCAGAGACATGAAGAGGTAAGGCAGATTCGTTTATTTTAATTGTTTGATTATTATTTGTAAATTAATATAAAGGACCTTTTGACTGCTTAACCCATTTAGTTATAACAATAATAACTATTTTAAGTACGATCAGAATGAATAAATGGTCAATGAAATAAGCTAAATAAATTACTGTCTGAAACGGTTGACCCAATGAGGCTGGGCCTACATAATAATTTTGTTACAATCACACTGCTTGTTTGTTCATCTGCCTGATCTGGTCTGACTATAGTTAGAAAGAATTATTTATACATTTTCATATAATATTTCCATATACAGCTAGGGTTTGTTATTATGTCATGGTTTGTGTATTCATTTGTCATATTTAGAATTATTTTTTCCCCATTCAGACAGTTGGGCATCTTTTAGATTTTTTTACCCTTCAATTTTAAATTGTTTGTCATATTTAAATTTTACCACAGACTTCCTTAAATGGCTGCTGGTGAGACATTCTTGAGGAGAAGTGGAAGATCAAGGAATCAGCCTGACTACCAGCTGCTCAACAACGGGCCAACTTTGCCAACAGAAAGTAAGAATACCAAGAAGTGGTCTTTGACAAAGCTGTATCCATTGATTGTAGTGGTCTCATTGACAAAGCTGTAACCATTGATTATAGTGGTCTCATTGACAAAGCTGTATCCATTGATTATAGTGGTCTCATTGACAAAGCTGTATCCATTGATTATAGTGGTCTCATTGACAAAGCTGTATCCATTGATTATAGTGGTCTCATTGACAAAGCTGTATCCATTGGTTATAGTGGTCTCATTGACAAAGCTGTATCCATTGATTATAGTGGTCTCATTGACAAAGCTGTATCCATTGATTATAGTGGTCTCATTGACAAAGCTGTATCCATTGATTATAGTGGTCTCATTGACAAAGCTGTATCCATTGATTATAGTGGTCTCATTGACAAAGCTGTATCCATTGATTATAGTGGTCTCATTGACAAAGCTGTATCCATTGATTATAGTGGTCTCACTGACAAAGCTGTATCCATTGATTATAGTGGTCTCATTGACAAAGCTGTATCCATTGATTATAGTGGTCTCATTGACAAAGCTGTATCCATTGATTATAGTGGTCTCATTGACAAAGCTGTATCCATTGATTATAGTGGTAGGTAAAACTTGTAGCTTTGCATGGTGAGGATGATAAGTAAGACTAATTGCAGTGACACCATGTGGAATCTCAATTGAGTAGTAATTAGTTCTGAAAAGAACTGGTGGTACAACTCGACATTTCGATCAGTATGCTCTGATCGTCCTCAGGAGAATGCCGGACTCTGGAAAATGCTGCTGCTTAAGTAGACTGCTGGAGGATCATCCCATGAATGGATGCTGGAGGATTAGTTCGTTGAGGCGCGCAGGCGTGAACTGTTGAGACTAGGATCCTATGGGTTGGGGGAGAGGAGTGTGTGCTCACTGAACTGAATCAGTTGTTGACAAGCACAGGGGGATGGAGGGTGGTTGACTTAGGATATAGGAGATCCCTCAGTCTGGGGTGGGTTATGGACTTTGGATATAGAAGATCCTTCAGTCTGTAGTAGTGGTCGCCAATTGGATGCTGGAGGATTAGTTCATTGAGGCGCGCAGGCGGGAACTGTTGAGACTAGGATCCTATGGGTTGGGGGAGAGGAGTGTGTGCTCACTGAACTGAATCAGTTGTTGACAAGCACAGGGGGATGGAGGGTGGTTGACTTAGGATATAGGAGATCCCTCAGTCTGGGGTGGGTTATGGACTTTGGATATAGAAGATCCTTCAGTCTGTAGTAGTGGTCGCCAATTGGATGCTGGAGGATTAGTTCATTGAGGCGCGCAGGCGGGAAACTGTTGAGACTAGGATCCTAGGGGTTGGGGGAGAGGAGTGTGTGCTCACTGAACTGAATCAGTTGTTGACAAGCACAGGGGGATGGAGGGTGGTTAACTTAGGATATAGGAGATCCCTCAGTCTGGGGTGGGTTATGGACTTTGGATATAGAAGATCCTTCAGTCTGTAGTAGTGGTCGCCAATTGGATGCTGGATGATTAGTTCATTGAGGCGCGCAGGCGGGAACTGTTGAGACTAGGATCCTAGGGGTTGGGGGAGAGGAGTGTGTGCTCACTGAACTGAATCAGTTGTTGACAAGCACAGGGGATGGAGGGTGGTTAACTTAGGATATAGGAGATCCCTCATTCTGGGGTGGGTTATAGACTTTGGATATAGAAGATCCTTCAGTCTGTAGTAGTGGTCGCCAAATGTCGCTGATGTAGAAGCCGATGTCCTGTGGCACAGTGTCGTGTTTGACGATCTCGATGGCCTCTCTGATGCGTCTGGGGTGCCATGTGTCGATGGGTGTGATGAGTTGGGCTGCCTGCCAGTCGATTTGGTGGTCCTTGATGTGCGAGTGCTTGACGATGGCGGACTTCTCGAAATCGCCTCTGCGGCCGTGTGCTCAGTGTTCCTTCAATCTGATGGGGAGGTTGCGTCCTGTTTCGCCGATGTACACCTTACCGCACTCACAGGGGATCCGGTAGACTCCCGCTCTGTTGTTTGGGTCCGGTTTGTCCTTGTGGGTGTGTAGAAGTCCTTGGAGTTTGCTGGGGGCTGAGTGGAACATCGATGCCTGCTCGTCGGAGGATGCGCTCTAGTTTGTGAGGCGTCGAACCTAGATAGGGGAGACAAGCAGAGGGTTAGATTACTTACCTTGGTTTCGGGGTTTGGAACCGGCCGCTGTGCTGATCTTGCTGGGTTTGTAACCGTTGCGTTTGAGGGTGGTTCGGATGTGCTGTAGTTCCTTGGGAAGGCTGTCCTTGTCACAAATGTTGTAGGCGCGTTATGCGAGAGTGCGGTTGACCGATGACTTGATGCTTGGGTGGTGGAAGGCGCTGGTTCAAGTACCGATCTGTGCGTGGGCTTTCTGTAGACGTTGTGGTGTAGGGAGCCGTCTGGGTTTCTGGAAATGCCAACATCAAGGAACGCGATCTTGCTGTCTTCTTCTGTTTCCATGGTGAACTTGATGCTCGAGTGTTGCTCCCTACACCACAACGTCTACAGAAAGCCCACGCACACAGATCGGTACCTGAACCAGCGCTCCTTCCACCACCCAAGCATCAAGTCATCGGTCAACCGTACCCTCGTACAACGCGCCTACAACATTTGTGACAAGGACAGCCTTCCCAAGGAACTACAGTACATCCGAACCACCCTCAAACGCAACGGTTACAACCCCAGCAAGATCAGCACAGCGGCCGTTCCAAACGAAACCAAGGTAAGTAATCTAACCCTCTGCTTGTCTCCCTATCTAGGTTCGACGCCTCACAAACTACAGCGCATCCTCAAGAGCAGGCATCGATGTGTTCCACTCAGCCCCAGCAAACTCCAAGGACTTCTACACACCCACAAGGACAAACCGGACCAAAACAACAGAGCGGGAGTCTACCGGATCCCCTGTGAGTGCGGTAAGCTAGTGTACATCGGCGAAACAGGACGCAACCTCCCCATCAGATTGAAGGAGCACCGAGCACACGGCCGCAGAGGCGATTTCGAGAAGTTCGCCATCGTCAAGCACTCGCACATCAAGGACCACCAAATCGACTGGCAGGCAGCCCAACTCATCACACCCATCGACACATGGCACCCCAGATGCATCAGAGAGGCCATCGAGATCGTCAAACACGACACTGTGCCACAGGACATCGGCTTCTACATCAGCGACATTTGGCGACCACTACTACAGACTGAAGGATCTTCTATATCCAAAGTCCATAACCCACCCCAGACTGAGGGATCTCCTATATCCTAAGTTAACCACCCTCCATCCCCTGTGCTTGTCAACAACTGATTCAGTTCAGTGAGCACACACTCCTCTCCCCCAACCCCTAGGATCCTAGTCTCAACAGTTCCCGCCTGCACGCCAGCATCCAATTGGCGACCACTACTACAGACTGAAGGATCTTCTATATCCAAAGTCCATAACCCACCCCAGACTGAGGGATCTCCTATATCCTAAGTCAACCACCCTCCATCCCCCTGTGCTTGTCAACAACTGATTCAGTTCAGTGAGCACACACTCCTCTCCCCCAACCCATAGGATCCTAGTCTCAACAGTTCCCGCCTGCGCGCCTCAATGAACTAATCCTCCAGCATCCATTCATGGGATGATCCTCCAGCAGTCTACTTAAGCAGCAGCATTTTCCAGAGTCCGGCATTCTCCTGAGGACGATCAGAGCATACTGACTGAAACGTCGAGTTGTAGCACCAGTTCTTTTCAGAACTAATTACTACTCAATTGAGATTCCACATGGTGTCACCGCAATTAGTCTTACTGATTATAGTGGTCTCATTGACAAAGCTGTATCCATTGGTTATAGTGGTCTCATTGACAAAGCTGTATCCATTGATTATAGTGGTCTCATTGACAAAGCTGTATCCATTGGTTATAGCGGTCTCATTGACAAAGCTGTATCCATTGATTATAGTGGTCTCATTAACAAAGCTGTATCCATTGATTACAGTGGACTCAAAATTAGTTGATGAAAAACTTTTTGTCAAAGTTCATTATACGGAAGAAGAGTGGAACTCTACAATATATGATACATGGCAGGATGCAGCTGAAATAATAGATATACCCGAGGTTTATGTAAAACAAACACCGGAACTAAAGGCTCTGTTTATTGAGCAACTACGTACGAGCATTAAAGAAAGTCTACATGGATAGCGCAAGATGGACAGTATTGTCAATATTGAACTTCCGGTTCAAAGAGACTTGTTCGAGGAACTTGCCTGTCTCGGTACGAAGGGTCAAAATAACCGTTTCATCCTCGGGTCTTCTACAGACTTTAATAGCTTGCTGGCACTGGAGGATTTGTAATCACCAGTGAGATTTTTTCCTTTGTGACACCTGGTACAATCTCCTACTGGTTGAAGGAGAGGAGGCCTCTTCAAGAGTATTCGCAGGATGGAAACCTGCAACTCGTCCATAGGGGGTTTCAATTCCACATCAGATTTGCCTGTGGAATCGGTAACAAATTTGATTTTGCCCACTTTCAAGATTCTTAAATTATTAGCTCTTTCTTTTAAATAGTGTACATTTACTTTGTGTTGTGGTTGTAATGTAGCTTTTTACAGTGTTTAATGAACGCTAGCAGCAGGTAATTTCCACGTTTTTCAAAGGGCTGTTCTTCACATTTGTAAAACCGCACCGTGTTTAAATTGTTTTTGTGCATGCATTGTCTTCCTCCATGTGATTATAATGAATAAATTTGGCCCTTTCATTATTTTTGCTTTGGCATGCCTTTACATAACCTATTCTATACATGCCACTCCAGAGGGGGACACTTCACACATTGTCGAAGTAGAAGTTACTGACATTTTCCTTTTTAATTTGATTAAGGATATCAATGGACACTTGTCTCCAGAAAATCTGTGTACTGTATTGAGATGAATTGTGACCAGACGTCATATCCCTCTGGACAAAATTATCCTGAGTTCTCTTAAAAGTTTAGAAAGTAAATTAGGCAGACTTTGGACACAATGAAAAACACAAACTGGGTCAAATGGTCGGAAAAAATTGTTGAAAAAATTTTAGAAATCAATGTACACCTTGAAAATCCAGCACAAAACATAAATTACAAAAGGAAGTGGAAGAAGAGAAGGCTAAAAAGAAGGAAGTTAGAAGATGGTTTGAATGAAATCGGAACTGAATTGAATAAATGTATGGATGAAAAAAGGGAAGCACAAAGAAAACTTGAGAGATTAGCGAACCCCAAAAAATGACAACAGTGAGAGTGGGGTAGAAGTAAAGGGAAATCTCATAACAGTGAAAGTCAAAGACGCCGTCATAAATGTAAAAAACTTAATGCAATCAAAGATGTTTTTGGAAATGGTAGCAGTTACAAGTTTGCAAGTGTAGAATTCAAAGATGAGGATGGTCAGATTGTCAAGGTAATTTTAAATGAAGACGACTGCCCAGTTGATACTAAAAGAACAATAGTGTCGGAAGACGAAGTTGATTCCTTCTATGTTACCGATAATGGGTATCATGAGATTGCTCAGCACTACCCCTCTCTACCTAGAGCATGCAATATAATAAAATGATGACATGAGCTTAATGATACCTTTGAAATCATAACATTGAATGGGGAATTCAAGGGTGTTTATAAATCTCTAAGGACTAACTTAATTAAAACTTTGACCAATCCAGCAAATGCTCATTTTATTGAAGATGGGAAAGAACAAATAAAACAAAGTGGGGCTGGGATTAGGGCTGGAACAAAAAAAAACATAATTAATGTGAATTACACTGTGATAGGAGATAAGAATTGTGCATCAGAACATGGAAATTACCTGCTGGCTATAGTTCAGTGTCCTGAGACAGGAGAATTAATTGATGAATTTAATTCCTTGGATTCTGTTGAAGTTGATGACAAATTAATTGAAATTGAAAAGTTTATTGGTGGTGATCTGAAGTTTCTAACCAGGTTACTGGCATAGGCAGCTTTGCATAAACAATCTCCTGTCTCTGGTGTAAATGCCCCAAACTAAAACTAGCGGACGTAATGAAAGAGTGGTCCGTGACAGATACCAGTAAGGGTGCTCGGACAATTGAGGAAATAACTGAATGTGCTAAAAAGTCAAAAAATAGCAAAACAAGGTTTAATTGTAACTGTACACCTATATTTGCATCTGTCCCCATTGCTGGAGTTATCCCAGACACCCTACACCTCTTTTTGCGGATCATGGATCAGTTGGTTTACCAACTTACATATTTCCTCCAACATAGTGATAATTGTGTTCGCCTTAATCCAAACCTCAATCTTGAAAATTGTGGCAATTTCATTCCAAAACTTGGAATTACTGATTGGAAATATTTTGTGAAGGATTCCGAAATTTAGACACGATCGTTTACTGGTCCTGAACATAGACAGATTTTGGCGAATATTAATCTTGACACAATCATTCCAGATCACCCAAAGCTAGCAAATATTAAAACCCTTTGGAGCACTTAAAGCCAATAGACACAATCGGCGACTCCGAGCTAGTAGTGGTCACGTGATGTATAGTGGGTACAAAATAACAAACCAGCAGTGCGCTGTGTATAAACATAGGGAGCTCCATGGAGGGTTTTAAAACAACCACCCATTGATAGCTGAATGGCAAGGGAAGGCAAACTGAATGTTCGTGACTTTGTCAAAGTCGTAGGAGACTGGCGTACTATTCTACTGTATTTACTAACAGTCATTTTCCCGGTTTCGGATTTTCCCGGTGTCGGATTTTCCCGGTTCTGGATAACTGCAAATTAAAAAATCTGTTTAATCCACATCACTTCTGATAGAAAATTGATTATTTACTGAGGTGAGGAATAACTATTTAATGTGTAATTTTCATCCACTAAACTGCGACCGTTGTGAAGATATCGATCATTTAGTGACGCAAACCCAGTTGAACACTAAGTCGAAAATGTTAAAATACGAAGGTCCCCAAAAAGCGACATTGACATTCTTTGCTGCCGACTGGAAAATGCAATTATGTTTTTCAACATTGAATTTTTCTAAAGTTGTGAAAATTTCATGTATTTTTAAGTCTGTGGTGTATTTTTATGTAAAAGAGTTGAACAAACATTGAAGATTGCCCCAAAATAAGTGGTGGCCGAGCCTTGCCCTAGTTCCGGATAAAAACTTATTCGCGCATTGATAATGTGCATAATGTTTGGAAATCAAAATTGGGAACATCTCCGATCGATTTAGAGAACTTAAACTCGTGTTCCAACCAACAATACAAATGCAACATCTATGATGTGCCTTGTACAGCAGAAGCACTCGAAAGAAGCCATGCTTTTCCATACACTGCACGTCGCTTGCTTGCTTGGTTTGTTTACATTTTATACCCACTATGAGTCACGTGACTCCGGTCGCTGATTGTGTCTATTTGTACTCCAGTTGAATAGCAACTTATATTCAGATAAGATTAATCTATTTGAGTCTTCTGCAAAGTCTTGGGTTGATTTATATCATACTGTATATTTGGCAAAAGATGTCACGCCATACATGCTTACCATGTACCTGAGGTCATGAGGTTGAATGGAAACCCCACATATTTCTGCCAACAAGGACTAGAAAAGTTAAATGACTTTGTAACCAAGTGGTATTTTCATTCTACAAATTTTGGTAAAACTGCACTAAAACAAATAATGCAAAAACAAAATTGTCTGAGATTACTGGAAACAAAATGTAAGCGCTCTCCAAAGTGGCATGTCAAGTGCAGTGTTTGCCAAAAACAAGATGGTCAAAACAGAACAACTTGCCCTGAGCATGTCCATTCAATGGTCACATTCATTTTTGGCACAACCAGTCATGTACAATGAATTATACATACATGTACATGTAGATTAACTGAATTCATTCAGGGACAATACTTTTTTGTTGTTGTAGTGGTAGAGTTTCTCTTCTTTATTTTTTAGTGGAAATTTGACCTTAGTGGTAGTTTCTCTAGTTTAATTAATTTGTTTAAGTTCAATAAAGTTTTGTATTAATGTTTCTGTTATTCATATAATTACTGCTAAATGTAACTTGCCATTCACTTAACTCAGGTAAATGTTTATGAACTCATGATGAGAAGCATATTGTATTAACCAACCAGCTGAAATGGATGTTATTGTGCTATAGATCATATACAATATAGTGAGCTCAAAAAACATCTTATTAAGTAAAGTATTTATCAAGATAAACCAAAGAATGGTTAACTTTGCCAAAACAACAAACTTCTTTTGCTGTGCCATTTTATATGCCATTTTGTGCCATTGTATTATTAAACATAGATTTAACAATATTTATATTTATGTGTTGAAGTAATTTATTTAACTCAACATAAGTTTTGATTTGTCTTATGTTTCACCCTCCATATTCAAACATTAATAACTTTAAATTACAACAAGACGCTGTGTTAATTTTCAGTCGGGGCAAGCAGTCATTTGTATTTCAACCTTGTTTATATTTGTCATACTTTTGTGGAAGAATGTAACTAAATAAAAGTTCCAAAAGTTGAAAAATTTTTAACTCAGAATTGTACATTGTATATTGTATTTATGTAAGCCTTCATGTACTTTACATTACAATGACTCGAGAAAAGGCCGCCTTTCGCGAGGCTGTTAGTACCTGGTGGCGGGCGATTGGGCGACACAAATGATTGACCCAGACAATACATAAATAAAATACTGTTTTGTCAATAACACAGACACACAGATGTGAACTCAGAATTGTACATTGTATATTTTATTTATGTAAGCCTACATGTACATGTACTTTACATTACAATGATGCTGTGTTTCCTTACATCCACACCCACCCGAAACCCCATTATTTGAAATGGTCTAGTCCACTGACCTTTTGTTTTTAATAAACATGTGTGCTATGTGCACTCATTAGTCTCAGGTCACCCACACACTCCCGTGTGTCACACAGGGCACTTAATCTTTTCTGCTCGAAATCTGGCCAAAGTCTTATAACTCTGTGGTAAATTATTTGGCACTATTGAGACTGATTTAATATAAGAGTAAAATTTCAATTAACGTTTTATTTAACGAAAATAAATATAAAGAAATAATTCATTTACGGTTACAAATAAAATAGAATAAATAATGTGGTGGGAACGACACCCGGGAAAACCCAAAGGACTGATCTTATTGAACGAGGGACACCGACCAGCGCCTATTATCCAACAAAAATATTGATTAACCTTGCGCACGGGTTAGCAGCTACCCGAACACAAGGGGGGATAATTAACGGAATTAGAGCAACTACCAGAGCAAATGGAATTAGAGCAACTACCAGTAACCTCAATAAACCTCCCAAGGATACAGTGTTTCCAAAGACAGTAATTAAATGGTTTATTCTGATCAATAATTCTTTTATAAAATTGCAATGGCAAAGCCATGATGGTACGTTGCCTTCTTGAAATACAATTCAATAACTTTATATACACAATCCTAACAATATACCTCAGTGTGAATAACCTCGTGGTAAACCACCTCGTGGTAAACCTCACCACGTATCTTAAAACCAGTATACCTCAACTAGGCTAGCTCACTGCCAGCTTAACCCTACAACAGGTATACCTCACAACAGGTTATAATATTAACCACAATACAGATCAAGTGAAATGTCGGTAAAAGATTATCTAACGGGGTTACACCTGAAGATTACCATAACCCCCACAGGAAACCAGAGCGCTACAACCAATGAACCTCACCGGACCAGCATGCATAAAGGTAATAGGACCACAATCCAGCCGTCAATCTCACCAGAGGTGCACAACAAACAGCATGTAATCCCCAACCTTCCTATGCCTCTCAGCCTTCCCAATAATAGGTCCAAAACTCACGCTCACTCACATTCCCACAACAATCCTACCCCAAACAATGAACCTCACTGATCACGCCCGCTGTAGCTCTGGATTGATTCACAACTCTCAGCTCGTTCCACAACAACTCAACGAGACAGCACAGCAACAAGACAGCTAGTATTCAATCGTTCAGCATCAAGCGCTCAGCAACAAGTGCCCACGAAAACATTATCACGCGACACGATACTCGCTTACAGGACCCCATGCAATGCGTGTTGTGTGCTGCCAACGCATGCATGATCAGAGCCCTAAACTTACATATACACTGTACATGTAAGTCTACCACTGTTTCATCGCAATAGAAACTAGCTAAACAAAATACTGAGTAAATAAGTAAAATAAAAAAAATAAGTAATTGCATACAATTACAAAATACAGATAATTAAAATGTAATCAAATAAACAATACAACTTTGTCAGTATTGATAGTATACATAATACATAGTAAAATAAACTAACTGTTATGTTTAGCTAGTTTTCTATGTATTCTATTTTAGTTGTAATATTTATTTTTGTTAAATAAAACACCCATTGAAATTGTATATTTGATTTACTCAGGGGGTGCGTTTGGCAGGGGGCGAGTTTGCCGGAGGAGGGGGGAGTTTGCTAGGAGGTGACTTTTGTTAAGGGGGGGGCCACTTTGTCAGGGGATGAGTTTGGAAGGGTCGAGTTTGCCAGGGGGCGAGATGGCTGGCATGCCCATTGACATTGCCTAAGGTATCTGATCTACGTCTCCTTGGTCTTGACATTTCCTCTAACCTTAAATGGGAGTAGTATATCTCAGGTATTGCTAAGAGTGCCTCCATGAGAGTTGGTTGTCTGTCAAGCTCATAAGTACATTATTTACCATCTTGTATTTGTATAAGACAACTATACTTCCCCTAATGGAGTACTGTTGTCACATTTGGGCTGCTGCTTCTGCGTGTCACTTATCTTTATTAGATAGGGTACAGAAGCGTATTGTTAATTTGATTGGTGATGAGTTGGGCTCATCATTACAATCACTTTCATACAGTAGGTCTGTTGCCACCCTTAGTTTGTTGTACAGATTTTATCATGGTAAATGTTCCACCGGTCTATCCAACTTGGTTCCTGAGCGTGAAACTCTGCTTTTTTTTTAAATTGCAGTTGATATTTCTCTAAACACTGTGTATATGTGCCAGATAATGTTGCATTTACTTGATGCCAAATACATGTAGCTTTACATGTATCTAGAGGGCCAGGGGATATGCATTGAAGCAGATATGGAATAGATGTAGGTAGCTTCATTAAATCCATTTAGATATCCTGGACTTTGTGGGCTTTGACTTGGACTGAACCCATAAACTGCAAGTCATATAATAAAAATATATGTAACAAATACTGCATTGTCAATATATAAATAAGAACCTCAATTGCATCAATCAGTGCAACTGGATAAAATAACAGCAATACTCTTTATTTGACATGAGAGAAGAAACAGTGATCTTCAACATGTCATTTCTTAAGGTCAACCATGGAGGTTTTCTTCCTCCATGGGTCAACCCTTCATGCAAATATTTATCGGAACACAAGTTCTATTTCTCACCCTCAAAACCAATGCAAACTAATTTCCCAACATTAATCCTTTACATGTGTACGTATTACATAAGTCTGAAATGAATATGGTTAGGTTTACCTTGAGAAATTACAGGTTTATCAGCTTTGTGGTCAAAAGGTTGTGGCGAGACTACTCCCGATCCGTAATTCACTACACCCCTCTGCGGATCAGTTCCCAGCAGCCGGGAATGCAGGTTCGTTTGGATGGAGATATACCGCCTCCTTCTAGGGGCTGACTTGGACAGACAATTATTAAATTACACAGGAAACAATAACCTCCGTTGCTCTTTGATTTATTTTGGTGAATTAAATACATGTAATGATGTATTGGACCCAGTGTTGATTAACCTCTTATTAATAATGGTTACGAAATAGCCTACAGGATAGCCTCGCACTATGCGCTAAAGGCAGTGCTGGGCGGCGTGGTAGTGCCCGGCCGGGGGCTGTCTCAGGGTACCCGTGGAGCCGTACGCCTCTCGCGTTGCGCGTATTCCGCCTCCAAGATTCCCGCCTCCAGAGTCCTGAGATCTCCTAGAGTCTCCTTCCTCGAGGTGACCTTATGGAGCGCGCGCTCCCTGGCTCCGTCCTGCTACGTCGGCCGAGTGCCGTGCATCGTCACGCCTCCGGTAGCCTCTGCGGTCCCTGCGACCTGACCCCAGCCAAACTCCACCGTCCGTCCAGCACGCTGTCAGCCCTGCTCGTGCCTACCGTAGATTTTGCTCCTGTCCTGTGAGACAATCACACGCTACCAGACTAGAGGACTAGACTAGAACTAGAGAACTAGGGAACTGAACTACCGCATGCTGCATCCACGGCCCTTTATATAAGAGTCCGCCGCTGCTCGCGCGCCCTCTATTGTTGAGTAATTTGCGCCACAAGGTCAAGGACACCATGGTGAGAAATAGAACAACTTTTCTGGATCATAACTTTTATGGTGAATCAGTTGAATGTGTCATTCTTTACTGCAGTGTGGAATATAACAATCTCTTCATAACAAAAGTATGTGGTAAATAGTCAAGGCCAACGTGGCAACCCAGAACACAACGCACAAAAACAGACCATGCACGTGAGTGATGACATCGCGAGGGCCTTTACCAGTCCATTTTGTGATCTTATGTTTTTTTAAATATTTATCTACTGATTTGGTAGAGAAATTTTAATACATAAAGCATTAGGTAACTAATTTGTTACGGTATCACTTATTTAAATATAGAAAACATTTTGCTTACCGTGATTGGTCCTCAGAACAGTCTGGAAAAGGCGCTTGTGGCTTCGCCACTCGCATACGTGGTCTTTTTGGGAGCGTTGTGTTCCGGGTTGCTGCGTGGGCCTTGACTGAAGGCTATCATGCTGGGCAGGGATTTTATCAGATTTTGGGATGGAATATCGTCCATCACTCTTGATAATGTAGAGCACCTTTATCCTTTATTATAATTTTGGATCTGACTCTTTTTGTAACTACAGAAGCTTTTTGGATAAAACTTGAGCATTATCCAATTAAAGATCACCTTAACTTTTGTTCACTTGATGATGCTTTGCCCAAGTACATGTGCATACTCCTTCCCGATAGAGGGCTAAATTATAATTTGTTGCATGTGCCACTTTTCCTTATAGTTTATACTGTAAATTTAAATGTCACTCTTTATTGGGGTCATCTTTTGTCGCTTCTACAATGGAACAAAAACTGTGGATTGGATCCCTTGTCACTGGAAGCTTCAGCTCTGTGTTACAGCAGTAGCGTGGCCCAATTTCATGACACTGCTTACTGTACTTAACAGAAATTTTCCCAGCTTAGCAAAGACTTCTTCTTGTGCACATGCAGGCTTGTTTCAGAGGTTTTAAAACCCATGTTGACATGGATTTGATAGAAAAAGTTGCAGTGACTTTTTATTGGGGTTCTGATGGCTTTGTTGTCAGAATGTGGGTTCAAATCCTGGCTGTGACTATTGAACTTGTGTCCTTGAGCAAGACACTTTACCGTGTATTGCTTCTCTTCACCCAGGAGTATGAATAGATGGTAGAGATGGTCATTGATTTTTATTAACCCTGTAGCGCATAATCAGCTGTATGCTCCTCAGGGAGCTGAGAAAGATTACAGGAATGATATTGGCCTAGTGACCAGGGGAAATAATGTAAAAGCGCATTGGGACATTATGTGAAATGTGCTGAAAAGGCTGTGCGTTTTTTGGTTATTTCGAAACCAGATACCCGAAATTGGAAATCTTCAGATACCCTGGTACCACTATTTTGTAAAAACATGTAAATATTCCTGAATGTATAAAATAACCAATATGAACACAATTTTCTCTTGTTTTATTAGAGTCACAATAAATGTGGACTTAAATTTCCCTCTTAGCATTCTCATTCCCCACATACATACAAAAACAATTCATCTGTCCCACACTCACATCAATCCAATAACTGCGAACAATATGCACAAATGCCAACTTGTGATACTGGCATGATGGCAGTCAACTCAAACTCATGGCCATTAAGCAATCAGTATTGAGGATTCAACTTTTGCTTGATGATAATTTAATGTACAAATAGCTGTGACAACACTACGCATAACGTACATGTAGTTCCTTGATACATGAAGTTATTACATTGATTATGAACTTGATTCTATCTGTTTTGCAGTAATGAATGGAAAAAATGGAAAGCAAACAGTTGTCAGCCAAACTTTAGACAGGTAAAGAATGACATCATTCTTATTTCATCTTTGTGATTTGATTAAATTTACCATTGTAGCATTCTCAATATACAATCTAATTCTAGCATTTTGATTTCATTATCCTGATGCCATTCATCCTATAGGCTGGAGATTACTTTGTAATTTAACTCTACCCCGCTTGAGTGCATTTAATAATATTTCATTCTCCTATAGCACATAATCCCCTACAGGTATTTCACAAACACCCTGCTGAATGCAACGCAATGCAACAACAGACAAGTATGCAGGCTGATCAAATGCAACAAGATCCACCAGCTAGAACAATGGTTATTTTGTTCTCTGCTGATCAGCAATAAGATGGCATCTTGTTGCGTTGAGCATAGTTAGAATTAACCCTTGTATAGTTTGATCCCTCAACCCTATGAAAAATGAATGGGTTTGAAAATACATGTAGGAGGGTTTTAATGCACTTACTGTACAGTAATATACAGATATCATATGATTTAAGGATTACTGACACAACTGTATTAATTCGCTTTGTTCATGTAGAACGTGACTCCACATCCAAGTGCTTCATGTGGACCATATAAACCAAACCTTGATAATCAATTTAGATTACATCCACGTTATAACATGCAAGTAAACCAAGGTAACCATGATACAATTGGAATGATTGTAATAGATAAGAGTGGCGACATAGCTGGTGGCACAACAACAAATGGAGCTAACCATAAGGTACCAGGGTAAGCAGAAAGTTACATGATTATTATTTGTGTGAATCTGTGTAATGGCAGTGTAACCTACATTGTATTGAAAATCATTTCTGTTTATATACACTTCAGAACCAAGATATTTGTACAGAACCAACTTTTGGAAGTTTCAGCTCATTTTGTTGCGTCATTGAGAAAATTCATTCAGATTATTTGAATTTATTTTTATGTGAAAAAGTTTCAACAGCCGTCGATCCATTTCCAGATTTAAATTTGTTTTCATGTTTTCTCAAAAATGACAGCATGTCAGACAGAATAAATTCTAAGGATGTTTGGTATCATAACCATCTTCAAAACCTAATCGTTTTCTCAGTTGCTTTTTGGGTAATGGTGTATGCCAGTATTTTAGATTCATTTTATCGAACCCATTAATAACCAGTTGACGTCGGGAATATTTATTTTTTTCTGGTCCCCCGTGCGGGTTTATTTTCAGTGAAAAATCTGAAAAAATTTCTAGCCATTAATAATTTTTTTGTCAATGAAACCAAGTTCGGACACCCAAATAAACACCTTTACTCATTGACATTTCGAGAATTAAATGGCTAGTTTTTTCATTACGGTTGTGTTTGTTCAGCACAATTAGACCGTTGGCAAGCTCCGATGCAACGGCCTATAGCGACCAGTGCCCGGTCGAAAAGATGGCATACCCGGAGAGAGATCAAAGGCCTCGTAAACAATGGATATAAATCCGTCTTTACAAATTATTGGCTGATAAAGGGATTACGCAAAAATCAACAAAAAGAGTGAACTCGTTCAGTGTTTGCCGTGCATTTTGTCCGGGGCCACCGAACCGTGATCCCATGGACTCCGAGAAACGATTGCGTGTATACAAGTCAGCCGCCACGCCACATGTGGCGTGTTGACAAGTCTCCCGGTAACACACACAAAAATCGGAATGCGTGTTTAGACGCTCTCCGATCTGCTGTACAAAAAAAAATTGCGTGTATACACGGCCTCCGAAGCAACTGTTAATTAATTAATGAAACAGTTTCTGTCATAGTCACACTAAGGTCGGTCCCCCCCCCCCCCAAAAAAAAAAAATGCTTCAAAATCGGTGCGGTGATGCACTTTCTTTTCCTTTTTGTTTTTGGTAATGTTTATTTTTTAAGTGTTAACATAACGCAGTTATTGGAACAGACCAAGTTTCCTATACACAAAGTATGGTGGCTAAGAGAGGCCTCACAAAATCAGGCAAATGTTCATAGCTCTATGTGAAAAAGTTGTTTAAAATACAGTGCAGAATTCCAAGCGATCCAGCAATTTTGGCTTCAATTGGAGATCATTTCATACCAAAAAGAAGATAAAAAGAAAACAAAAAATGCCGATGCGAGGGTCTGAGGCGACGCGCACAGAGGGCAGAAACCAGAGACTTTTTTTGCCTAATCTAGTTACATGAAATGTTAACTTTTCGATACCTTCCCTTGGAATCTAAATATGGGTGTACTGATTTTAGTTAGGTGTTCGTGCGACAGCGTGAATTAACACCTCTTGAAATTGTTCGGTTTTTTTTCTTCTTCTTCTCGATGAGACTTATAAGTCGGAATGTCACATAATTCAAGATCTGTAAGATGATGCAAAAATTGTGTAAATATCTTTTGTGGTTATTTTGAAATATTAAAATTGGATTTTAGTGCATTTCGATGTCTGATGACGCCAACCATGACATCACAACTTTGGTTTTTTTGTTAGATAAATCTAACAAAAAAAACATAGTTCCAAAGTTCACAGAGCCTTCAAACTTGACACATACTTAGACCATAACAAGTAGTTGTCAATAAATTTATGACATTTCGTTTCAGGTAAAGTTGTGACGTCATGGTGGCGTCATCAGATATCGAAATACACTGAAATCCAATTTTAATATTTCAAAAAAATCATATCTCATGAACCACAAAAGATATTTACACAATTTTTGCATCATCTTACAGATCTTGAATTATGTGACATTCCGTACACAGACATGACCCAATACGACAAATCCTTCCGGTCGAAACCGGAAGTTTAACTGAAAAAAATATTCTGAAGCACTTATAGGGTCTGCAGCCGACATGATATGGTATTTGGGCATGCCTTCCATGGACAAAATTACTATTGACATGTGACCTTTTCAAAAATGTGACTGATGACGTCATCACCTGTCACATCGCCCTCTGGTGGTGGGTTTAGAAAAATAATAATTTTCTATCTCAAAAGCCATAAGAAATTTGAATGTGACTGTGAAAAAATGACTGTGAATATGACTGTGATTAGTGACATCTTATCTTTAAAAAAATATGTTTGGTGATGTCAAAGTTCAGAGCACCCCCTAGCGGCATTTTTAAAAAGGGTTTATTTTCCCATCTCAGATATTGCACCAAATCAGGTACTAACGTTATTTTTTTATGATCATGAGGAAGTTTTTTTTAAGTTTTTTTTTTTTTATGCAAACAAATCAAATACTTGAGCTCTAGTTTTTTTCTTCTATTTGTTTAATTGCAACATCCATCTAATTCTTAACCTATAGTACACACTACATATTGTATTTAAACTTATCAGCCATTCCGTGTTATTTGACACCCACTATTTGACAAATTTGATATTGTTTCTATTTTTCAATTTATTTTTTAACTAAAATACCTAGTGCTTCCACTACTACAAAGAATTTATAAAAATACTTCCCAGTGGTTTTCTCAGCAGCCTTGGGAAAAAGGGCAATTAATGTGCGTAAAAATTCAAGAAATTCATAATTTTTTCAAACAACAATAGGTGCTTAGATGTACATGTAGTAATCATGTATACACAACCAAGGACCATTAGTGATAACAAAAATAACATTTTTCTTTTTGGACATTTCACAAAAAAAGGCATTTTAGTCGATTCTCCTGAAATACCAGAAATGATTTTTGTCTGTTTGTTTAAAATAATGGTGTTTCCTAAGGGTCCGTTATGAAAAACCAAAAAGTTAATATCTGGTCATTTTATTTTTCAAAAAAAAATCTCCCTCAAGTCATGTCACGTGAGTCATATGTCACACTGCAATGGTACTTCATAAAACAAAAAGTGCTTCCAAAGATTTACAAATCATGCATACACAACGAAGGACCACAAGTGAGCATCAAAAAATTACTATCTCTTTTGACTCAAAAATAGCAAACAGTACCCTTTTTTACTGTCGCGTGAGTCACAAAAAAAAAATTCTCCTCCCAGTTCTGAAACTATTTTATTCCTTTTGTTGATGTCATAGTACATGTATGTCCTTAGGGTTTTATTATGCAACATCCTGGTGTAAAAAAAAAAAAAATTCCCACTTGCGAGTCATGCGAGTCACATTTTTTTGTCATGTGCATCACGCTGCCATCAATGAATTTTTTTTAAACTTGAATTTTTTTAAATAATTTCAGTGGTGTCAGTCAGTGCATCTATTGTACTTTCAAATAAGGTGATCCAGAAGTTAAAGCTTTTACTAAATAGCCACTTATGATTGATTGCATACCAAAATGTAAGATTTTTTAATTTTTTGGCTGTCACGTGAGTCACATTTTCTTAATTGATATTTAAGTTAGTCAGGCAAGTTTGTTTCCCAATTTTTTCCCCAATAATAAAAGACCCCTCCTTATAGTTTGTAACAACTGAGTTCACTGAAAGCAAGGTGTAATATCTTGGAGTATAGAGCCGGACAAAGTTGAAAAATAAGTGGGATCGTCACACAAGTCACAATGGAATGGCTGTTATGGTTTCCTTATTAGTAATACTTTTTCAGGGTGGAATGTTGCAAGTTTTTCATGAGAAATATATGCAAAAGCTTGATATGTTGGCTAACAATGAATAAAGAGCTCATGTGTTTCTTCAGTAGTATTGATAAATCTCTGGATTAGATACATCTAAGTTTGTCTGTTCATATCTGATTTATCATTCAGACAGTGTCTTTTTCAAAACCAAAGATCAACATTGAATAGTGACACATGAGCTGTGCAAAAGATCTATGTACACATTTGCTATTCTGTCATTTTGAATGAGTTTGATCCAAATGAAGTTTTGAACTTGCAGTTGATTTGTTTGTGTTTTTTTAAATTTTTTTGTTTAGTCGTGTTGGGGATTCACCAATAACTGGTTCAGGTTGCTACGTTGACAATGATGTCGGTGGTGCAGTTGCTACTGGTGATGGTGATGTCATGATGAGATTTCTTCCAAGGTATTTTTTAGGTGTTCGGTTGTACACCAAACACCTTGAAATTGTTCGTTTTTTTTGTTTTTTATTTTTACTTTTTCTTCTTAATGAGACTTATCTACCAAAAAAAGCATAGTTGCAAAGGTCACAGCACCTTAAAACTTTAATAACACATACTTAGACCTTAACATGTAGTTGTGATGTCATGGTGACATCATCAGATATCGAATTACACTAAATCAAAGTTTAATATTTAAAAAACAATCATATCTCATAACCCACAAAAGATATATCTTTTAATCATCTTAAAAATCTTGAATTATGTCACATTTCGTTCACAGACATGACCCCAATCTGACCTCTCCTTCTGGTCGAAACCAGAAGTTATAAGTAATAATAATAAAGATTTGTAGCGTGCACATATCCACCCTGCTGGGCACTCAAGGCGCGGAAACAAAGAAAAAACATGACTACAAACAATGGAGAGTAGCCAGCAGGAGTGCACTCGCGGGGTAGCAAGTCATCATCAGGTTTAAGGATATAGCAACAAGATCCAAATTGTTTTGAAGTACAAAGTCAACAAATTCATCCGATTTGTTACATATGGATTGAGTATTCAAGACACAGAGCTGAAGTTTAGACTCATCATGAACATTTGGAGTTGAAGTTATGGCAATGTCGCTTGTTGATGTGGTTAAGTACACTGTTGGGGGTTGGTGAGGCCGGAGTGCTAGTTGTGTAAGTCTGTCCATTCTACGGCGACCAGCTTTTTTCCTCTGTGTGCGGCGGTATGTTTGGAGTTGATTGGCAAGTATTCCAAGACATGACTCAATGCTGAATAAGATAAAGCTGCATCAGTACATGGAGCATTGCAAAGATTGAGTAGTTCATTGCAGCTGTAGGAAATTTTATGGAGCTGAGTGGCGTTTGTGGGTGTGTTGATCAGTGTTTCAGGTCCAGTGTTTGGCTTTATGTCACCAGAAATTAAGAGTTCCGGGTGAAAGGTTGCAGATGAACAACTCAAAAATTTAAGATGGATTTGTTGTTTTTATGTACATGTAGTGTACAAGCTGTAGGTTGGAAGCTGTAGTCATATTCTAAAGATGAGTCGTTGAGACACAATGGTCCAGATAGCAGGAGTAGAATAAACAGAATGTAGACCTCCATTGTCTAATCACAAGGTTGTTGATCCAAACAAAAGGCTTGTGGTCAAGCTACATGTTATAATCTAAGTCAGGGTTGACTGCACAAATGAAATGAAGATACAAGTGTGTATCTAGGCAGTAAAATCTTACAGCAGACAGACAAAAAAAAAAATCAGTTTTTTCACTTATTATAAGAAAACAAATGTACAAATACTCACATAAAATGTCCAGTAGATTCCAGGTGTAATAAGAAATCCACTAGTATAAAAATGAAGAAAAACTTGTAGCTACAAAACACTTACTTAGCACAAAAACTGGAGAGCTGTTATGAGTGGCTGCTTGTTAGGCACTCATTCAATCAGTGAAAAAATATTCTGAAGCACTGTTATATGAAATTACACTAAATCAAAGTTTAATATTTCAAAAAATCATATCTCATGAACTACAAAAGATATTTTCACAATCTTTGCACCATCTTTGTTCACAGACATGACCCCAATCTGACCTCTCCTTCTGGTCGAAAACAGACGTATAATTCATGTCAAGTTCTAGCTGGTACAGCACGTTCTGGCATTCACGATACATACAGAATGTTAGCAACGGAATGAAGTGAGCATAGGAAATCTCTTTTTTTTTACATGACATTGGGTCATCCATAAATGTTCCTTCCCTCAAGTCATCATTTCCCAAGATATCAAACTTGAAGAATTCCTATACAGGTTAAGGTATAACATTAGGTCTTTCTCTTGGAAAATATGTGAAAATTTGAACCATATACTCATACTGTATATACAACTGAACGCAGCATCATACATGTATACACTTCTACAGTACATGTCCCACAGTATTACATGAGCATGTGTGTGTGTACTTATATAACCCGAGGAGCATACACTATAAAGTGTATGGGTCCATGCACAATGTTGCCATATAAAATGATGAAAGAAAGGTACTTGTATAATTAATATATGAATAATTTGAATGGCATGGTGGTATTGTGTTAAGAATACTCGCCTATGTACAAAAATTACAACAATCTCTCAAATGTCCTAAATTGTCCCAAATGTTTCCCAAAATGTCAATTGTTTTCGTCAAAAGTGTTGTTTCAATATTTAACAAATTAACTTTTTTATTGAAATTTAATTGATTTTTTATATTGTTGCGTTCAAATTAATTTCCCTGCAGTCATTCCTGTCATTCACAACTGCATTTAGTTAGTTCTATTTGGTTTTTCGGCATTCGTGACTTCAATTATCTCATCCTGAAATTTGATATTTCGCTTTTTCACGATTGATGCAGTCAAATTAACAATCATCGATGCGAAGAGGATTCATTTATGGGCAATCCATTTCATCATAAGAGTATTACAATGCACTCTTGGTAAATATCAGTGATTTTCCCGATGATTTTTGTTGTTGTGAAAATCACCAAGGCCTATCTTTTTTTAAACTTTTACTTTTGTGTCAAGAAGTTACGTCTGTGAGCATTTAAAATAACAGCTAAATCAATAAAATATTATAAAAATTATATATAATTCATAGACCACAAAGGATAAATTCTAAAAAAAATTCTGCATTGTCAGAACTATGAAATTGCAGTTTTTTGCAGACCTGTACATGTAGGCTTTATTTTATCTCCGGTTACATGAGAAATAAAACATTCTATTTTGGGGGGGGGTTAAATCTTATACAATTTTCTTATTTGTATAATAACAATTTGATTTAAATGTTACCTCACAAAACCGAACACTCTGTGTTTAACTTTCAAATGTGGAATTCAAGTAAAGATTGAATATGCTTGAATATACATTGTTTTGTTTAAGTATTATTTGTTGTGTACATTAATGACTAATCACAGCAGATCATTCCCTGTACACTTAATCTAATTCAATTATTCCCCCAACCCTTTATGTTCAGTTGACTACAATGTATATTGGTTAATCGTCAGTGGTCCAATCAATTCAAATTTTACACACTTTTATTGAATATTGTGGGTCTAATACCCTACATGTACTTGGGTTAAGTTTGCATTGAATTAAAAGGAATGTACAAATTGATCAATTTGGCAAAACTGCTTTTACTATCTTTGAATCAAGATACATTAAACAATTTGCAAGTTTCAGCTTATTACATTGTGTCGTTGAAAAGAAAATATTTAAAATGCATTCATATTTGTTGTATTTATTCTAACATGGAATTTAGGAAAGAATACCACTACATAAATTATTTAACTATCTTAAAAAGGACAGACCTTGACTTGATTATTTCTAGGGAAGATTGATACCATCATCAGCTTTACCAATCGTATTAAAGGGAAAGTACAACATTGGTAATAAATGTTAATTTATAACTTGTAAGAAGTTTCTTGATGTCCAGTATGTTAATGCCTCAGCCATCATGATAATGTGCTTTGTTCTCTACACAGTTTACGAGCAGTGGAGAACATGAAGCAAGGCATGTGTCCTAGTAGTGCATGTGAAGAGGCACTGAAGCCAATCATTAAGTTTTATCCCGATTTTAGTGGGGCAGTTGTTGCAGCAAGTAAGAAGGGAATACATGGTAAGGATAAAGAATAAAGCATATTGATGGATGGTGAGAACAAAGAACAAAGCATGGCTAATACACCAATCGGTGTCTTCAGTGTCTTGCAGGTCAGGAACATGCAAATGTCAGAGAGAATCTGGAGATGATAACGTGATGAATTGGATATGTCAGCATGTAACTAGTATCTCATAATTAATCAGCATTTTTTGATAGGTTGATTTGTGATTTACCAATTGAAAACTGGCTAGACACCCTGCTCAATCTAACAAGATCTATCAGCATGATTAAACAATCTTTTGTCACCCGCTCACTTCTACAAGATCCAACAGAATTGTACATTTGTTGCATTTAGTTGTGTTCAGCATTGTCGGGGTATGAGCTTGTTAAGTTTGATATAATTGAATATCAGATGGTGGCAACTATGATCAGAATGGTTGGCACACCTTGACACATTCAAATATCTATTACAGAGAAGTCTCACCAAGTAAGCCATTGTTGAATGTTGAGCACTGTTATTTGGCGCTGCATTGGTTGTAACTTGACATTGTGGGGGTGTGGGGGGTATGCCGATTGTCTTTTGATGCATCCATGAAGGAAGGAGAGATACAGATGGATGTAAGGCTGCATATGAGTGATAGCCAATGTTATGATTGTAGAAGAATTGACTTAGTGGTTGTGTGTTGACCACCAACTGATCCTTACAGCACATTATGAGAGCTTTTGCCCAGAACAATTTGGGGGACACCATTCGGCTATTAAACCTTTGAAACAATGGGTCAGTGTCAGTAAGAATTAGGTTAAGGAAAATTATGTTACTTAGTGGGGACCTATGCAACAAATTGATTTCAATATTTGTTTTATTGCAGGTGCTGCTTGCTATGGCTTTGAAAACTTTCACTATTCAGCTTTTTATGAAGGGCTTAAATCTGCTGAAGTTGAAGGAATTCCCTGTATGAAGAACGTCAAGTATTGAGGCATGAGGTATTGCCAAAGTATTGGGTGTTTTTTTTCAAGGTTAGGTCATTCTAGAGTGAGTTTCATTAAGTAGTTAAGCAGAAAATGTAGAGAGCTTATTTAATGAGTTACAATCCAAAGTCTCAAATGGTTTAAATGGCTTTCAGAGTTTACTTCCTTTATTCCGTAGTAATCAGTGCCCATATTTGTGGGAATGTTAAGGTGTATACCATTAGTAATTACCCAAAAACAAACTGCATTTTCTCATTAATCTGTTCCGGTCCCCCGTGTGGGTTTATTTTCAGTGAAAAATCTGAAAAAATTTCTAGCCATTAATAATTTTCTTTTGTCAATGAAACTGAGTCCGGACACCCAAATAAACACCTTTACTCATTGACATTTCGAGAATTAAATGGCTAGTTTTTTAATTTCGGTTGTGTTTGTTCAGCACAATTGGACCGTTGGCAAGCTCCGATGCAACGACCTATTAGCGACCAGCGCCAGGTCGAACAGACGGCATACCGGAAGAGAGAGGAAAGGCCTCGTAAACAATGGATATAAATCCGTCTTTAAAAATTCTTGGCTGGTACGTCAAAGGAACAGGTCTTGGATAAAGGGATTACACAAAAAGAGTGAACTCGTTCATTGTTTGCAGTGCCTTTTGTCCGGGGCCACCGAACCGTGACCCCAAGAAACTATTGCGTGTATACAAGTCAGCCACCACGATGGCACGCCATGTGTAGCGTGTGGACAAGTCTCCCGGTAACACACACAAAAATCTGAATGCGTGTATACACGGCCTCCGATGCGAACTGGTTAACAACATAACAAAATAAGCTGTTTGAGTTTTGTACATATTTCTTAGTTCTTATAAAGTATGGATACATTAAACATGATGGAATTCTTACATCGGGAATAATGATTTGAAAGCAGTGAAGGGCAGACAAATGAAATGTTCATCAATAAATGCAAGCTCGGTGGTTGGGAGGTTAAGATGTCTGCACATGTACAGAGCGCAGTTTATAGTGGCATTGATCGCATAGGTTCGGCTTAATATAGACTTAAACAACTCATATACATGTATTCAAGAACGTAGCCTGCTAATGTTGCTGTATGGATGGCCAGTGAGAGAGCCCCAACAACCTCGGTAGATGCTTCCATTATTTCTAGGTTAAAACTACCTATGAAGAAATGCAAAATTATCAACATTTTCAATTAATTGTACATATGAATACGAATTGCAAAAGAAACTGAACGACAACTTTGAGAGGAGCTCTTTATACACATGTTAAAAATCCATATTTTGGAAATCGACCAATCAGAGAACTTGCCAAAGTTCATGTGCAAATGTTGTGCAATTTGTATGTGAATTAAGAAAAATATCTGTATTAAGAGAAGCATTATATAAATATTGAATTTCTAGCAAGCTCAATCAACTTTGATAAATATTTGGTAATTGTAAATAAATATGGAATCTGTAAGCGGAGGCATTACTTTTTGTGTTGGTGGAGGGGATAGTGTAGAAATTACCCCCGAAATGAAATCACCTAGGGCACAAAGACTGCAAGCATGGTTTAATTTGGTGATTTATTTGCTGACTGAGGCCAAATACGCTATTGTTAAAAGAGACCTATGTTGCACCACAATCCAATAACTTTAGGTACAGACTGCCTGATAAGAATTTGACTTAGTTCATGTAACTTTGCATAAGTATAATAGTACATGGTGGTCGTGACCCAGATATGCTTCAGCCCCCTGTGTGCATCATTGTCCTTAATCGCAGATGCTACAGGAACACTGAAATTCCTTCGAGTAACTACTGTTTAAAAGGATTGATCATCTCTCCCCCCCCATGCCATTACAGTCACCATCAACGCTACTCCATCGCCCCATGGTTTCTCAGTGGAGTCATTGATGTCGGCAATACAAGATCCTTGTGACTACTCCCAAGGACTGAACCAGCACATGCTGGTCTCCACAACCCCAGCCTAGTTTCTCCCCTCAAACACGAACGTTTCGTTATTCATCACAATTATTTTCATTGTATGTGATTGCTGTAATTTCTCCCTTTTGTTTGTATATTTAAATTGTTGATTTTTTTTGGTTATTCTAAATCTTGACACCCATATAATTCCTTTCAGTTGTGGTCTTTCCCTTTATTCTGTTAAGAATTTGGTTTGTGACTTCATAACAGTATATGTGTTAAATATACACTGTCTCCAAAATGCATACATGTGTATACAATTTTTCTTACATGATAGCATATATATATATTTAGTACAACATTAAAATATTAAACAAAAACGAATGTACAACCACAATATGAAAATATTACCAATAAATTGTTACTCGTGTGGTTTTCTTGTCCAAGCTAATGATAATATACTATCCATCAGCTTCAGATTGTATACCACATAATAAATAACTAAGAAATATCAATGCTCAACAAGTATGAATATGAACAATAATTTCTAACACAAATAGATAGCTCCTAACCCTGATGAGGGACAGACATATTGCTATTATAATTATATTATTATAGATACTTTGTGAAACAGTCTTTAAATACAACTATTTGACAGGCTATTAATTTATGATGTGAATTACTCATTTCGTCTTCAATCATGCTTCTATAATTTTGGAAAGTATCCTTATGGATTAATTCACTTCCTTATATAAATATTGTAAATGTTTTTTTTTATAACAGGTAAACTTGAAATTCATGCAACATTTATCTTTAATCACAACAGGAAAAACTAAACAGACGTGAAAGTCAAATTGTAATGCTGAAAGGAAACATTTCATTAGCAACAATAATAACCTAAACCACATGTTATAAAGACTGATAACTCATGACCCACCTACACGTGGAGGTAAACCACTACCCACACCAAGTCATCCACCCATAATGACTAATTTAACTCTTTGATTCAAAGAACTCTACATATTCAAGACAGACAGATGTACATTAATGTGGCTATTACAAACGTGTGTTCTACAAAGAGCAAAACACAGCAAATTTGTAAACATTCTAATAGTGTTACTTTGATAACTATGTCAAGTATATAAAAATGGCAACAGTGATTTTCTTATATAATAATGACCGTTTTAAAAACTATTTTCAGCTTTGTTGCCAAAATGTTACCCTTAATATCATCTTTGATTTATCTGATATACTAGTCACCATACCTATGATCCACTGTAACACAACAAGGTAAGCATAACTTGTGAAATTATTCAAATCTAACTTATGGTAACTTGCAAGAAACATTTCCTATTTTATATAATTGGCTGGAGGGGACTTCTTACTATTGTTAGCTTCTCTGTTTTGCATAACATTTAGTTACCACGACTACCGAACAATGATATAAGACATAATAAAGGGGGCCACTTTGCATCCGTCACGTTAGCAGTTTTTCCAATGGTTATTTATTTTTAAGTACCTGAAACTGACCAAAAAGTGTTTCAACATGTGAATGGACATGCAGGCTTATACTAGAACTAATTTGCGTTGATTTATTTTAATTTTTAATTTTTTTATTTATTTTTTCACCCTCAAATTTCAATAAAAATTGGACGGAAAAAGTGACCTCACTTTTCCGTCCATTTGTTGATGGAAATTTTAGGGTAATTAAAAAAATAATAGTAATAATCAACTCAAATTATCTTTAGGATAAAGCATCCATGTCTATTCAAATGTTGAAATTCTTTTTGGTTGGTTTCAGATATTAATACAAAAATTACAACCATTAGAAAAACTGCTAACGTGACAGTAGGAAAGTGGCCCCCTTTATTGTGTTTTATGTCATATACATTACAGAATAATTTATTCTTAACTATATGATAAACAAGAGTGAGCTAAAAGAAAATAAGGTTTTGTGGAGACTAAAAAGATTTAGTCACAAGACGAGTATTAAGAATTACTGAAAAAGCGCTATAAATGTGATCACAAGTTACCATGGAATTGTCACAATAACTTTTTTGAATTATGTTGTCCTTCAGAGAGTCCTGAATTTTCTTCATTGAAGCAAAGAATCAATGGAGCCATCTACACCTTGTTTCCTGAAAATATCAACAGATTACACAAATGAGTTATAAGAAATTACTCACTGGTAATACTACTTGAAAATTTGGCAATATGTGTATTAAAAGGAACAGAAGTGGACTTTGTATAAACTCAGTTCACAAACTGTATCTAGGGTGCTGTTTATGCAAGCAGCTGTCTCCACCATATCACAGGATTAGGCGTGCTACATACTTTCAAATCATATATCGCCAATTCTCCTTATCAACTGAGGAAAGGAAAACAAAAGTACATTAAATGACAAAATTCTTGAAATAATCATAGTAACCATGGTTTTAAAGTAAATATGTCCAGAAATTAATTAACAAGTATGGTACATGTAGATCCTGGCATAAAATCATTTGAGCACAAGTTGTAGACGGCTCCAACCAAGCTTCTTACAATACCCTTCTTAAGTAAAACTAATTGCAGTGACACCATGTGAAATTCTCTGTTGAGTGGTAATTAGTTCTGAAAAGAACTGGAGGTAACAACTCAACATTTTGCTTAAGTATGCTCTGATCATCATCTTAAAGGGGCAATATCATCATGATCAACAGGGCATGGAATCGGAATGCTAGTTTTAGATTATCTCAGTGCCTGAAAATAATACCCCCACATGATAAGGTCATATTATCATTGCTGCTGCATAATGAGCCAGTACTTTTCAGTCACTGTGTTCATCTTAAACTGGGACACCGATTCCATGCCCTGTTGAACGTCTGCTCTGATCGTGGCGATGTTGTCCCTTTAAGGAAAATATCAATCTTAATAAACAGGCTTATTACAACACCAGGGAAGAGTTTTCCACTGGGAAAAGTAAAACAAAAATTTACATAAATTTGTTTTTCTTATCAGATGAATCACTGTGGTTGATTGTAAGAGACCAAATATTGCTTTATTTGCATACATTTTCCTTTCAACTTGTACTACGGTGGTACAACCTTGTCATGAATCCAAAACTGGTCTATAATCACAACAAATACATATGTGCTAGTTTTTGATACTGGAGAGATTTTTGAAAAAAAAAGTTGTGTACAAATAAAAAAAAATAATGGAGACTATTATGGCTCAGTTTTCTTGTGTTGTGTTATCTTACATATCAGTCTGATAAATAAAATAATATATTTAGGCTGTGATTTTTCAAAGTATTTTTATTCATGTTTTATCTGTATCATCCCCACGAAAAAAAGACACAAAAATGTGACATTTTTAAATGATCTAAATCAATCCCATTAACTGAGAGCACTACTACCTGAAATTTACTTGTCCTTGTTTTAATATTATGACCTGCTATATGACCCTCTTCAACTGACCCCCAAAGTGAAAATTATTTGTAACTATGTTCCCAAACCATATCAATAAGATCTTACTAACGATCGTAACTCTTGGTGTCTTTCTATGTTATGTACGTTTGCGTGATCGACTAATACTGCAAACGAAATAATAATCAACAGTAATATTTTTCATTAAAAAGATTATGTTTTAAGAGAACACTTTGTAACACTTTGAGTTTTTAATGTTTTAATTAATTACGAAAAATGCAAAATCACTTGCGAGTCCTAGTTCCGTGTCCATTTTGTTACGATCGTAAGACATGCCGCTCGTCTGGATTTGCTTCGATGGTTTCCGGCGGAACGTACACACAGATAACGACAACCAATGTTCCTGTATGAAGTCCGTATAATAATCAGATTGCATGTCCTGGGACGAGGATAAAGGTCGTGACATTGTTGTTGTCCGTTCGGGCAAGCTGTGTTACATCCGTTGATGACACTTAAACCCAAATGAAAATCGTCTAAATTACATCGTGATGTTTGGCCATCGGGCTTTGGTGTTTGTTGATACATAAAGCCAAGATACTATTTAATATATTTTCTCATAAAATTTGTCCTCTATGATGTCGTAAAATTTGTTTGAAGTCGATTTTTCATTGTACGAAAGGCTGCTAATGCTGGAGTGTTCCGCGTCCATTTTGTTACGATCGTCAGACACGTGCAGCGCTATACTTGTCTGGATTTGTTTCGATGGTTTCCGGCGGAATGTACGTACACACAGATAACGACTACCAATGTTCCTGTATATAGGCCGTATAATAATCTGACTGCGCGTCCTGGGGATGAAGATAAAGGTTGTGACATTGTTGTCGTCCGTTGGGGTAAACTGTGTTACGTACGCTAATGAGGCTTAACCTTAACGTTAACGACGCTGAATTACATCGGGCTTTGGTGCTTGTTGATACATAAAGCCAAGATACTATTTAATATATTTGTCGTAAAATTTGTTTGAAGTCGATTTTTTATTGTACGAAAGGCTGCCAATGCTAGAGTGTTCCGCGTCCATTTTGTTACGATCGTCAGACATGCATCTAGCTAGCTATGCTCATCTGGATTTAAACTTTGAGCGCAGCTCGTGGCAGAATTGAATTGGCTTAATTAAATTAGAATTGAATGGAGTTAAACTGAATAAGATTGAATAGTAAAATGATGATGAAAAAATGCCTTGGATTAGATAATTTCATTGTTGTTTTCCGGTTCGGTGTCCTTGTTACAAACGTTAAATAAAAGGATTAACAATTGGATTTGGATAACAGTCATAAACAAAATTTCCCTTTAAAATATAGAAGATTGCTCTTGTAAAACTATCTTGATAAAAACTTTTGTTATTTATAATATGTGGTGTAAACGTATGTAACGGTGTCCTTTTTACTCACTCATGTAACTCAAACTGAAAAAACATCAGAATATTTTTCTTGTTTGTACCTTGACTGCTCATAAGTGAGACATGTACCTACATGATACAAAGTCAAAGGCAACTTACCCTTTGTGTGATACCATACACCTAAAAGACACTATGTTACATACGTTAGAGATGCAACTACATAAGTTTGAATGCTAAAAAAGTGGACTTCCTCATGACGATCTATCTTTACCCCTTTAAAGTAGCTTGCTTGAGAGATAAACATTGAAATAAAAGTGTCTGCATTATTCCTGACAGTTATTCATTTTTTACCATGTGTGTCACACTTTCTTCACCTAGTATTGTATATACACACATATGTAATGAGGAATGTCTCCCAAGGGACGATTTCACGTAAACGAGCTCTGAAGTTCACATAACGTAAAAAATCGCATTGAAATCGATTGAGGTTTTTGTGTATTTAGGTACCTTAATGTATCAAAGTTTGTGTGTGTTATTTTACTTTTTGTTGCAAATCGTCCTCGTTGGCTCCAAAAAGACGAGTTTGAACTCCTTTTGTAAGCGCTATATCGAGCCGCACCATTATCATTTAACATGCATGTTTGGTACTGTTAGAAAGGTCATGATGTGACCTCTGTAATTTTATTAATGACATCACTGTCTGATTACTGAATAATAAGATAAGTGCCCAAAAACTTAATACAGAAAGTCTCCTTGTTGCTAAGTCTAAGCCCTACGTCGTAGGATTCCAGCGAGCTGATTGGACGAACGTGCGTCAACGGGTTACTGAGCTTGCGCAGTTTGGATGTTTACCTCGAATGTACGTAGACAAGCGCCAAAGTGGGCGGTTTAAGCGCAGCCTGCCGGCCTGATTGTTGTACTGTGTGCTTTCGTGATTTTGCGTACCTTGTCAGCGTACATGTGCACGGCGCATGCACTGGGCATGGGATCGGAGCGACCGTTCATGCATTGTATAGTAGTATACGTCACGTTCTTCATGTACATGCATGATCGTTGTTTGACAGTGTTTGTTTATCAAACATTCAGAGACCCAGAACTTCTAAAGTAATTTGAGCATTGACGTTAAACTTTCACAGAGTATTCTTAAAGACATGGTCCATACACCTGTTAAATTTTGTGATTCTGGCCTTACCGAAAGATTACCGTTGCCACGGTAAGTTATTTCGTTCAAGTTCAGATACTATGTACAGCGCGCAAGTTCAAAAAATTTTTTTTGTTCGCAACGCGTACTTTTTTAAAAACCCGTTTTTCTCGTAAAACGTTTCTGTAACAATCCCACCAGTATCTCAACTTCTTTGTTTAATAACTTTGGAACGGAAAAAGGGACACATTTATGTTTGGCTTCATTGGAAAGCCCATTAAATGCTCGTTATGATGTATGCATATCTCCATTTTTCATATTTGGGGGACATTCCTCATTACGATAGAGTGAGTCACATATACTATTGTGCAGTCAATCACTATCACTTAGGGTAGAAGGACAAAGTCCAACTAGCTTTAATGGTGCTATGAATAAATATCATGACCCTACTTGCCATATTTATAAACAATCATTAAGGCTGTATGGGCAAAGTTTTCATCACTGATAATACATGTACCTTGTTATATTCTCATGATTTGTATGTGGCTTACCTTTTACTAGTCTTAGGTCTACCAGAGGCTGTTTTTGGTCGTCTACTAGATGTTGCTTTCATTTGAGTGAATCCTCGATTGGAACCCTCAGCTGTGTAAGCTAAGTACACATTGGACAAGTCAGGCTCACCATACTCTTTGTTCTTGTCCTTGTCTGGGATGGGTGTTTGTTTCCGCATATTATTACCTGTATATGCCACACATTTCTAAAAACAGAAAATAGTATACAAGTCGTATAGTAATACTATCATCTAAAGGTGATCCCTGGAGTGTATTATTTTTAGGGTTCAGCCAAGTTATTAAAATAGAACACTCCGGGGATTACTTTAAAAGTAAAGTCAATATTTATTTTATGTACAAGAAGATTGCACTAATAGTTGAGCAGCTCAACCTCGTATTTTGGGCCCTATCTATAAACATGGCTACTTGAAGTAATAAGTATCGCATGCCACTTAAGTCAGTGTTTACACTGCATGTAGATGCCTGTTTAGTATGCAGTAGTGTGATGGTATTTTTGGTTGCTTATAACAGAGGGATGCGATAGTAAAAATAGCGCATGTGACACACTCAACCAATCAAGAGATAGAATTAGTTAGATAAGCATAAATACACACAATTATGTTTTCTGGAAATATCAATTGTTCACCTATTGTATACTTAACACAACCACAGTCAAATTTCAGTTACAAATTATGTATTATAACATTATTACAGTTGAACTTCCAAAGGTCCTTGTTCGCCAGTTTTTTGTCCTCAGAAGCGTGTTGTGTACAATGGAGATTGCTTCAATAACAATGGGAACAACAGAAGGAACAAGAATGGTGTGTTTAATCAATCGGAACTGTCTCATTATGATGATTATTCTGTTTTTGTATGTAGTAATGCAATGATTTGAGCACATGTGCATAAAACCAGTAGCTAATGTTCATTTTGTAGTAACTTACTCTCCAGATCACAGTCATGCTCGCTGACATATTTGTTATAATGTCTCTCAATAAGGAATACTCACTCAATCATAATAATAATAATGGAGGCATTTTAAAGCGCTCTTACACAAGGTATCACAGCGCTGTACATTATTACCCCTGCTCATCAGGCTCCCTGGGGAGTATACAGCTCAATTGCTGCCATTTCGGCGCATATGGGCTAATCAAACACAACAACCAACTCTGCCCTCAATCAAATGTTTATTTAAGTGTCAAATTCCATCAAATAACTTTGAAAACCAATAACTGATTTAAAGAGTGAGAGCTATAGTGGAGTGTGTA
This sequence comes from Zoroaster sp. YZ-2022, assembly GCA_029582265.1. NCBI lineage: Eukaryota > Metazoa > Echinodermata > Asteroidea > Forcipulatida > Zoroasteridae > Zoroaster > Zoroaster sp. YZ-2022. Next base: position 12,237,530 of record CM055833.1, on the reverse strand, counting down.
GTGTCATGACTGAGCGGTCTAGTGCGTCGGATTCAAGTTTTGGTAGCATCAGAATGTGGGTTCGAATCCCAGAATGGCCGGTCGTGTAGCTTGTGTCCTTGAGCAAGACACTTAACCTTAATTGCTTTGTCCTTCGGATGGGATGTTAAGCCGTAGGTCCCATGTACTACAAACATCAGTGCACGTCAAAGAACCCATAATGACACTTATCATGCAAGTGTAGGGGTTTACCCCGGTGTCTCTGGTAGCTAATTGATGGCCCATTGAAAATCATCTATAGATGATATGGTTACCATCACTAAATAAAGCTTTATTATTGTTATTATTATTATTATTATTTCGCGTTAGCACAGCATGAAAAGAAAGATTTTGTTTTCCTTTCTGCCAGTTACACCTCAAGTCAAGCTACGTCCCGTAGCCTTAGATCTTGAGTGTCTTTAGCAGAATCCTTGCTGTCCCTGAGAGTGCCGCTTTCTGTATTAATTCTACTCTAACAGGTGTTCCTATAATGCCTTAGGGATTATACCCAGCGCTAACACTATCACAGGAATAACCTTGACTTGCCACAACTTACGAAGTTTTCTCGCTAAATCCTGATATTTCTGTACCTTCTCAATTATTATTACTATAGTGCTATACATACCAGTTGCCATTCCCCAATATCTTCATTCCAATGCACATACTGTTCAATCATTTGTTGAAATTCTACTGGGATAAAGCTATCAATAATCAGCATCTGTAAGCGCAGTTCTCTGCTGAGTTGACGTATGTTTTCTAACAGTCCTTCCATCTCCCTTTGATGCTCTTGTTGCATATCTGCAACCTTTATCCCAAAAAAAAGACCAACTCATTAATGTCTCCAAGTGATGAGTTCATAATAATCAAGACATAAATCAAATGATATTTCACCTGTAATTACAAAATTATTAAGGTTGTAAGCTAACTTAATGTAAAGTTGTTTAAAGGTTCCAATCAGCCTGAAAATTATTCTTTCTTGAGTGGAAACACATAACAAAAATATGCACTATAATTTACAAACAGCAACTTTTTGCTCAAAGTTTCACTATAACAATTGTGAATGCTTTTTTACACTTTTCTCATGACATAGACTAAGTCGAGGTTAATTTTTATCTTGATTCAAAAATTAAGTGTTCTTCTATAAGTAATTGACATCCACGGCAGAGATGGAATAACCCGGCAAATGAATCAATGTCCAAGTCCATAGCTTCAGATTCTAACTGGTTGAAGTACATTATAATGTATCAAATAAAAGATCAAGAGAGTGCCTTCAATAAAGTAATATCCACTTCCAGAGATGAAATATTACTGCATTATTAAATCAATGTACAGTTGAGATGATTTGAAATATTTTAAATCATTTTATTAACTGTATTTACCTCACTCTTAGCACTCATCAGCATACTCCATACTTTCTTCAGTTTTTTGGTCTTGCCTACAGCTTCTTCTTGTAGATTACCAAATTTCTCCTCAATGTCTACTCTTTCTGCCTCTTTCTCAGCCAGCTCTTGCCTCAAGCTTTCTTGTTTTCTACTACGTTCCTCTAGTTCTCTAGCAGATTCTTCTAATAGACGTTCTTGCTCCTCAGATTTCTTTAGCAGATCAACCCCTCCAACAATCACTTTTTTCTCAACAGCTTGAAGTTTGTCTTTAAGAATATCATGGTCATGTCTAAAGATTCAGATCAAGTAAAGAATAAAAAGGCATCGAACTAACAGTAGCTTTTAGTCTGCTTTTAGTCTTAATGAAGAATAAGACAATTTTTTTTAATAACTTGGATTACAGACCAGCCGCCCAAAAAAAAACAATTTCCAAAGGCTAAAGGAAACAAAAAATACTTGGAGTGCAGGGGCTCTATTTTGACTTTCCGTGCATACAGTGCACATTAGTGTACATGTATTTACCTCGCCGCACCATGCCGTAACAAGCTTCCCCAGGAAAACTAATTGACTGATAGATGAATGAATGTGACGACAGGAAAACTAACTGACTGATAGATGGATGAATGTGACGACAGGAAAACTAACTGACTGATAGATGAATGAATGTGATGACAGAAAAACTAATTGACTGATAGATGATTGAATGTGATGATTGGAAAACTAATTGACTGACAGATGAATGAATGTGATGATAGGAAAACTAATGGACTATGCCATTTAAGGCATTTGTTTAGGAAAGACATCTAGTCTGTGGGCTGGAGGGGTCTACCGTGCACCCCCCCCCCATAACCCACCGCCACCGATATTTTTTTGTTCCTTTGGATGTCCTAAACACGAAAAAAGATGTTAACATTGAAAATTTTGGGTTGCACTATCTGTTCTGGCCCACTATTGTTTACCCGTATAATGAGCTTATGCTGATAATTCTTAGCACTAGGGGTGGAAGAAGATCAAACATCTCGCCATTACTCCATCATGCCTTCACCTATTATCATGTAACTTGGTACAATTAATGTTCAGTCATATGTCGTCATGATGACGTCATCGGTTCTCGTGAAAACGACCGGTAGAGGGTGCTATAATTGCACGTATATTATGCATATTTTAATTATAGGGATTTTCAGAAAAATATCTCATTATAAATCATTTAGTTTTTATTGTTGCCACCAAGAACAAAAAAATTATTAATTTATGCCTTAAATGGGTTTGTCTATGTCTAATGTAACCACAAAAATGTGTTAACTTAGAAGTTTTTTGGATTTTCTATCTCTGGGGGCACTTATTTAGCCCCATGGTATTAAGATTAGTTGGACGTCCATTTCACTACATTTGAATAATCCTTTATTTCTGGAACATGCTTTGGCCTACATTAATCAAACTTGGCACAATAAAAGTTCATTCACAAGTCGTCAAGATGATGTTATTGGTTGTCATGGAAACTACCTCTAAAGGGTGCTGCACTTGGATGCATATCACACACGCACATGAATTAATGGATACAATTATTGTTTATTTTTAATCATTGTAGTACACTAGTTATCACTATGGGGATAAAGTATCATTAAGTTTTACTTCACAAGGATGTGTCATCTGTAATGTAAAGAAAAACGAAAAATAAATTTGACAATATTTTGTTAAGGGGTATCTGAAGCTCATTGTTTAGCCCTTACCGTGTCAAATTCAGCCGGGAATCCTTAGCATTTGGGGTGGGAGGGGATTACACAAACCTCCATTACTCCGTCATGCTTTGACTTACATTAATAAAACTTGACACATTAAATGTTAATGTATATGTCGTCAGGATAACATCATTGGTTGCCATAGAAACTACCTCTAGAGGGCGCTGTATTTTGATAAATATTATGCGCAAATGAATAAATGGTTAATATATTTCTTATTTTTAGCTATTGTAGTACACTATAGGGATAATGTATCATTAAGTTTTAACTGGATATGATATGTCAACTCTAGTGTAAGAAAAACAAAGGATAAATTTGAAAATCTTGGATTAAGTTGTCTCTGGAGATCAGTGTTTAAGCCCCTATCGGGTCCTTATTGAGCCAATAATCCTTAGCATATGGGGTGTGAGGGATTAAACAAACCTCCATTACTCCAGCATGCTTTGACTTACATTCATAAAATTTGGCACATGTTCTGTTCATGTATGTTATCAAGATGATTGGTTTCCATGGAAACTTCTGTGTTGTACTACATCTTCTGGTTCATCGCTGATTAGGTCTTTGTCTGTAAGAAGAGCTTCCTGTTTGGGATGGTGAGTCCACCTTTACAAGGAAGCCTCATTCCAGGCTGAATGGGAGCACCAAATCAATATGAAACTTCCTGAAAGGAACTCCTGAAAGGATACATTAACCTCGCAAAGTCAGACAGTGTTGGCACTTGTTCCGAAATGTGGCTTCCCCTAACATGGGGACTGCTGTGATGTATGAGCCAAGGCATCTGTCTGTCAGCAATTCATCTGCCATCCAAACTCAGTGACACACGTTTTATTTTCGGGAAGGGTTATTTATCCAATGGAAGGTCACTCCGGCCTGGTTTTAGGCATAGGAAATAATCAACCCGGCTTGAAAGGGTTCACATGGGCTATATGGTTCTCTCCAAACATGAATGTATTTTATCCACAGACATTGCCTACAGATGTGCTCAATTCATCATCTTGATTAGTCAGCTTGATTCACTGCTTTCCTGCGAGGCTGTGTAGGCTGGATACTTATTCTAGGGGTGGGTCGAAGGCACCCGGTTACTGTGTGCAAGGTATTGTTCAGGCTCCTGTCCACCACAGGTGTATGTTTGCTACTGCACCACACAGAAGAGCAGAATTCAGCAGAAATGTACACAGAAACTATATTGAAAGTGTGTAGGATAACATTGGCTCTCCTACATGTAGTTCTTGCCATACAACACAATGACGGCACAAAGGCACCCTGGGATCACCATATCCTTTCGGAGGAGTTTTGAAAAGTCCTGAGCCTTAATTCGTTTTATCCATAGGTGTTACCAACAGATTACTTCATTAGTTTGTTCACCTTCATTAGTTTGTGCGGGCCAGTGCCGGTTTGTGCCGTCCTGTGCCAGCTTGTGCCAGCTTGTGCTGTATGGCCAGAACTACGAGAGCCAGTGCCATGCTATGCACTTTCAATATAGTTTTGTTTACATTTCTGCTGAATTCTGTTCTTCTGTGTGGTGCAGTAGCAAACATACTCCTGTGGTGGACAGGAGCCGGAACAATACCCCTATGCAGTCACCGGGTGCCTTTGACACACCCCTAGAAGAGGTATACAGCCTACAGAGCCCCACAGGCAGGCTGCATTGAATCGATCCGCTAAGCAGTGAATCTAAGATCGCATTTGAATGGAACATCTGCGGATGAAATACATTCATGTTTGGAGAGAACCATATAGCCCATGTGAACCCTTTCAAGCCGGTTGATGATTTCCTGTGCCTAAAAGCAGGCCGGAGTGACATTCCACTGGATAACCCTTCCCGAAAATAAAATGTGTGTCACTGAGTTTGGATGGTAGATGAATTGTTGACAGGCAGATGAATTGTTGACAGGCAGATGCCTTAGCTCTGCCTTAGGGGAAGCCACATTTCAGGATGGGATGCGGAACAAGTGCTGCAGTGTTGGCCTATATTCCAACACTGTTGTATTGTCTGACTTTATGAGGATACTGCATCCTTTCAGGAGTCCCTTTCAGAAGGTTTCATAACTCCAACATATTGATTTGGTGCTCCCATACAACCTGGGTCTGCAATGATGCTTCCTTCAAAAGGTGGATGCAGCTTCCTTGTAAAGGTGGACTCGCCATCTCAAACAGGAAGCTTCTTACAGACAAGGACTTGGTCAGCAATGAACCAGAACATGTAGTACAACACAAAAGATGTTTCCATCAAAACCAATGATGTCATCTTGACAACATCTACATGAACCAAATTTTATGAATGTAAGTCAAAGCATGCCGGAGTAATAGAGGTTTGTTTAATCCCTCCCACCCCATATGATAAAGATTCTTGGCTGAACAAGGGGCTGATAGGGGCGTTAACATTGATCTCCAGAGACAACGTAACCCAACATTTTCAAATTAATCCTTTGTTTTTCTTACACTAGAGTGTCGTGGCCGAGCGGTCTAGCTTACCGGACTCAAGTTCTGGTGTTAGCAGCAGAATGTGGGTTCGAATCCCGGCCGTGACACTTGTGTCCTTGAGCAAGACACTTAACCATAATTGCTTCTCTGTGAAGGCAGAGTTGGTTGATTAGCCCTATATGCGCTGTAATGGCAGCAATTGAGATGTATACTCCCCAGGGAGCTGAGATGGTTTCATGAATGATTTATGAGCCTTATGAGCCTTATGAGCAGGGGTAATAATATAATGCGCCTTGAGCACCACTCAGTTGGTGGATACGTGCGCTATATAAGTCCACACATTATTATTATTATTATATCATATCCAGTTAAAACTTAATAATACAGTATCCCTATAGTGTACTACAATAGCTAAAAATAAGAAATACTTTTAACCATTTATTCATTTACGCAGTCTTCATCCAAATACAACGCCCTCTAGAGGTAGTTTATATGGCAATCAATGACGTCATCCTGACGACATATACATTAACATTTAATGTGTCAAGTTTTATTAATGTAAGTCAAAGCATGCCTGAGTAATGGAGGTTTGTGTAATCCCCTCCCACCCCAAATGCTAAGAATTCCCGGTTGAATTTGACACGATAGGGGCTTAAACAATGAGCTCCAGAGACCCCTTAACCCTAACTCCCTAAGCATTGTTACTGAACAATAAAAATCCTTCAAAATCCTCCAACTGCCTTTGTTGTCTAGGGAGTTAGGGTTAATAAAATATTTTCGTTTGACATTTGACACATCCTTGTGAAATAAAACTTAATGATACTTTATCCCCATAGTGATACCTGGTGTACTACAATGGCTAAAAATAAGAAATAATTGTATCCATTAATTCATGTGTGCATAATATGCATCCAAGTACAGCGCCCTCTAGAGGTAGTTTCCATGACAACCAATGATATCATCTTGACGACATGTGAATGAACATTTATTGTGCCAAGTTTGATTAATGTCGGTCAAAGCATGTTTGAGAAATAAAGGATTATTCAATATGAAGTGATATGGACGTCCAACTAAGCTTAATACCATGGGGGCTAAAAAAGTGCCCCCAGAGATAGAAAATCCAAAAAAATTCTAAGTTAACACATTTTTGTGGTTACATTAGACATAGACAAACCCATTTAAGGCATAAATTAATTAATTTTTTGTTCTTGGTGGCAACAATAAAAACTAAATGATTTATAATGAGATATTTTCTGAAAATCCCAATAATTAAAATATGCATAAAATACGTACAATTATAGCGCCCTCTAACGGTCATTTTCACAAGAACCGATGACGTCATCATGACGACATATGACTGAACATTAATTGTACCAAGTTACATGATAATAGGTGAAGACATGATGGAGTAATGGCGAGATGTTTGATCTTCTTCCACCCCTAGTGCTAAGAATTATCAGCACAAGCTCATTATACGGGTAAACAATAGTGGGCCAGAACAGATAGTGCAACCCAAAATTTTCAATGTTAACATCTTTTTTCTTGTTTAGGACATCCAAAGGAACAAAAAAATATCGGTGGCGGTGGGTTATGGGGGGGGTGCACGGTAGACCCCTCCAGCCCACAGACTAATCCTGGCCTGGCTGGAACAGCTTAGGGAGGGGAAAAACAGGAAAATCACGGCGGCTCTATGAGGTTAACCTATCAGTTGTTATCATGAAGATTAAGTACTGATAACAAATAAATTTTTACAGGGAAGGTACAACACTGGTTATGCTGGCAAACCTAATTTTACAGGTATACTTACACAACCAACTGTTCATTTTGCAATTTAGTTTGTTTTGTGAAAATGCATGGGGATTTTTCATATTCATTCTAACATGGACTTTACGAAAAAATAGTCTTTCCTTTTAACACTTGAACTGTGACAGAACCTCTGACAAAATTACTTCTAGAGGTAAGACGGAAACCATCATCAGCTTTACACCAAGTAAGTTTCACTTGGACAATTCGACCCTTCGGTTATTTTTGAAATACTAACTCTAAACTTTATAAAAAGTAAGGAATAGTATGTGGTAAAATTTTAATGTAAAAATCTTCCCTAAAATTTCAAAGAGAGTAAGCATACTAGTAAAATCCGTTTGGCAAACATTACCAATGTTGTATATTCCCTTTAACCCTAACTACCCCAAGTCCATCAAAATTCACAACCTGGTTTGGCTTGATTTTGGCAGATTCAATACTCCACAGTACACGTATAGCCCAGCAACTTGAGCATCAAAGTCCAACAACTGGGGTACCTTTTTACTGCATGTTGATGGATTTTGTTGGATTTAGGATGGTTTCTAGCAAAAATGGGTTAATGATAGTGAATAACAAAGCCAAAGCAAAGTACATCTTTTAAGACACAACTGAGTGATACTTACTGAGCTTTACGGAGGTCTCCTTCTCTACGTTCCAACTCCATCTGTACTTTGTTTCTTTCTTCTTCCTCCATATCTTTAGTTTCTTCCAATGCATGTCTCTCTTCATCAATACGTCTTTGCATTGCAGCCATTTTTTCTGGTGATAAATTCCGCTTTCCTGGAGATAAAAATTAGTTGAGGTTATACGTATGTATACAATTTTATTTTCCGAATTCTTTTCAACATTTAAGCAATTATTTTTTGTTGAATACAATGAGCATGTTTTCTTAAATGTTGGTGATGTGCTTGAGGTAATGTAACAAATCACAAACTGACATTACGTCAATTTACCATAGACAATACACTGTGAACACCACAGCGGCCGACAGAATAAAACGTTTTCATGAAGTGACACAAACTTTAGTGCGCAAAAAACACAGCGCAGTGGTTTTGCATTTTCATGAAGTAACACAAACTTTACATAGCGATTAATTGCTCAGTAATTAAAACGTCAGAGAGTCCAAAACGACCTATTTCCATAATTTGAATGTTCTATAGAGACCGCAAAAGTGACAACAATTCAAAAATATTTATTTTTGATGAAGAAACGTGTGTTTTAAATGCTGTTTTCTTCTAATTTTGTCTCGTAGGCAAGTTTGTGTCACTTCATGAGACAGGTGATGATTTTAATATTCATGCTTATTCTTGACACACGAGGGCACTCTTTGGTGAGAACACAACAGGAACTCGGTGTCACAGCAGCAGTGCACAAAATCAAAACCTCCATCCTTGCTCAAGAAAACAGTAGTTACACAAAATGTTTACATATTGGTATAAACCAAACACTCGGTTTAAAATTTAGAGAAATTTTTTAAAAGACAAGGAATTCATTCATTTTGTATACAAAATAAACCATGATGTTACACAATATCCTACTTTTTAGCATAAATATGCAAATTTTCATAAGTGCCAAAAAGTATCAAAACACCCACAAATTGGCATAAAAGGTATGCCAACAAAATAATTCCTATTTCATAGGCCACCACCTGTTGCAGTTGTTTTGTATCAATACATTTATAATGCCCATTGTACAACTCAGTCTGCTGTACACATAAAGTGTGAAGTATTTTTACCATTTACACTGGTTCTAAAAAGTATCAAATAGTTTACTTCTTAACACATGATATACATGTACATAGAGTTTGGATCAACCTTGTCCCCGTGGCTTTTGAGCAGAATCAACCCCCGAAATAAGGTACATTGATCCTGAATTCAAGGTTGCAATCCAATTATCTTCATGGTGATGAGTTCAGAAAATATTCGGTGTTGCTGCTTTTTCAGACATTGATTTAAGGAATAACTGGTGCAACGGACTCCGATAAGCCCCAAATATTTTGTTTTAATATGCAATGAGAAGGTTTGAGTCATCCACCACTTTTATCAGTAAAACTCTGTCTAAGCATGAGTTGGACAAATTCTTTTGTCAATTTAATGCTGGCAAACAAGCTTGATTGATAACTGTACAAATGACAAGAATCTACATGTATGCGTCACTTCTATTTACCAAGTGCCTTTAATTTGAGAAATGGGAGAAAATAAATCACTGAGTAAAAATCTGGACACCTCCATTTCACTCTGCTTCTCCTATTCCCAGTTGGACTGGCTGTAACCAAATGTTGAGTGAAGTTTGTCACACAGTTAGCAAGATAGGCTATCTTCCAGTCATTGATGCAAGCCCTACTGATCGTTCAACAGTGAATGCTATTCTTGAGAGAAGTTTAACAATAGCTGATACTTTGAACCTGCCGTCTATCGTCCTTGTAATGGATCAAGCTGTGTATGCCAAAGCTCAGGAAATTCGATGGCAAGGTAGACAAGATTTCACTGATCGCCTTATTCTTACGTCTTGGTGAGTTTCACACTTCAATGGCATTTCTTGCAGTGATTGGGAGCGATTCCGTGATGCTGGGCTTCTAGATATTGCCATTGACTCTGGCCTGGTTGCTGGATCGATCAATGGTGTTATGGAGTGGGCACCATTACAATCGTAGTATCCGCAGTCATAAGATAATATGCGACGCCATGCAACAGCTTCAGATGGAAGAGTACCTCGGGCAGTTACCTGATGATCAATATCACCATGCACAGCGAGTCCTAAAGAGTATTCGAGAGAGTTTCCCTGATAATTTTCGACAGTTTATTACATGTGAAGAAGTAAGCCACTTCACCAAGCAGTATGAAGAGTATGTCAGCACATGCATCAAGAACAATTCAACCTGTGCATTTTGGAATTCCTACCTTGAGATGGTTGGGTTGCTTCTACTCTTCATCAGAGCAACAAGAGAGGGCAACTGGGAGCTCCACTTATCATGCATTCGTGACATGATACCCTGGTTCCTTTCATATGGCAGTGTTAACTACTCCAGATACCTTCCGGCATACTACTTTGAGATGAAGGCTCTCCCCTCTACACACCCCCTTGTCTATGATCAGCTGGTGGATGGAGAATTTGCTGTTCAGCGTCAGACCTACAGTACTTTTTCCATGACAGCTTGTGACCAAATAATCGAACAAACTTTCAACCGTGATTCTAAGATGAAGGGGGGAATGACAGGGATCACCTTGAACAAAGGAGCTGTTCAGAGATGGATCCTTAGCCACCCACCTCGGGCTGCCATTTCAAGTGCATGCTACTCATTGGCAGGAAGGAATAAAGATTGTTCATCACACCATGATCTCCACAAAGCCAGAATTGACAAAGATGACCAAGATGTACAAAATGTTAAGATAACAATTGACAACTTCTGCAATCCCTTCAGTTCAGAAAAGGATGAGAAACTCATTAACATTTCAAGCAGATAGTTGCTTCAGAGATGATCAAGTCGGATATATTTTCTGCTTATGAGCGTGGGGATATCCGATTCAAAGAGTCTGTGAAGGCGTCTTGTTGATGGAAGCAAGGATATCTTTGATAAGCACAGTCTTCCTGGTGGCAAAACCTTTTCTTCCATGAAGGTAAAGGCAAAGTCAAGAGTTTCACTGGAAAATACCTCTATAAAGGAGAGCCGACGTCTGTTGGCACGTATGTTAATGGTAGGCACAGGAAAAGGGCCTAGAAGCTAAAGAGGTATTGCACTATCCTTTGTGCTCTGTGCCTGCAGCACTTGCAAAGTTTGATGGGAGTATGGCCAAAACCAACAAGGCAGCCCTGATGCGAGATCCTTCATATTGTACCTGATGCAGTACTCCACACAGAATCAAGTCATATACCCTGGTGTTGTTGTTATTGTGGATGCTATGGCCATGATACAACAACGACAACACTTCTCAGGGACATTTGGGGACTTATCAGATCTCATACTTCAGCAAGTAATGTCCATATCCAAAAAGAAAATGTACACACCGGATTGACTTTGTGGCAGACAGGTACAAGAGTGATTCTATAAAGATGTCTGAGCGGACCAAGCGGGGTTTATTGGTCATACCCAAATAAGAATCCAGAGGCGTGACCAGAAATTGCCCAAGCAAATGAAGAAATTTCTTTCATGTGGCAGCAACAAGGAAGGTCTGCTGGAATTTCTGGTTGATGATTGGAAGGTGTGTTCACCAGAAATTCTTGGTGGTGTTGAATTGTTTGCTACCCGTGGTGAAGTGTGCTACAAGATATTTGTTAATGAGGAAGGACAAACAGCCACAACAGAAATATCTGATTTACACTCTGATCATGAGGAAGCTGATACAAGAATGCTCCTTCATGCACTGCATGCTTCAAGTGCTTCAGATTCAAGTGCTTCTGATATCATCATCCGCACGGTCGATACTGATGTCCTTGTTCTGGCTCTGTGGGCTTCTATAGTTCCTCTCGAATAATAATCCATCTAACATTAGGCTCAAATGCCAAAATGATAGACACCAGTCTGGTCTCCCAACATTTTGGAGAAAAGAACAACACAGGCTATTCTGGGACTTCATCCCTTCACGGATGCGATACCGTCAGCAGTTTCAAGGAAAAGGAAAGTCAAGACCCTTAAGTTGATGTTGAAATCACCAAGGTACCAAATGGTATTCAGTGAACTGGGAGTGTCATGGTCTATTAGTGATCAGTTGGTTCAGGAGATCGAGAAATTTGTATGTAATTTATACGGATCAAGTGAATCAGACATCAATACCGTGCGGTATAATTGTTTCAGGTTTGATCACTTGGTGACACGACAATGCCTCCCAATAAAGACAGTCTAAAGCTTCACATCATGAGGGCTATCTACCAAGCAAAGATTTTCGAGTTCCTTGAGCAGCATATTTCAGCACCATCCCCAGGAATGCATGGCTGGACAGTATTGGATTCAGGAATTGATATGAAGTGGATGACCCTGCCTATTGCCCCTGATACAGTTCTTAAATATGTTCATTGTAATTGTAAAAAAACTCTGTGTAATAGCAATAAATGTTCATGCAAGAAGGCTTTCATCAACTGTACAGAACTTTGCCAGTGCTGTGAGTGTTCAAACCGTCCTACAGTTGTGCAAGATGATGAGAGTGACAGCAACACATCTGATAGCGAAAGTGATGAACTATAAATACAGCAACAGCTACAAATGTGTACATTTCAAATGAGATTTAGTGGATTAATTTGCCTCGTCTGCCAATAATGTTCACTTATTGCTGTCCTCATTTGCCAATACATGTATACTACAATTATTGTTATAACGATGTGTACATACATGTAGGTTATATCTTGTGATTGGTTGAGAGCATAGTGGTGTAGCCATGGGGGAGGGGCAAGGGGAAACTTGAAAACTTGATATTTCTAATTGACATAATTTGTCAAAAAAATTGTTTGGCCCCCCCCCCCCCACTCTGAAAATCCTGGCTATGCCACTGTGTCACATTATTTTTACTGATTGCATGAACACAAAATACTTTATAGATCGCTAAAGCACTATCCCATATATAGCCCATTGTAACCAACTAACTAGCCCATGGCAACAGTCGTGTATTGGTTTGATGCAGAATGTATTTGTGAGGTGCTATAACACAAACACTGTGTCGTTCATTCATGGTATAGTAAAACCAGCCTCTCTTGGTGACCACTGGAACATTTTCTATTGAATGAATTTTGCATTATATTTTCTATTTAAAGAGAATGCTCCGTGGATCACCTCAGGAGGTTACATGTAGTTTTACTGTACCACTTTTATCAGTCAATATTTGTATACTGTCTCCATTTGCCAATATCCTTCAATTAGTCAGATATAGTAGACTTGTCATTAATGACTAATATCTGTGATTTATATTTAATATAATCATTTTAGGCAAATACATACATGTAGCTATAAACAATTAAGTTAAACTAGAGAGCTGCTGCTTTTAGGTGGTCCAAAGGTACACATAATGTAACAATGAGACAAAAAACCTGTTTTCATTTAGTTATTTTCTTTTTCTTTTGTTTCAATTTGTTAATTATTTTATCGGGGGCCATGTTGAATTAATATGACAGGTGTGTCCATAAGATTTCAGGTACATTTCCAATGCAGGAAGACAATTCAGTTCCTCCATTACATTCAGTATTGGTTACAATTATAGAAAAAAATATAAAAATAAATGTGAACTCAGAAAGTGGTTTTGTATATAAATCAACATTTTTGTTAAGTGGACATGGATGCTCTTGGCAGCCATATTGATTAAATAAAGACTTCCACATGAATTTAAATGGCAATTATCAAAATCATTAGATACTCTTTTCACCATAATGTGTTTCAAAAGTTTAAAAAAATATAAAAAAATTGCAATGTTTTTAGTTAAATTCCTGCCATCTTGGATTTTTGGCAGCCATTTTGGATTTTCTCAGTCATGAACCTATATTTTCAGGAGAACATTGTATTTTCTGAAAGAGGAGGTCAATAGCTACATTTTGATGTATAATTCATGCCTTCACCCCTTAGGCTGCAGCAAAGTGGTATTTCTAGAGCACTTTTTTGGCTTCGGCCCATGGCCTATTGTGAAATGGAGCAGTCAAGATTTGACTTCTTGATATAATTCTACCTTTCCTCTCCTAAGCAATCAATATCTGTATGTAACTAGGTTTTTGTAATACAGAGCGGGGTGGGTGGGATCAAGGAAATCTAATAGTTATTGTATTTTTGGAAATTGTTTATTGGACATTGAATAATGTAATTCTGTCATTGGGCAAGTGCAACAAGGTCATATCCCCCATCCCCCATCCCCCACCAAAAAAAAACATATCTGTGCTTCGTAATGAGACATATCATGTGAGTGTGTATTGGTGCACATATTGACAGCACCCACAATGCTCTGCCTGGAGTGCACATTGTTCAATAGTGCACAGTCTTTTGGAGCAAAGGCGCAATGGGCAAAACTATTGGATAGCACTTGGTTGGTGTTAAACCAATCTGTGTGTGTGTGTGTGGGTAGGCACTGGCAAGGTTGTGGGGACCTATAACAAAAGGGATGGCAAGACCGCCGTATCTGTGGGGACATTTTCGTGTCCCCACAACGTTTTCGGTCCCCACAACTGTGTCTCAGAACGAGTGTATGTCCCCACAACTACGGTGCGTGACTGTGTGTGTGTGTGTGTGTGTGTGTACGTGTTTATGGTGTAAACCGAGGACATATAACAAAAGAGAACAATATGTCCTCGGTTTGCGCACGGTGTCCTCGGTATGTTTCGTGTACAAATCTAATGGGAGAAGCCTCAAAAAGTTAAAGTCCAACAACAAAGGGAACAAAAGAGGGGAACAATAGGATGTCAAACGGTGTCCTCGGTTTACACCATACACAAGACTGTGTGTGTGTGTGTGTGTGTGTGTTCAAGCACTGGCCGCGTTATGGGGACAGAGAACAAAAGAGGGATCCGGAATTACTTAGCTGTGGGGACATTTTCACTGTCCCCACAACGTTTTTAATCCCCAAAATCCTTTGTATTTTGTCCCCACAACGCCCCGTGCGGGATTGTGTGTGTGTGTGTGTGTGTGGGTAGGCACTCGCAAGGTTGTGGGGACATATAACAAAAGGGATGGCAAGAACGCCGTATCTGTGGGGACATTTTCAAGTCCCCACAACATTTTCGGTCCCCACAACTGTGTCTCAGAGCGAGTGTATGTCCCCACAACTACGGTGGGTGACTGTCTGTGTATGTGTTCAAGCACTGGCCGCGTTATGGGGACAGAGAACAAAAGAGGGATCCGGAATTACTTAGCTGTGGGGACATTTTGTGTGTCCCCACAACATTTTTAATCCCCAAAATCCTTTGTATTTTGTCCCCACAACGCCCCGTGCGGGATTGTGTGTGTGTGTGTGTGTGTGTGATATAATCACACACATTGTGAATGTTGTTCTAGCACACCTTTCCTTTTCTTTGTATGTTTCTTGCCGTCTTCTGTACCATCATCTTCTTCTGATCCAGTCTCATCACCTGAACCATTTTCAATGTCTGAACCATCTCCTTCACCTGAAATAAAACAACAAATATTTTGGTTATAAATAATGAGACTGATCACATACATTTAATAATTGTTGCCTGGCGTGATGGGGTCCATGGCGTTTTGTACACCCGAGGGGGCTGATGGCACCCGAGGCGAAGCCGAGGGTGCCATCAGCCCCCGAGGGTGTACAAAACCCATGGACCCCCATCACGCCAGGCAACAATTATTTTGTTATACCATGGTATTAGATTACGTTACCGAAGAAATCTTCCAGTAAACTGTCTAAGTCTGTAACTGGAAGTGTCTGGAAGTTGCTGTCATCTCGTCCCGTTTCGTTGCAGTATTCGCGAAGTATTCGTACTGCATGGTCGAAGCGAACAAATTCACACACAGCAGACAAGTTGTTTAGCTGGTCCCTACAGTGCATCAAATTGAAATATAGCGTGTTCTGCGGAGTACCAGCAATATAACAACCTCGGTCGCTGTTTTCACTTCTTGCAAAGTAGCACTTGTGAAAGAAATATGGGGATGATACTCCCGGGGACGATCAGGGTGATGTACCACTCTTGAGAGGTGAACATCACTTTTTGAGTGACGTCACGAGGGTAACATGAAGATTTGTGATTTGTCATGTGACAGGCTTTCGACCAATGAAATTACACAATCTAAGACCATGGTATAACAAACATATATGGTTGTATTGTTCAACAAAATTACTAAAATTGTACTGTATGTGACAACCAGCAAGGTGACAACTGACATGATAAAAAATTGAATGGTGACAACCCAAACCAACTTTTTTGGGGAAAAACCCAATCCTGACTCTGGTCTGAATGGGATTTGAACCTGGGTCCAAAGGGTTGGAAGGCAATAAAAGTATCACTACGGCAAACTAATCTCCTAATCTTCTATTGGGACAGCCATCATAACATCTAGCATGGTAATATCCAGTATGACAGTGACAATAATAGCTACATGGTATTTAAGCCTACAGAAAAAATTCATGAGCAAACTTTGGCAAGATTAATATGTAATTATAATATCCTTCACAACAGGGTTGCAATCATTTTTGTCAGAGCTCTTGATTTTGCAGTATCAGCCAACCATTATCAGTTTTGGAATTGTCCATTTGCATTGTAAATATATCATTGAAAAATTTAGACAATTGGATCAGGAAATCCCTGATCTATTTTGATTTACCTCTGTCTAGTCGTTTCTTGAGTTCTTCAATCTCTTTCTGAAATTGTCGTAGCAAAGCATCTTTGGGATCTTCATTTATCTTTGCATTATTCTTGATGTTCTTTGCCCTGTTAGCATAGCGCAATGTACTTATTGTTTCATCATAGTTATATTCAGCAGGCCCAATATTGGCACACTATGGAAGACAAATAATAACATGATGTTAGTAAGGATCTTCAAATACACCTTGTTATTATTCTGCATATTATAACGGGAAAGTACACCATTGGTATTCCCCAAAAATACTAATTATGTTCAGTTTCACATATATACCTTTTTTTGTGTACAGTTGATGATAGTATCAAACATCCCGTCAATTGTTTCTGTATAATTATTAAAATCCCAACTGAATTTATGCCTTGATAAGATCAAAATTCCACATGAGAATGAATACAAAGTTCTTGTTTGCTATCATTTCAAAGTAAAGTCAAATTCCCTAATTATGTACATATTAGTATAATGAATACAGAGTTTGTGTTTGCCGATCTAAATTTCTGAATGCATTTTCACTTTTTATTGTTAGGGATACAATGAAATGAGTAGTCTTAGGTCAAGGCGTCTGTGTGAGATTTGTTTGAACCATGCGGCATGACCAAACACATACGTGTTGTATTCATGATGCTGAAGACTTCTTGGATACATATCCTGTAATCTACATGTACTTCTGAACTTTTCCTTAGTTTTAGCATTAATAATTGACTTTCAGCAATTTTTTAGAGGTTGCTTTATAAGAAAACTATATAACATAGGTTAAATTATATAAACCATCATAAACTATTGTAGAAAGTTTCTCTGAACCCCATTTATCTTGAATTCATAAAAGTGCATGTACACTGTACCTGAATGTACATGTATGTACATGCAAGTTGGGTAAAACAAATGGCTCTCTTATTATTACATATATGACATAAAACACAATGAAGGGGGCCACTTTGCATCCGTCACGTTAGTTTTTCCAATGGTTGTTAATTATTTTTAAGTACCTGAAACCGACCAAAAAGTGTTTCAACATGTGAATGGACATGCAGGCTTATACTAGAACTAATTTGAGTTGATTTATTTTATTTTTTTAATTTTGTTATTAATTTTTTCACCCTCAAATTTCCATAAAAATTGGACGGAAAAAGTTACCTCACTTTTCCGTCCATTTGTTGATGGAAATTTTAGGGTAATTAAAAAATAATAGTAATAATCAACTCAAATTATCTTTAGGATAAGCATGCATGTCTATTCAAATGTTGTAAGTCTTTTTGGGTGGTTTCAGATATTTAAAAAAAAATTACAACCATTAGAAAAACTGCTAACGTGACGGTAGGAAAGTGGCCCCCTTTATTGTGTTTTATGTCATATACTACTCAAAACAATTTAGGGAACACAGGAATAATCTCAGTTAAAGCAAGATCATTTATTTCAGATAAACACAATGTTTCACAGAATTGATGAGAAACAACTGCACAATGAAAAAGATGATAAAGGATGCATGTAGTGATTACACATTTCATGACATGACTACTGAAAGAGAGAGGGGGTTGCAAATGAAAATCCCGGTTTATGGAACATTTCAAACCTATTTGATGTTAAAAATCCGGTGTTCCCTAAATTGTTTTGAGTAGTATATACATGTATGTTTAAATGGCCTTCCTGATTTTGCCCTTGCAAAGTAACCATTTCAGTGGACACAATCACCCCAAATTGTGTAAATAACACCGACAATATAGGCACTGTTGTATGTGTGAACGCAAGAGAGCCCAATTGTTTTCTCCCAGTGTACATCAAGCTTTCCTGAATTCAAGACAAAAGGGTTTCCAGTGTGAATATTCCTGATACTCTCTTTATTGCCAAACTGACACAGAATTACCTTTTTATATTTTATCTTAATAATAAATCTTCTGTTGTTTAGTTTCCTTATGACTTAACTTCTCTGAAATGAGGAAAAAGCAGTTATTGATATTCGTTTTGAGTCCCTCTTCTACACTCTGATTTGCTCAAATTGCATGTCAAAAAAGGAAGAGCTGCTGCCAAGGGATACTTAACTCTTTCTATGCGGAATTTTTTTTTTTTTTGTAATATGATACTGTAAACAATCAAGGTGAAGTGTGGGAATTATTAATAATTTGTTTATCTTTTGAGTATTGAAGAGAGTAAGGTATCAAAAAAAAGGTTATGACTCACTGAGTGTGAATATTGATATGGGGGTCATCTTGGGATTAGCCATAATGCATTGCAGCCATCCAAATATAAACTAACATTTATCACTGTTCAGAATAAAGATCAATAAAACTACACACGATTGCTTGAATGTATGCAGATATGCATTGTATAAACAAAAAGTGGTTTATCTCAGAATACCGTATGTCAAGGCAGGATAATATTACCCATAATGCCTAGTACTAGTAGCCCCCTGTTTATATTTAAAAAATCATAATTTACAACCTTGATACAACATACTTCATCTTGTTTCCGTTATGCAATAATGTAAACAATCCAGGTCGTGGGTAGAAATTATTAATAATTTGGTTATATTTGGACAACTGGTATAATCATTATTATTATGTGTAACGTCTGTCCAATTTTTACATTTGTTACTCGCCCTATTGCTGGTCCTATGGGCACATTTAGCCTGCAAGATTGATAGCTGTCATGGTCATGCCATGGTACATGGCATGCTATATGTCCATCACTGTATCGCTATTGCTGTCGGTACATACAACCTCAGATTCAGAGGCCTTACTGTCATTTTTACCCTGAAAATCATTAATTCCGTCGCTGTCAGTGTGTTCAAAGTCAACATTGTCTCCATCATCATCTCTATCATCACTGTCCACGTTATAATTCACTGTCCACGTTATAATTATAAGTGTTGTGCATCGTCTGTTGTGAGTTTCCCGGAGGCTGCCATTTTTAAATACAATGTGTGTGTAAACAGCATGTAATCAACGTTAACAATAAACAACTTTGCGAAGTTTCAGAGTATTTTGTCTGTTCTCATTGTCAATAATCAACATTTATTAGCTAATTTGCATTGGAAGTACATGACCTCGAATTCTTATTAGTCAATTGTGCGCTCGGTTGTCAAAACAAGTCAAAACAAGACCCGTTGTCAAGTGATGACGTTCGAGTGTTTTAAAAGGCTTGCCGTTCAGAAAGAGTTAAGGTCCCAGGAAAAATGTGACGGGCTCTGGCAAAACCCTAAACTTGGACCCAATTTTCAAAAGTGAGATTTTGGTATAGTTTGATTCTCTAGATTTTCCTCTTTCATTTGATACCAGATTTGTAGAAATCAGAAAATTTAGTATAGGGTTTTGCCTAGGCTTGGGCGATATTGATTTTTTTTTTCCATTCACGATATAAGTTGTCAAGCTCTTGAAGTGACTAGTCTTCCTTTGGCAAAACCATCTTGTTAGACATGATGGAAGTGTGTAAAATAAAGCACATGTGTAGTGTATGCAAACGAGATGCCAATTCGATGGAAAATTACCTTAAGTCTGTTCCTCAGACCAGCACAATGCATGCACCATGGGTTGCATCCACAGGCATGATACATGTACATTAAAATCCCTGATGTTGCTCAAACCCAGCACCTTGCCCGCACAACACATTCACAACTGTACCAATCGTTATGATCGTTAAGTAGCTACTTTGACATTCAGTTCATGCGTTAATAAACATCAAAGATGTAATGTATCTAAGTAAATTTCGGCACACAAAACTCAATATGAATAATTAATTAGTATATATTCTACACCCAGATTTTTTCAACGGATTCACATGATTCATGTTGGTTGACTTTTGAGGCCCCAAAAAACAGATTTCTGGGAAAAACAGAGAAATCAAATCCCTGATATACCCATGTGACCAGTTCTCTACCGATCAGAATGTCTAACTGTTTTGGGGTATTTATGAATACAGATTCAAATGTTCATATGCAATAAGCAGGAATATATATACATATCCATATGTATACACAGGAATCTAATGTACTTCAACCAATTAAAACCAGCATGTGTAGTATCTAAAGACTGTCTTTTTATTGAAATAAAAAAAATAATAGATTTCCAGCCTATTCAAGGTAACCTTTGATTGCTGGCAGTTTTTGTAGATGTAAAAGATAATAAATTCTTACCATAACAGTTTTGGCATTGCCACCCAATGAATCTTGGAGTAACCTGGTGAGCTTAGAGTTTCTGTAGGGTATGTGTGTGCTTTTACCATCCACCAGAGATGAAATCACATTGCCCAAGGTTGATAATGAAAGATTAATCTTAGTTGCTTCTTTCAAACGCTGACCTGTTGCTCCTGTCTTTGATTGTCTCTCAGATCCCTGGATTACATACAGAGAGTATTAAACAATCAACATGTACAACAACTGCTTGATGTATGCTTACCTCGATAAAAATGGTTACCAAGGAGGTAAAAAGACCATGGAAAGTAACATGCTGTACATCATTACATAACAAAGCAGAACATCATTTCACATTTGTAATAAAATTCATTTTTCCATTTAATTAAAAAATATTATTACAACCCAAAATGTTTCTCAAGTCTGTGAAAATGAATATTTGTTTATATTGCTAAGATAGTCTGTGAGCTTGTGGAGTCCATGTGCATTTCCGGGTACAATCTTTGAAACTTTCAGGATCTCCTATAAATATGTCAACAAATACAAAACTGCTTGATGCCATTTATTCCTATGGCTGCCATATTGAATTTTAAAATGGCCGCCATTTTTAGCACATTATGTGCATACTGTATGCATGGAAAAGGCCAAAATATTACAAAACTGATATGGATCTACATTTATTAACTCTGGTAACACTATCAAATTCTTTCATATGATATTAAAGGTGTTGCAGGCATTTGAAAATTCAAATTTGTCACCATTTAAGGCATATTAAAGATACTTTTTGTATCGTTTCAGTCAACAGGGGCTATCAAGCACTGATCATGAGTTAAAATAATTGTAAATGAATATTACATTAAAAACCATTGACTGATTAGCATATGGTGGATTTTTATATTTGTAACATGGATTAACCATATAACCAAAGTAATACTGTACCTTTAAGCATTTTGTTTTGTTATGAAATATACACATATAAATACATATATAAAAAGGAACAAATACCCTGACCACTTACACAAGTGCCACTTGTCAACCCAACTATCTTATTAATAATATAATACAAATATATAAGTACATGATATTTATAACTAAATTGTCTACCGACTATAGCAAAACGGAAATTTATGAAAAGAGCAAAACGTTCACAATCAAAACAGAAAATGAAACAATTTTCACTTGAACGCACAACAAATGACAACTAAAACCAAACAATACAAAAATAGTCTACTGACTACACTATTAGAACAAAGTGAACAATTCATCACAAACCTTTCCAAAGCAAAACTATCTCAAATTGAAAAAATGCTCTGTGTAAAGGTTTAAACCAACCCGTTCAACTCTTTTGAGTGACGTCCTCCAAAGGAGAATGAGAATTGAATTCCTAATACATAACAAACCTTCCAAAACCCATCCGTTCAAACCACCATCCACTTGGCATCCAAAAACTATTTGGAAGCCACAAAATATGAACTTGCTCGCATTCGTCTGAGAACTCAGAAAAAGAACATGACAAACCCTGAACTATCAGCCCTCAAATATCTGAGGAACAACCTTGAAATCATGATTAAACCAGGAAGAGGCATCTTCATTATGAACCGCTCCGACTACCTACAGGTTGGATACAAACATCTCGAATCAGAGCACTACATTGAGTTCGATCAAGATATTACACAAGAAACCATCCTATTAGTTCAATAATGTCCTAACCTAAATGAGAAACAACACACTCTCGACAAACACACTCTGGCATGTCTCGATCCGAGCTCACAGGCATGTCACATTACAACAATGTATTTTCTACCGAAAATTCACAAAACATCGCCAACAGGCACACCCTTTGTTGGAAGACCAATTATAAGTGGATGTTCGAGTCCATCTGCCAAAATCTCAGAATTTGTAGATCGTTTTCTACTCCCTATAGTAACCGCCCAACCTGGATATGTACGCGACACAGCAGACATACAGCGGAAACTCGAAGGAATAACATTTCCACAAAATGTGCTTATCACAAGTATTGATGTTGTTAAAATGTACACAAATATCCGCCAAACCGAGGCAATAAACTGTGTATGCAATGCCATCGACCAAACCAACTATCCATAGTTCATTGAAAAATACTGGAACTAATATTCAACAGAAATTGTTTCCAATATGGAAATAAAATCTACCTCCAGAAAATCGGTTGTGCAATTGGCTTAACAGCCAGTCCAGAAATTTGTGACATAACATTATAATATATATATGATCTCGAAAATAAAATCCTACAACAAGCTGATCACATTCAAACATGGTGGCATACTACACACAAAAGTGTACACCAAACCTACAGAAACATACCAGTTTCTACACAGAACCCCATCACACCCACCCCATGTGTTCAAAGCATTTATCTACAGAGAAACTCTGCGATATGCTAGAAACACCATGAGGGAAATTTCACAGAAAAAGTCAAAATTTCTCACCAAAAATAATTAGCCAGAGGCTATACTCAAACTGAGATAAACAATGCAACACAACGTATCACTGGCCAACCAGCCAAACTGATTCGCAAATTACCAAAAGATAAACAAAACAACTACTTATAATCCGTTCGTAAACCACAAAAGATGTGAAACAAGCATGAAACAAGCAGTAAACATTGGCCTCTGCCAACAAAACCAACAACTCACGGAAATATTTCCAAAACAACCCTTTGTTGCATTCAGAAAGGCTCAAAACTTTAATTAATCCGAGTAAATCTCACAAATACAGATCCAAAAGGATCAACTGAGAAACTCACTCCCAGGGACCCCAGGGGCCAGTTTGAGATTTTCATGTCAACATATAGAGCATTTTCTCTAGATTTTGATGGAAAAAGAAAAATCCTGAAATGTTGGGAATATTTTATAAATTTGGGAGGTCACTTTTGAAAATTGGGTCCAAGTTTAGGATTTTGCCAGAGCCAGTCACAGGCTGGCTTTTTTGAAGAAAAACACTTAATGTTCTGCTCTCTTTATCAGAGGAACAAATCACATAAACACAACAAACGAATGAACTCATACAAAACGGACACATTAATTACAACCTTTTGGAAAAAATCAATTATGTCTTATCCAAAAATAAGACAGGAGACAATCTGGTCAGTAACTTCTATTGAACCAGTTCTTGCAACTGATGATTGCCTGCAATTGAGGCATGAAAGCGTAGCTATTGCTACCAAAGGATATGAAAAAATATCCTATCTCTTCAACACATTTCCCCTTTTTTGACCAATCAGTAATTTTTGGTCGGCCTACCGTCAAACAAAAGGTCAACTGTTCCCACAAACTATATTGTCAAACCGACAAACAATGCAAATAGTCTGTTACGGACCCATATCATCTTGTACGAAAAATACAATTTGAAAAACAAATCAACAAAGATGTACCGTAATTTCCGGAATATAAGCCACGGCTTATACGTTGATTTTGACCCGGTAAAAGTTGCCTGCGGCTTATACGCGGTGCGGCTTATACGCCGAGGTATGAATCTTGAAGAACAAAACACAATGCACAATTAAGCAAAAATCGTTGGTAAACAGACAGAAACAGAAACCTAAAAACCTTTATTGTTCGTAACGAAAACGGTCTGGCAGGGCTTGTGCGAACTTTTTTCCTGACTAGACCACCGGGCTAGTCAGATGTATTTTTGACTAACCCTCACAAATTTTCACTAGCCCGACCATTTACACCACATGGGAAACTGACTGGGTATATTTAGAAAGATGAGTCATCTGATTCGTCTTCATCCATGTCGGAGTTATATCTGTGTTTCTCCTCCTCTGATTCATCTTCATCCACGTCAGAGTTACTGTGTTCCTCCTCCTTGTCCTGCTGCTCCTCCTCTTCCTTCTGCTCCTCCTCCTCTTCAGATGAGTCGACATCTTCATCAGATGATACATGTAGGTCGTTATTGACGGGATCCTTAGAGTACCTGTGTCTACCGCCATAACTGTTCCACAGGTCAATTGCTGGTGTGGGATCAAAGTCTTGTATTTGCGATGCATGGACCGTCACCTTTGGATTGCTAACATTGATAAATCTCCACATTGTTGCAATAAGTGGGACTAGAGCCACACTATTCACTTGATATTAACGTCATGACAAGAAGGAAAACTTTTATGACGATAGTGGGCGTATAAGCGCGCCAACTGGTGGCTCCGGCTGCATCAGCACATCATTGACTTGTGCTGTCGTCCTAAACAACGTCCTTCGCAACAGCCGAAGCCACAGTCACCAATTCGGTATGTCATGCATGGTGCAGTTCCCGGACACCGAAACACGCAATCACGTAAAGAGCGTCGGGTACCATTGATTCAGTGATCGTGGACGCGTGGAGCTGCTGTGTGTGTGTGCATGTCGTATGTGTACTGTAACGTCGTTTGTATGCCCATGCATACACGCTCGTCCCGCTCTCGACATGCTCGATGTTGTTGTTGTACTTGTAGGTCATTAACGTCAAACCAAAATGTGAGTCAGTAATGAGTAATGACTGACAAAATTAACGACAATTAACACTCCAACGTTGAAGTTTATTTTTGTTTTATTCACATATTAAAAATCAAATATCACATAACAGCTAGAAAATTACAAAGGTAAGTTGTTAATTTTTGACTAGCCCGGCCGGGCTACCCAGAAGCAAGTTTGACTAGCCCGCGGCACTCTTGACTAGTGTTTGTACGCCGGGCTAGTGTCTAAATCGAGCCCTGTCTGGTCATTGTCACAGTTTTAGTGGTCCACAGAAAACCCATGAGCCATATACATGTATGCGGCTCAGGCGGGCTATACTATACTCAGTTATCGCGTATCGCCGCCATATTTATACAACGATTCACTTAGGAAACTGATTCCCTTTCCCAGACCCATCAGAAAGGCATTACTTTTCCAAAGATGGGCACCGGTGAAACCACAGTGAAACATCGACCCCAAAAAACATGAATATGTAACATAATGAACATATTCATGACACTCGATCAAACAGCCAATGAAACAAATATAAAAATGTTACTAGGCAAATTTATCCAATTACTACGTGCGGAAATGGCACGTGATACTGGGTCCTGAATAACCATGAACTACAGTGTACGTGCACATTGCATGCATTGCACACCGTAGTCTACAGCTGACCGCACGGACCATGAACAGGCAGCGGCACTCGTGTCAGCTCAAACACGCATTACCACTATTGACGGAACAGGTATACAATTACAAAGGACTGGTACACAGGCAAGTGAACGTCCCCTATTGGTTGAATGATCCGATTTCTACAACGCTCATGGTTATTCAACCAATAGATGGCTTTCACTGTTGTGTTATTGTTATCAATGCCTCATAAACCACAAAACTTGTTGGAGCTAGGAAAGTTATTTGATACATTGGATGACTGGATTCTTTGTAGTTTGCCGCAATGAAGAATTAAATATTATTTAATTATGATCGGTCAAATTAAATGCACTTGTACACCATAAACGGCTCTCGTTATTTAACTATTTAAATGGGGATAATTTGAGCGGGAATGGCCCCGTCTGATGGTTTAGGAACTGGCCCTCGAGTTTCCATACGGACCATCGGTAAATATCCACTTAAACACTTTCAAAAGGAATAATTAGCTTTGGAGTATATTCATTCACGATCTCAATAAAAAGGTATTGACTTCTATTGTGTCTCTTTCAATACATTTGGACTCGAATGCAACACAATGACTCCCTTTGTGGCGATGTACCGACAGTGAGTGGCGTCCGGCGGGCCTCTGTGTGTGCGGCTTATACGCGGTGCGGCTTATATTTTGACGGAATCTTGTTTTGGTGATTTTGGGGTAGTGCGGCTTATACACCTCGCGGCTTATATTCCTGAAATTACGGTAGTGTCACTGAATGGGATTGCAATTCTTTTAAACAAAAACTCCTGTGACAGCCACTGTAGGTCACCTTTCATGTCAGCTTTTAGAAATACAAATTTTAAGACACGAGAAAAATATTACAGAACACCGAAAAACTGACGAAAACCCACATGGCCCAATGGTAGTCATGTACCTTGACTCTCCCACAATACTCATAACCGATCCAAAACAACAACACTGAGGAACCACACAAAATATAACTTCGTTGGCAAGCATCAAAACATGAAACTAAATAGGTTTTTCTACAAATGTCTGTGGCAAATTTCGTACCAACAGTGTATGACTGTTAAGAATAATGTTATTTGTTCTACTTACGAAGATATTGTGACACAAAACAGTTCAATGATGGGATTGCACCGACGCATCGCGACATGAATCACGTAACCATACATGTGCACTGCATGTGATTTTCGGATACAGCGTGAAGTGACACATGGTAGTGTCCTGGCTGCGAAATTGACACTAATTGATGAGAATACTATTGCACACAGTGGTAGTGGTAACAGGAAGGATTCCGAAAAATGCGCTGTGCGTCAATTGGGAAAAAGTGTAGGCTTTTAGTTAATCTTCGTTTCGTCGTCTGCATTTTAGTTCAAAAAATGCCTCGAAAAACATCATTCCGGTGATAGAAAAAAATGGCATCAAGTTGATTTGGATTCTTTATGGTTTGAAGAATAATCCATGAAATTTTCAAAGATTGTACCCGAAGTTGCATATGGGGGACTTTTTTCGACGATAAGCCCACAGACTAAGAGATCACAAATCAGTTTACTGGGTTATAATCTGCAAACAGAATACACATGGCTAACAAATGGTTCTTTGAACAATTTTACTAAACATCAAAGGTCCTTTTCAGGGCTACTTTAAATCATGTTTGGCTCAATTTGGGTGTTCAAAGACCTGATTAAGTTTACTCACAGCAAGATCCACCATATGTAACTTGCCAGCTCGTACATGCTGCTCCTTATCTGGTCCTATGTCACTTCTTTCAACAGTAATACTGAAGATTGCATGAGATCGTGAACTGTGCTCATTCATATTAGTAGCCCCTACTGAACCTGTAATTGTCAATATTATTCAAAAAATTATTACCTGACAGAGGTTTTACTGCAATGGGATTACAACAAGAAACACATCAGTTGTCAAAATCAAAAGTGTATATTGCATTACATGTAATAGCATACATGTTCTTGCATCTTACAATTACTTAAAACCATAATCACACTTGGTTTATTAAAGGCCTTTTTAGTTATTTAAGATAAGACTGTCCACTCTGCACATCAAGCCCTCTGTGGTGAAAATGCAAATTTATGCAATAGTCTTTCATGTAGTTTTTAAGCATTTAATTTGAAGTGATGTTTCATCAGATGCCCTATTGATCAACAGTTGTCTACAAACATATCGCATTGCACTCTTAACTACTTATACACATAATAGATAATGTGTGACACTTGTGACAAAAAAATCCCCCTCCCCCCGCCCCCCCCCCAAAAAAAAAATATATATATATATATATATATATATATATATATATATATATATATATATATATATATATATATATATATATATATATATATCTTTCTGGTAATGAAACCAAGCAGCAATAACACTTAGCTCATAAATAGAAACCTGTGAAAAGAAGCTTATGAAGTAATGTTCAATTTAGATGTGAGAGGAATACCCTAGATGTACAATGGGATTCTCAATATCAGGTCCATTACCCACCGTCTCACTTTCATTTCTTCCCATAATACCACTACTGTGGATGGATGTTGGGAAGATTTGAGCCTGACCTAGCACTATTTTGTAAGACTATGGCCCTAATGCACATAAATTGCTTGTGTGTGACTTAACAGTATGACTCATTCATACTTAATTCATATTTCAGACACAAGCCTATATTAGGGAACCCCATGTCACCATGTTTTAGGCAATCAAGACTCAGATTCTGCAAGCAGTTATAAACATATATGTGACTGGCTCTGTCAAAACCCTAAACATGGACCCAATTTTCAAAAGTGACCTCCCAAATTTATCGTGAAAATTAACAATGTTCCCAACAATGTTTCATATTTCCATCAAAATCTAGAGAAAATGCTCTACATGTATATGGTGACATGAAACCTGTTCCCTCAAACTGGTCCTGGGGTCAGTTTTTGACCTTTTCATGGCTGTTACGCATTATGGTAAATGGTAAAAGATTCGGGTTTTGCCAGAGTGGGTCACATGTACATGTATATTGTGATGACTAGTCAGTTTTTCTTAAATCACATGTGAGCTACCAGTCTAGCACTGGATAGTCATGTCCTGCCACACAGCCTCCATCACCATTCTGTTGAGCAGAGAGATGTTGGATTACCCTGGCTCTCAAAACCATGCAAGTCTGGCAACACAGGGTTCAGTCCACTATGAGGATCTCAGATTTAATCTGGAGTTAATCTTGTCTTGATTGGTTTAAACATGGTGACATGGGGTTCACTGATGCAGCTCATGCAATTGTCTGTATCATGATGATATTTAAGTTACTTATCCTTCATTTCTTGATCCTCTGGATTATAAATTTGTGCTGGCAAAACTGGCACAGTTTTTAAAATAAGGATTTCCATGAAAACACAGAATTCACAAGCCAGAAATTGTTTACACAGGGCAATTTGAGTACATGGGTAATATTCTCACACAGTGGAATACATGTATACACACATGCGTACATGTATGTCGGAAGGATTAAGCAAATAGCCTTACTCTTGCACAAAGACCAAACTAAACTAAATTAAACTACCTAGGCCATGACATCTTGAACAAAATTTGTCTGTAATATACATAGTAATTGTTTCTTCATGTTATACAAAGCATATACATGTATGTACAATAATGTAGTGTGTAAGGTCTTATGGTCATGCTGACATTATAAAAATGATGTCTTCCTACATGTGTACTTACGATGGCTATTTCCAAGTGTCGTTATTCTGTCCATGTCATCTGCATTGTTCACAACAAAAGCTGACAAATCTTTTACATAAACTCCAATGTCTGGGCGCTCTTTTACCTAAAAGAACCAAGTGCAACTAAATTTAAAAGATAAAAATTATATCTGTAGAAACATATTACATGTATGTATTGGTGCTGAAGTTACCCACAATAACATTCTGCAATAATATTGACTTTTAAATGCATCAAATTTTGACCACTCTTGATTATTCACGACTCGGTGTATATCTTAAATTCCCTTAAAGTATGCATATAAACAGCAGTAAATGTATTCCAATTTATTATTTCAGTAGATATTAAGGTGAAGCAATGTCACTTTTATAGTTGACCCATTGTAAACAAAAATGCTCCGATTATTATTTATACTAAAAGGAAGCAATTATTTAATGAGATCTTTGATAACCATTCATTCTCAATTCACCTACAAGTAGTATGTAAGGCTACATAAATGACTACCAAAGACCAGAAAACTCACAAACAGATCTGTCAAACCTGCCAGTGATCCATGTATGTAGCATTAATGCTGCACAAATTGTGTAGTATGTGACTGCTTTATTTTAGTGTCCACATTCACAATGCAAAAATGTCATTACTAAAACAGAGAACCAGGTAGTTTTTCATTGATTTCCTCCAGAAATGATGGGGGTTGTGTCAAAAGTATAGAAAAAAAGTGATGGAGGTTTTTATTTTGTTTTAATTTAAATTTAAATAATTATCAATCTAATTATCAATCTAATGTAGGCCAACATGTATTTTGGGGGTTCATTTAAAAATTTATAGGAAAATTTGCCGACATTTGAGGCTGGTTACACCCAAGACAATTCATTGTTTTCCACAGGACGGACGAGGATAATTTATGGTCTTATATGGGCCTCTGAACTAGTAATTGCTGCTTGTTGGTTATTTGTTTGCTGTTAATTGTCACAAACAATACATTTGCTAAAATCATGGAATCCCTGTGTTTATGTAACAATGTGTGTGCTTAATTACTTAAAAGCGACCCCAAGTTATGGTGTTCGCTATTGTCTGTGTCTTGCAGCTTGTGCTGGCTGCCAATGGGGACTACACATGTAACAATGCTTGATTACGACACCAGATTAGCACCCGGAAAGATAAAACAACAGATAATCAAAGACCCTTTCAAACAAAATTACTAGCGATAAGTTGTTGGTCATTAAAAAAGGCAGCTGGCAAAAAACCCTTGTCTATCAGGAATCTTGCAATTTTGACACATAGAAACATGCACAGATAGTTCGAGACCAAGAAAAAACCTTGTCTAAACCAGAATCTTGTTATTACTGAGCTTGAATTAACGACAGTTGACTGTACACATATATCAGATCATGCTTGTTACAAAAAGAAAATCATCAGGAAACTGTATGATTTACTGGACAGTTAATACTTGTAAAATTGGAACAAGTGGTTTAACCACTGGATTTAAGAGATACAAATATTCAGGGATGAACATGACCATAATTTGTTCATGAACATCTGTGATTTTATTTTTCTATGCTGTCTGCTAGCTGTGGCTATGGATAGTCAATTTGAACATGTTCCTTATAGAAAAAAAACTAAGTTTTTTCCTAATTATTAGATGTTTACTTGTACAGTAGTGGAAAATTACTGAGAATCCAAAACATAATTATCATGGTAATACTGTAATGAAAAGTAAATCTACATGTATTAGTTGAGAAAATGATAACAGTACATATTCACATTTCAAAGTACTTTATTGCATAAATTATAATTACCATCCATTAAATTGGTCTTTCAAGAATGTTGATTAGAGCTTAAACAAACAATATCATTTTATTTTTACAACAGTACAAAATTATTAAAATTTCCTAAATCCAAAACATCTTTTACAACCATCTAGATTTAGATGAAGCATGATTCAGCTCGTTTTTCCTTGGGTAGGTTTTTTGAGTCCCCATAAACTTTTACATTTTGGGATGCACATTTATAACAACATTAATTTTTTTGATGACCACAATTGTGTGCATGATCACAGATTAAGCTTCAACATTAAACAAGATATTCCTTCATTAAAACAAACTGCAACACCAAACTTGTAATTTAATGGTTAAGTTACCGTCCAGTTGATTATCCTGCTCATTAGTCGATACGCACTCGCACAATAGTAGTACATGCATTCTTTTCTCTACTTCCGGTTTCAAAGCTGGCATACATTTTCCTTGATTTTAATATTCAAAAGCGATCCTTGAAACAGACATTTAACCAGTTCACGTCGGAGGCCGTGTATACACGCTTTTTTTTTTTGCACCGCGGATCGGAGAGTGTCTATACACACCATAGGAAATTCGGGAAAATTTGTATGCATGCTCGGTTGACGTGGCAACAAGCCACGCGCGTAAAGTGCCATGCACGGAAGACGTGGCCACACGCTGTGGATGCTTCCATTGTCCTTTCGGGTGACGTAAAAACACGCCATTCTGACAGTGCTCGTGCTTCGGTTGACGTGTTATTGTGCAGCAGATGTTCGGCACAATAGCGGGGGCCGTGTAATCACGCTCGGGGAGTTTTTTCTTTTCAGTAACTCTTGGGATTGTTTTGTTTTCTTGTCATGGTGGAAATTTCCATCAAAGCAACAGCATGTACTGGTGGTAATGGTATAAAGGGGGCTTGCAACCTGTGTTTTGGACTTTCATTACATCAAATCATGGCGTCTGCAAGTAGAACAAATGACGTCATTTCAAGTGGGTCCGAAGAGCAATATTCGGACTCTGATTTATCTGCAAGTTCTGATTCAAGTGAGAGCGACAACCCAAGTCCTCCTACCGTGCGAAAACGCATAAAAACAGTTACTGTTCCAGCTCCAGCTGTAGTATGGAGACAGCGAGATATTTTCCCTCGCCGTTTTGGGTTTACGGCCAATGCTGGTGTTGCCGCTGCAGATTTGGATGCATCTAGCACGACGCTCGAAGTCTTCCTCAAATTTTTCCCTGACGAACTGTTCAAGCACATTGCCGAGCAGACTAATAAATATGCTGAGGACAACATGATGATCAATTTGGACAGCCACCAGAGACTGTGGTTCAACACGACCGCAGACGAGATCAAAGCTATGGTGTCGCTGGTGATTTTGATGGGCATCACGACCAAGCCACACATCCAAGCCTATTGGGCTAGAGAGCCAATGATACAGAGCCCGTTCTTCGGTAACACCATGCCCAGAGACAGATTTCTCCAGTTGCTGAAGATGGGACCGATCGACTTTTCAAACTGTGCCCAGTCATCAATAACCTCACAGAGAATTTCAAGACGGAATTTCAAGACGAGTCGCTGTGGAAATTCCACGGTCGTCTGAAATTCAAACAATACAACCCTTCCAAACGGGCCCGATTTGGCATCAAGGTCTACAAGACATGTCAGAGCACCGGGGATGCAGCCGGCTATACGTGGAACTTCAAGATTTACACCAGCCAGGACCAAGGTGCTTTGCCCACAAGTACCAGTTCTGTTCTTGAACTCAATGAAGACCTTCTCGACCAGGGGTACATCTTCCTTGATAACTGGTTCAGCAGCCCCGACCTCTTCATGCGGCTCAGGGACAGGCGGACCAATGCCTGCGGGACGGTCAGACTCAACCGTAAGCAGATGCCAGCGGACTTGAGAACCGTCAAACTGAAGCGGCGCGGAGAACGCGCTTTTAGGTCCAGTGACAGTCTTCTGGCTCTAGTGTGGAAGGACAAGAAGGATGTCTAGATGCTTTCCACGATGCACTCAGCATCAATGGATGAGACTGGCAAGAAAGACAAATCTGGTAATCCAATCGAGAAACCTACTTGTGTCATCGACTACAACCGCAGGAAATGTGGAGTTGATCTTTCTGATCAGTTTTCATCTAGCCACCGCAGCATGCGAAAGTCCATCAAGTGGTATAAGAAGATTTTTTTCTACATGGTGGACATGGCTTTAGTGAACTCGTTCATCATATACAGAATTGTGAGAGAGGACATCAGTTACACCGATTTCCGAATGTCCCTTATCAGCGAAGTTCTACATAACGCCACTTTGCCAAACTACAGCATACGAGGTCGCCCACACGCCCTACCGAGTCCCAACAGACTGATTGGCCGGCACTTCCCTGTCACCATACCGCCGACAGCTAAGACAGCGAGTCCCTGAGGTGTGTGGTTTGCAAGTCCGACGGGCGAAGGCGCGAGACAAGGTATGCATGTGACGTGTGTGACACTCCCCTGTGTGTGCACCCTTGCTTCAAGATTTACCACACCGAAAGTAATTATTGAACTTGAAGAACATTTGTAATCATTGATAATTACAGTACAGTTTTCATTGACACTTTTCTTGTACATTCTATTTTCATTTTTCGAGCAAGAAATCCTTAGTTCCAGTATAAACAAAAAGAATAGACCGGGGCTGTTCTTTTTGTTTATATTTGACCGAAAGTATTTGTTGTCATAAAATGAAAATAAGATGTCAACTTTACACTGTATTTTCATCATTGATATTTTCAATAAGTACTTCGAGGTGAAGTACTTGGAAGTAAATTGTTGCAAAGCCATGATTTTGATGTAATGAAAGACTCATGTAATAACTTTTCATTGAAAATTTATTTTTACATTTTATTTTCATGTTATGAGCAAAACATCCTTAGTTCCAGTATAAACAAAAAGAATAGACCGGGGCTGTTCTTTTTGTTTATATTTGACCGAAAGTATTTGTTGTCATAAAATGAAAATAAGATGTAAACTTTACACTATTTTCATCATTGATATTTCCAATAAGTACTTCGCGATGAAGTACTTGGAAGTAAATTGTTGCTCTGACACGTCTTGTAGACCTTGATGCCATGATTTGATGTAATGAAAGACTCCTGTAATAACGTTTCATTGAAAATTAATTTTTACATTTTATTTTCATGTTATGAGCAAAAAATCCTTAGTTCCAGTATAAACAAAAAGAATAGACCGGGGCTGTTCTTTTTGTTCATATTCGACCGAAAGTATTTGTTGTCATAAAATGAAAATAAGATGTAAACTTTACACTATTTTCATCATTCGCGATGAAGTACTTGGAAGTAAATTGTTGCAAAGCCATGATTTGATGTAATGAAAGACTCCTGTAAAAACTTTTCATTGAAAAATTATTTTTACATTTTATTTTCATGTTATGAGCAAAAAATCCTTAGTTCCAGTATAAACAAACAGAATAGACAGGGGCTGTTCTTTTTGTTTATATTTGACCGAAAGTATTTGTTGTCATAAAATGAAAATAAGATGTAAACTTTACACTATTTTCATCATTGATATTTCCAATAAGTACTTCGCGATGAAGTACTTGGAAGTAAATTGTTGCTCTGACACGTCTTGTAGACCTTGATGCCATGATTTGATGTAATGAAAGACTCCTGTAATAACGTTTCATTGAAAATTAATTTTTACATTTTATTTTCATGTTATGAGCAAAAAATCCTTAGTTCCAGTATAAACAAAAAGAATAGACCGGGGCTGTTCTTTTTGTTCATATTTGACCGAAAGTATTTGTTGTCATAAAATGAAAATAAGATGTAAACTTTACACTATTTTCATCATTCGCGATGAAGTACTTGGAAGTAAATTGTTGCAAAGCCATGATTTGATGTAATGAAAGACTCCTGTAAAAACTTTTCATTGAAAAATTATTTTTACATTTTATTTTCATGTTATGAGCAAAAAATCCTTAGTTCCAGTATAAACAAGTAGATTATTTCCAGTAAAAAGTCCATAAAGTTGAAGTACTTGCATATAGATTGTTCAAATAAAGTATCTTGTATTAGTTTATCATGTAATAAAACATGTAATAAAGTTATTCTCTTTCTTTTGAACATTTGTTTGTACATTTTATTATCTTTTTACGAGTAAGAAATCCTTAGTTCCAGTATAAACAAAACAAAGAATAGAGCAGAGCTATATCTTGACATGGGTGGGGGGCAATCGTACACCTGTTCCATACCTTTGACCGCGTTTACACTTGATCCGGCTAGGAGGATCAAAGGAGGATCTGATCCTGATAGGGCGATCAAGCCTTCGCGTGTCGCGTTTACACTTGAGTCTGATCTCGGATTGATCCGCTCTGTTCAACGGAAGTTTCGTTCAGCTGGTGTGAAAGGTCAACTGTACATGGTCATTAATTACGCGCGTGATGTTGTCTTGGATCCGATGCATTGTCATGTCGGCGGCCATTGTTGTATTCACGTCGTGTTACGCTATATGCTGTTCAGATAAGTCAGATAACATCCGCAGGAATCGACTCACAAAACTTAAGAAACTATACTTTAGAACTTAAATGTTTAAAGAATAAGAATATATTTTGCAAAAAACTGGTTCGATTGCTCAAATAATTGATTTCTAAAGATGATTACGTTGAATAAATGGCGAGTCGTACGAAGGAAGGTCGAAAATGCGTGTGAGACGGCGTGGGTGATGCAAAAGCCTTTTGTGCACAATCGCCGTGTTATTGGTTACCAACGTCAATGCAGGCGAGTACCAGTGCACCGTCATTGTTTACAAGGTTTCGCGGGGTTTTTGAGGGAGTTTTACGACCGGATGTCGGCAGGTCGAATTGCAGGATCTGATCCCAGTTTGCGTTTACACTTGTGTTTTGATCCTCATTGCCGGATCTGATCCTCCTTTGATCTCGCAATGAAGGAGGATCAAATTGGAGGATCTGATCCTGATCGCTCTTGCGTTTACACTAGCCATTGATCCTCCTTTGATCCTCATTGGAGGATCAGATCCTCCTTTGATCCTCCTTGCCGGATCAAGTGTAAACGCGGTCTTTGTCTTCGTCTCCATTGAAATCTGTAAAGCTGTGTTATACTAAGATTTCTATAGACCAATTACCTGGCAGACCGCTGGCAAATCAAGATTTCTATAGACTAATTTCCGTGCACCATTGTCCCATTGTTACACGGTACCACTCGGATGACGTGTAAATACGCTGAAGAATTCTTTAGAGGGCTCGGTGGACGTCTAAAGACGCAACACAAAAGACGCCCTCCTGGCTATAATTCCCAAGGGAAACTCGCCAATTTTTCTGCTAATAAGCTAAATGGGGGTGTCCCGTCTTAGTTTCATTGACGTAACCAAAAAAAATTCACGCAAACAAAAACGTGTTTGTGTGGGAAAAATAAACCCGCACAGGGGCCCAGCAAAACTTTTTTATTCCCGACGCGAACTGGTTAATACGATTTTGAGTTTTTGCAACACATATGGAAAAGGCAAGTCCCAAGATTTCTAGTTTCTTGCGTAAATCGTTAAAGAAAAGATTGTTGGAGCCAGCATGTGCAAAGTGGGCATGGTTTCTGCTGGAATTACGTAACACTTACCAACAGGATAAAGCCTTACATGTAGGTACTTCAAATTAGGTTTAAGGTAAATGGATGATATATTAAAATGTACCAACCTCTAATCTGGCTGATAAGTCTTTACCAAGTAGGTCTTTTACTTCTTCATTGTAGATTTCTAAGTAAGAAACTCTTACTAAAAATCTGGAAATGAAAAGAACAAATACAGTCTATTTATGTCGCTATCACATAATTTATTTAAAATAATTTGCATGAAGAAAAGTACATACAAGCCTAGTAGAGTGATCAATGGATGGAATTTAAAATGTTTATGTACATATAGATGTGTGTTACTGTATGTGTAGGGAAAATACATGTAGATCAATTTAAATAGGACAAAAAGCCTGCTTATACACATGTACAGTGTAGGTGAAAATTATAGATAGAAATCTCAATTAAATATACTTCAGTCTATCTGGAAGGGAACCAAACATGTGTAATTCAGGTTTTGAGGGGTTTTCGTTAAGAACAAAAACATTATTCCCTTGTTATTTATAAACAGACCATAATATAAAGGTCATTTAGCACCTATGGTCATGACCCATCAGTGTTTATCCAGTAGTAAAGACCACACGTCAAACATTTATTCTTTTAATTTAAACAAAAGCACATAGAGTTCCAAGCTTTACTTTGGAAAATGTCTCCAAATCATGCATACATCTACAGCATCAGAGACAGATCATTCATAAATATTGATTAAACATGAATAACATAATAATAATAATAATAATAATAATAATAATAATAATAATGGACTTATATAGCGCACGTATCCACCAACTGAGTGGTGCTCAAGGCGCATATTATTACCCCTGCTCATCAGGCTCATAAATCATTCCTGAAACCATCTCAGCTCCCTGGGGAGTATACAGCTCAATTGCTGCCATTACAGCGCATATAGGGCTAATCAACCAAGTCTGCCCTCACAGGTACCCATTTAACCCCTGGGTGCAGAGAAGCAATTATGGTTAAGTGTCTTGCTCAAGGACACAAGTGTCACGGCCGGGATTCGAACCCACATTCTGCTGCTAACACCAGAACTTGAGTCCGGTAAGCTAGACCGCTCGGCCACGACACTCCACAAACATGCAATTAATCTTACCTGACACTGTCCCCTGCCTTAGCTATCTGGCCAAAAATATGTGCAAATGAGTTGGGTATGATACCTCTCAACTCTGGTTGTGTTCGCACACCCTCCATTGTAAATGTCTTGCCGGTTCCTGTTTGTCCATATGCAAATATAGTACCTGCATAAACAAGTTTAGAAAGCACACATTAGCTTTCGTCAAGTACTATGTATCTTAAGTAAGACTAATTGCGGTGACACCATGTGGAATCTCAATTGAGTAGTAATTAGTTCTGAAAAGAACTGGGGGTACAACTCGACGTTTCGATCAGCAGCATTTTCCAGAGTCCGGCATTCTCCCGAGGACGATCAGAGCATACTGATCGAAACGTCGAGTTGTACCCCCAGTTCTTTTCAGAACTAATAACTACTCAATTGAGATTCCACATGGTGTCACCGCAATTAGTCTTACTTATCATCCTCACCATGCAAAGCTACAAGTTTTACCTATCTACGCTCACGGGAGCATACCACAACCAAGGTTCGGTCGTTTGAACGAGCGTCGATCAGACGTTCTAAACTCATGAACAACCTCACCTTCCTGAAACGATGCCGAAACTCCAACCTTATCCCGCCAGGCCTACAGCTCCATGACCCAGTTCGCAGCCTCCGTTCCCGCCGCATCCTACGTTCAGCCAGCGCCTCCTTATTCGTGAGAGGATCGCCTCCACACGTTCCTCCCTCGCCGACACCGACCGCAGTCTATCCCACCTAGAAGAAGGATTTCGCGACACGTTCCACCCCGAGGACTTCGAGAAAGTCACCACCCGCACTTCGTCTTCGAGCAGACACGTGTTCACCACCAACCCGCTGGAAGCAGATCAGCAAGTTTTCGCGACTTCAACGATTGGATACGGGATCGTCTATATCCCTATTCCCCCGCGCATTCACCCGGTCCAAGGGATCCTCTATAGTGTAAAAGAGTGATGGTGCAATCCCATTCAGTGACACTCCATCTTTGTTGACTTGTATTTGTTTTTCAATATGCATTTGTCATACAAAATTGAAATACAGTAGATCCATATCTGACTATTACCAAAATTTGTCCATTTGACAATAAATATGTTGTGGGAATAGTAGGCCTTTGGTTTGAAGGTACCAATAATAACCGATGGGTCAGAATTGGGAGATGTGTCGAAGAGACAGGATATTTTTATATCCTTTAGTAGCAATAGCTAAGCTTTCATGCCTTACTCGGCAATCATCAGTTGCAAGTAATGGTTCCGAAGAGCCGGGTTGTCTCCTGTCTTGTAAGACATAGGAATGATGTTTTTATCAAACAGTTGGAATGTCTCCGTTTTATTTGAGTGAGAGAGTTCGTTGTTTTTATGTGATTTGTTCCTCTAATAAGGAAAGCAAAACATTGAGGCCTTTCTGAATGTAACAAAGGGTTCTTTCGGAAGTATTTCCGAGAGTTGTGGGTTTTGTTGTATCAGCGGCCAGTGTTTGTTTATTGTTTGATTCACATCGTTGTGGTTAACGAACGGATTATAGGTGGTTGAGAAAACAAGTGGTACTTCCATGTTTTGTATACCTTTTGGTTTACCTTGTGAATGAGTTTGGCTTGGTTTGCCAGTGGGTTTTTTGGAAGTTTAGTTATGCATTGGTTATGCAATTCTCAATCTTTTTTTGGAAGATATTGATATCACTCAGGAGAGTATAACGGGTTGGTTTAGCAGATGTTGGAACAAAGTTTAAACCTTTACCCAGGGCAATTTTCTCAATTTGAGATGGCTTTGCTATGGATAGGTTTGTGATAAATTGTTCATTATTTTTTGCTAATGTAGTCATTTGACTAGTATGGTATTGTTTGGTTTTATTCGAGCGAAAATCGTTTTGATTTTCGTTTTGATTGTGAATGTTTCGCTTCTTTGGAAAATTTCCTTTTAGCCATGGTAGAGAGATAAATTTATATCTAGTAGTATGTTATACGTATCTAATAATAATATATACTTTTTGTTCGTATTATATTAACAATAGTAATAATAAAGCAATGGCAGGATGAATCTCTTTTGATAAGATGTGGTGGTCCTGAAAAGGACCGGTTTTAGTCTTGAAAAAAGACTGGTTGGTTTAGAAGGAGCGGTTTAGACTCACTCTCTTGGTCGCTTCTTCCCCCGTTTCGGAG
Organism: Zoroaster sp. YZ-2022; assembly: GCA_029582265.1. Classification (NCBI taxonomy): domain Eukaryota; kingdom Metazoa; phylum Echinodermata; class Asteroidea; order Forcipulatida; family Zoroasteridae; genus Zoroaster; species Zoroaster sp. YZ-2022. The sequence continues at coordinate 12,197,228 of CM055833.1, read as the reverse complement.
GTGGTTTTGGCCTGGTGAAGAAAGCGTATAAACTCTGTGCTGTATGCAGTTCTCTTAGGTCTGTGAAGTGCTCTATCAGTTCTTGTTGCGCCAACTTGGTAGCCTTCAACAGCCGTTGTTCGATGTCCTCGGCCTGGTGGTTATACTCCTCCAACGTTAGTTTGGTAAAAGCGATGGCGGCCCTGTCGCTGAGTCTATTCCAATTGTCCTGGAAGGACTTTCGGAAAGTCAGCCCACGTTGTGGATGAGGGGTCGCGATGCTTTCAGAATGTAATGTGGAGGTGTATCCCGTTGGATGGCCCTCGCTAGCGTGTTGATTTGTTTTGTGATGTGGATTTTGGTAGTTGTCAGATTGCTGACTGTACTAGCCAAAGTTTTCACACGTTTAAAATCGGTTTCTGCTAGTCTGGGTTTATCCTTGGGTGTTGATTTCTCGTTCAGCTCGAAGGATGTTACCAGCGTTTCCTCTAGGAAGTCAATCAGGGGGCGTTGTCCGCTTGTAAACTGGCTTGACTCCGGGGATGCAGGTGAAGTGGCAGTTGAAGGCGACTCTGGAATCCTTGATGGGGAAGGTGTTGGCGAATGTCGTTTGAAAGAGCGGTGTTTCAGAGATCTGCTGAGTTTGGTAGACATTTTGTCAGAATGGTTGGTACGGTTTCTCGTTGGCATTTATGCCGTGGTTATGCGGACGTGAGAGGAGTGACAATCAAAAAGCCTTTGTGTGAGCTCGGATGCATCATGTGTGTGTATAGTGTTCCATGGTGCTTCGTGGGCAATGGCAGGTTGCGTCCTCAATGGTAGTTCCAGGGTTTGAGCATATTGAGAAAAGCGCGGGAAAGGGTTTATTGCATTTGCAATGGTGTGTTTTATATTCCCCACTTTTTTGTGTGTGGTTGTGTTTTTTCAACATGGAAAGGTTTAGTTACAATTTCCTGTATATGTGGAAATGTAAGAAAAGAAGTACCTTTCTTTTGTATGTGATAAGGGGCTCCGTTCGGAGCTAGAATAAGTATGCTCAGGGTTTGTTTCTTCCTACCTGATGCGGAAAGGTGGAAGTCAAATATTGAACTGTGTTTGCCCAACAGTTTGTGCTAGGTGTTTACCTTTATGGTTCGGTTGTTACAGAAGCGGTATTGGTTTCCTTCCCGGTTTCGGGAGTGTGGAAAGGGATGGGTATACATGTACCTCTATGCACAGTGCACACTTCTTTGAAAATGTAATTTGTGTCCTGGTTGGACCGTTGTGTACCATAAATGGATTTAGGTTGTAATTATTCTTAATAATAATTATTGGTCCCGGTTTCGGGTGGGATAATGTGTTTATTATTTGAGTTTTGACCATTTGGTCGGGTTTTTATTTATTATTAAAAGCATTTTATTTCTCCATTTTTGGGATAATAAGCCAGATCTTGCCCCTCCGAGTGCGGAAGTTGGGGAAGGAGTTGGTTATTATTTATGCTTTTACATGGTTGGAACTCCACAAAGTTTTAGTTAGGAGGTTTTGCGATTGCAGCGGTCTGTATATATGATATGGATTGGGTAGAGTCGTGGGTGGTATTTATCATACCGAATTCTTTGACAAAGATGTCGCAGCCTGAAGATACCGGTCCTGCTAGGCAGCGGGGTATTCTCGGGTAGCTTGATCTACCATCGAACCACAATACCCCTAAGGGGAGGGGCAAGGATTATATAAGTCAAAGTGTAAAAGAGTGATGGTGCAATCCCATTCAGTGACACTCCATCTTTGTTGACTTGTATTTGTTTTTCAATATGCATTTGTCATACAAAATTGAAATACAGTAGATCCATATCTGACTATTACCAAAATTTGTCCATTTGACAATAAATATGTTGTGGGAATAGTAGGCCTTTGGTTTGAAGGTACCAATAATAACCGATGGGTCAGAATTGGGAGATGTGTCGAAGAGACAGGATATTTGTATATCCTTTAGTAGCAATAGCTAAGCTTTCATGCCTTACTCGGCAATCATCAGTTGCAAGTAATGGTTCCGAAGAGCCGGGTTGTCTCCTGTCTTGTAAGACATAGGAATGATGTTTTTATCAAACAGTTGGAATGTCTCCGTTTTATTTGAGTGAGAGAGTTCGTTGTTTTTATGTGATTTGTTCCTCTAATAAGGAAAGCAAAACATTGAGGCCTTTCTGAATGTAACAAAGGGTTGTTTCGGAAGTATTTCCGAGAGTTGTGGGTTTTGTTGTATCAGCGGCCAGTGTTTGTTTATTGTTTGATTCACATCGTTGTGGTTAACGAACGGATTATAGGTGGTTGAGAAAACAAGTGGTACTTCCATGTTTTGTATACCTTTTGGTTTACCTTGTGAATGAGTTTGGCTTGGTTTGCCAGTGGTTTTTTTGGAAGTTTAGTTATGCATTGGTTATGCAATTCTCAATCATTTTTTTGAAGATATTGATATCACTCAGGAGAGTATAACGGGTTGGTTTAGCAGATGTTGGAACAAAGTTTAAACCTTTACCCAGGGCAATTTTCTCAATTTGAGATGGCTTTGCTATTGATAGGTTTGTGATAAATTGTTCATTATTTTTTTTGCTAATGTACATGTAGTCATTTGACTAGTATGGTATTGTTTGGTTTTATTCGAGCGTTCGAGTGAAAATCGTTTTGATTTTCGTTTTGATTGTGAATGTTTCGCTTCTTTGGAAAATTTCCTTTTAGCCATGGTAGAGAGAGAAATTTATATCTAGTAGTATGTTATACGTATCTAATAATAATATATACTTTTTGTTCGTATTATATTAACGATAGTAATAATAAAGCAATGGCAGGATGAATCTCTTTTGATAAGATGTGGTGGTCCTGAAAAGGACCGGTTTTAGTCTTGAAAAAAGACTGGTTGGTTTAGAAGGAGCGGTTTAGACTCACTCTCTTGGTCGCTTCTTCCCCCGTTTCGGAGGTGGTTTTGGCCTGGTGAAGAAAGCTACCCGAGAATACCCCGCTGCCTAGCAGGACCGGTATCTTCAGGCTGCGACATCTTTGTCAAAGAAATCGGTATGATAAATACCACCCACGACTCTACCCAATCCATATCATATATACAGACCGCTGCAATCGCAAAACCTCCTAACTAAAACTTTGTGGAGTTCCAACCATGTAAAAGCATAAATAATAACCAACTCCTTCCCCAACTTCCGCACTCGGAGGGGCAAGATCTGGCTTATTATCCCAAAAATGGAGAAATAAAATGCTTTTAATAATAAATAAAAACCCGACCAAATGGTCAAAACTCAAATAATGAACACATTATCCCACCCGAAACCGGGACCAATAATTATTATTAAGAATAATTACAACCTATATCGTTTCGGTTTGCGGTAACACCATGTGTTTATCTCAACTAACGTGAAGCTGAGATACAGGTTCTGAAAAGAACCGTATCACGTTAGTTGAGATAAACACATGGTGTTACCGCAAACCGAAACGATATCGATATTCCACCATGCAAAGCCTCAAAACTTATATAAATTACAACCTAAATCCATTTATGGTACACAACAGTCCAACCAGGACACAAATTACATTTTCAAAGAAGTGTGCACTGTGCATAGAGGTATACCCATCCCTTTCCACACTCCCGAAACCGGGAAGGAAACCAATACCGCTTCTCTGACAACCGAACCATGAAGGTAAACACCTAGCACAAACTGTTGGGCAAACACAGTTCAATATTTGACTTCCACCTTTCCGCATCCGGTAGGAAGAAACAAACCCTGAGCATACTTATTCTAGCTCCGAACGGAGCCCCTTATCACATACAAAAGAAAGGTACTTTTCTTACATTTCCACATATACAGGAAATTGTAACTAAACCTTTCCATGTTGAAAAAACACAACCACACACAAAAAAGTGGGGAATATAAAACACACCATTGCAAATGCAATAAACCCTTTCCCGCGCTTTTCTCAATATGCTCAAACCCTGGAACTACCATTGAGGACGCAACCTGCCATTGCCCACGAAGCACCATGGGAACACTATACACACACATGATGCATCCGAGCTCACACAAAGGCTTTTTGATTGTCACTCCTCTCACGTCCGCATAACCACGGCATAAATGCCAACGAGAAACCGTACCAACCATTCTGACAAAATGTCTACCAAACTCAGCAGATCTCTGAAACACCGCTCTTTCAAACGACGTCACAACACCTTCCCCATCAAGGATTCCAGAGTCGCTCAACTGCCACTTCACCTGCATCCCGGAGTCAAGCCAGTTTACAAGCGGACAACGCCTGATTGACTTCCTAGAGGAAACGCTGGTAACATCCTTCGAGCTGAACGAGAAATCAACACCCAAGGATAAACCCAGACTAGCAGAAACCGATTTTAAACGCAGAAAACTTTGGCTAGTACAGTCAGCAATCTGACAACTACCAAAATCCACATCACAAAACAAATCAACACGCTTAGCGAGGGCCATCCAACGGGATACTCCTCCACATTACATTCTGAAAGCATCGCGACCCCCTCATCCACAACGTGGGCTGACTTTCCGAAAGTCCTTCCAGGACAATTGGAATAGACTCAGTGACAGGGCCGCCATCGCTTTTACCAAACTAACGTTGGAGGAGTATAACCACCAGGCCGAGGACATCGAACAACGGCTGTTGAAGGCTACCAAGTTGGCGCAACAAGAACTGATAGAGCACTTCACAGACCTAAGAGAACTGCATACAGCACAGAGTTTATACGCTTTCTTCACCAGGCCAAAACCACCTCCGAAACGGGGGAAGAAGCGACCAAGAGAGTGAGTCTAAACCGCTCCTTCTAAACCAACCGGTCTTTTTTCAAGACTAAAACCGGTCCTTTTCAGGACCACCACATCTTATCAAAAGAGATTCATCCTGCCATTGCTTTATTATTACTATCGTTAATATAATACGAACAAAAAGTATATATTATTATTAGATACGTATAACATACTACTACATGTAGATATAAATTTATCTCTGCACCATGGCTAAAAGGAAATTTTTCAAAGAAGCGAAACATTCACAATCAAAACGAAAATCAAAACGATTTTCACTCGAACGCTCGAATAAAACCAAACAATACCATACTAGTCAAATGACTACATGTACATTAGCAAAAAAAATAATTAACAATTTATCACAAACCTATCCATAGCAAAGCCATCTCAAATTGAGAAAATTGCCCTGGGTAAAGGTTTAAACTTTGTTCCAACATCTGCTAAACCAACCCGTTATACTCTCCTGAGTGATATCAATATCTTCCAAAAAAAGATTGAGAATTGCATAACCAATGCATAACTAAACTTCCAAAAAAAACACTGGCAAACCAAGCCAAACTCATTCACAAGGTAAACCAAAAGGTATACAAAACATGGAAGTACCACTTGTTTTCTCAACCACCTATAATCCGTTCGTTAACCACAACGATGTGAATCAAACAATAAACAAACACTGGCCGCTGATACAACAAAACCCACAACTCTCGGAAATACTTCCGAAACAACCCTTTGTTACATTCAGAAAGGCCTCAATGTTTTGCTTTCCTTATTAGAGGAACAAATCACATAAAAACAACGAACTCTCTCACTCAAATAAAACGGAGACATTCCAACTGTTTGATAAAACATCATTCCTATGTCTTACAAGACAGGAGACAACCCGGCTCTTCGGAACCATTACTTGCAACTGATGATTGCCGAGTAAGGCATGAAAGCTTAGCTATTGCTACTAAAGGATATAAAAATATCCTGTCTCTTCGACACATCTCCCACCCTGACCCATCGGTTATTATTGGTACCTTCAAACCAAAGGCCTACTATTCCCACAACATATTTATTGTCAAATGGACAAATTTTGGTAATAGTCAGATATGGATCTACTGTATTTCAATTTTGTATGACAAATGCATATTGAAAAACAAATACAAGTCAACAAAGATGGAGTGTCACTGAATGGGATTGCACCATCACTCTTTTACACCCTCAACACCGCCGACCTCCAACCCAAGCTGTGGCTCCGATACGTGGATGACACCTTTGTGGTTTGGCCACACGGCAGAGACACACTCCAGGATTTTCTACAACATCTAAACCAGCAACACCCGAGCATCAAGTTCACCATGGAAACGGAAGAAGATGACAAGATCGCGTTCCTTGATGTTGGCATTTCCAGAAACCCAGACGGCTCCCTACACCACAACGTCTACAGAAAGCCCACGCACACAGATCGGTACCTGAACCAGCGCTCCTTCCATCATCCAAGCATCAAGTCATCGGTCAACCGTACGCTCGTACAACGCGCCTACAACATTTGTGACAAGGACAGCCTTCCCAAAGAACTACAGCACATCCGAACTACCCTCAAACGCAACGGTTACAATCCCAACAAGATCAGCACAGCGAAGCCAGTTCCAAACTCCAAAAGCAAGGTAAGTGATCTAACCCTCTCTGCTTGTCTCCCCTATCTAGGTTCGACGTCTCACAAACTACAACGCATCCTCCGACAAGCAGGCATCGATGTGTTCCACTCAGCCCCCAGCAAACTCCAAGGACTTCTACATACCCACAAGGACAAACCGACCCAAACAACAGAGCGGAGTCTACCGGATCCCCTGTGAGTGCGGTAAGGTGTACATCGGCGAAACAAAACGCAACCTCCCCATCAGATTGAAGGAACACCGAGCACACGGCCGCAGAGGAGATTTCGAGAAGACCGCCATCGTCAAGCACTCGCACATCAAGGACCACCAAATCGACTGGCAGGCAGCCCAACTCATCACACCCATCGACGCATGGCACCCCAGACGCATCAGAGAGGCCATCGAGATGCACAAACATGACACTGTGCCACAGGACATCGGTTTCTTCATCAGCGACATTTGGCGACCTATACTACAGACTGAAGGATCTTCTATATCCAAAGTCCATAACCCACCCCAGACTGAGGGATCCCCTATATCCTAAGTCAACCACCCTCCTTCCCCTGTGCTTGTTAACAACTGATTCAGTTCAGTGAGCACACACCTCTCCCCAACCCCTAGGATCCTAGTCTCATAGTCTCACAGTTTCCCGCCCGCGCCTCAACGAACTAATCCTCCAGCATCCATTCATGGGATGATCCTCCAGCAGTCTACTTAAGCAGCAGCATTTTCCAGAGTCCGGCATTCTCCTGAGGACGATCAGAGCATACTGATCGAAACGTCGAGTTGTACCCCCAGTTCTTTTCAGAACTAATTACTACTCAATTGAGATTCCACATGGTGTCACCGCAATTAGTCTTACTTATCATCCTCACCATGCAAAGCTACAAGTTTTACCTACTATGTATCTTGCTCCAATACTAACATGTGACATATTAACTGGTATAAAGATTTACTTTTCAAAATGATTTCCAGTTTACAGACCTCAATCTTAACCATGGCCATTGCTGTGGTGCCCCTCCTTGTTGGCTGTAATGCCCCTTACAAAAACACCCATGTCACGGCCAAATTGGCCAGCCTGCGCCTTCAAGGCTTCACTACTACATGTATGTGGAGTTCAGTGCCCAACTGACCTCCGATGCAATTGTCGATCATCGTCAATTCACAGTTTTTACCATGATCATATTCATAACATGGAAGAATGCCACTGGACTTACATGTGAACTGTACATGTACGCGTATCATACACGTACATACATGTACATACATGTATACACATGAACATTATGGTACACTACATGATTAATCATATAATGTATTGGCCTAAACATGAATGCATTATCGGGTTCTCCCCATGTACATGTACAAGCTAGCGTATCGGCCTGATAGTGATACACAAAGAATTTTGTCCGAAATTGCCGATACGCACCTTTTTTCACCCGATACACCCCCTTTTTTTTAATACCTTTATTGTTCGTGGCGAAAACGGTCAGGTCATTGTCACAGATTTAGTGGTCCAGGGAAACATATAAAGTTATAGTCCAACTTTCGTTTGTAGTTCTACACTGAATATGCTCTGTTTACATGTCATTACACAGCGCATGCATGCACTGGAATTCACATCACAGAAAACCTGTAATGAGACATGAATACAGGCAGACTATGCTACTCATTGCGTATCACCACCATATTAATACAACGATTCACAGGAAACTGATTCCTTTCCCAGACTCATTAGAAAGGCACTTCTCTTCCCAAAGACGGGGACCAGTGAAACCACATTGTAACACTGACCCCAAAAAACATGATGAATATGCAATTTAATGGACATATTCATGACACTCAATGAAAAAAATATAAAAATGGTACTATGCAAATTTATCCAATCACGACTCACGGAAATGATGTGATACTGGGTCCTGAATAACCATGAACCACATGCACACTGCATGCATTGCACACACAGTCTACAACTGACTGCACGGACGGACCCTGTGTAGGTACATAATGTGTATGTGCCAATTATAATGTACATTGCACATTCATAGGGAATTCCCTTTCAATACTTGGGATCGGGTGTATAACGTTATATCTTTCAATTTCAAGTTGCTAGCATAATTATTTGAAAATGATAAAATATGGATGATGTGTAAATACATGGATTTAACGAAGCTGCCCACAAAGGGTCAGCTGGCCATGATCGAGACGTGACTGCTTGCAGAACGTGCACTATGCTGTGATTATGGCAGCATCTGGTGGTGGACTGTAAGCAACTTGTTGGCTTGATTGCTCGGCACTTAGCCACTGAATAACATAAATGTTTCTTAGAAAAAAATGGGCAAAATCCAATGTTTTTTTATCTAGTTTTTGTTAAGGTACAGAATAGACTACAGGAAATCTATTTAAATCGGAAGCAACTTTTTTCATTCAAAATGCCCGGCGGGTATTCAATGGATACTCCACCATGCGATGCCTCAAATCTTATAGCCTATTATTTATATATTCATTTTTTATTTTATATCTTCATATACAGCAAACTTTCACAGTAAGGTTTGAACATAATTGATAACTGATTTAAAAACTACGTGTGGCAGTTTAAAGATTTCTGCACAAAATGTAAAATGGTGCTCACTACTGGTGAGGCTTTCTGGTAAATTAGAGTGTGGGAAAAATGTACGACTGGTAATAATTTTTAAAACCTCCTGGAATCTCTTAAAATACACCAGAATGCACCAGAGAGCAGTTAAAGCTAAAAAATTTCCAGGGGCCCTTAAGCGGGCCCTGGACCCCACACTGTAAATGGCTTCATGCTACGTGCTTGCAGATTTAATTGCCAAAATAAAACCCCCACATTTTTGAAAATTCCTGGGAAGAACCCTGAACATAATGAACATATTAATGAGCACTCGATCGAACAGCCAATTACAATATAAAATAGCTACTATGAAAAAAGATCCAATTGTTTTGAAGGATCACAGTCGAACATGTCTTCATATAACACTTACCATCAGGCACGTGCATACATAGGTCCCAAAGGGTGCTTGAGCCCCTGCCCTTTTTGCCTAGTATAAAAAGTGCCCTTTTTAGCCCAAGGTTTTTTTTTTTGTTTTTTTTTGAATGAATTATTAAGTTCCTGTTGCGCATAGACTGCCCTGCCTAGTTGAAAGATGTCAGGATAGAATAAAATTAGAATAAATATTAGGTCAGCAGATATGCCCCTTACTATTCCTGTGCACGGGCCTGCATGTGCCCCTCCGCGAAACTAGATTTCACGCATAGCCGCGCGCGCCTATACGTCTTTGATAGGCAGGCACACACTGTCACTGAAACACTAAATTGACATCCGTGGCTTTCACTCACCACCAGATCAGATTGTAAATGAAAACCAGTCATCAACATAATCTGATCTGATTGTAATGTTAAAAACCATATTATGCGTTTTATTAATAAATAAACGCCAAAATTTTTTAGCTTTCGCATTCGCATTGAATTACACTGCCCTTTTCAGACTCTGAGCCCCTGCCCCTCTACAACCCTGTGCACGTCCCTGCTTACCATTATAACCTTCCATCACTGCATCTACAATAGATCGAGCCGTTTGATTGTACAAATCTGTCTGCTTACTCCCAGGAGCAAATACTGTATCAAATGTAAAGGACTTTGGTGGCTCACCATGGGGTGCTGCAGGATTCTGAACCTGTCAATCAAATAATATCAAACATTTATTTTTTTCATTGAAATGAGCAAGGACATCTCAAGGAAATTCAATGTTTTTATCATAGAAATGAAATGACATTTAAATCAAAATAATAAAAACAAAATAACAAAAAAGAAATCCCAATGTAAATAAACAGCAGAGGTTCTGGTAAACAAATGTTCATCAACATCTGCAGCATAAAACAAACCTAAATGGGTACGACTTGTATCTAAAATCTACAAGCAAATATTAACTCTAACCATGCTAGGGTAACTTTCTTATCACCCTGCTGAATGCAACAACATACAACAGTGGTCAATGATCAAGGCCTGCTACACGTAGGTGCAACAAGATCCAATAATTCTTCCTCGTGATCAATACTCCCTTTTAAAAACTGATGTTAGAGGGCACTCCGATCTGTGATGACATCAAACATATTTTTTTTAAAGATAAGATGTCAGTGGTGACTTTATTCACAGAATTCAAATTCAAATTCCCTATCACATTGGCTGTAGACCCTATAATACTGCTGCAGAATATTTGTTGTATAACTTCCGGTTTCGATCAGGAGAAGGTCTGTGCACAAAATGTTACATACATGTAGTTCAAGATTTTTAAGATGATGCAAAGATTGTGAAAATATATTTTGTGTTCATGAGATACAATTTTTTGAAATATCAAAATTTGATTTAGTGTAATTTGATGATGACGTCACAATGACGTCACAACTTTACAAAAAACTATATAAGGTCTAAGAGTGTTAAGTTTTAAGGTTCTGTGAACTTTGCAACTATGTTTTTGTTTACGAACTAGGTTCACTGAGAAGAAGTAAAAAAAAAAAAAAATTTTTTTAAACAATTTCAAAGAGATGTTCGGGAATAATCCCGAACACCTAAAAATGCTTAAATTTATGGAGCATTTTCAATATTATTTTTTAATTGTAAAGAATCATAATTGGTGATCATCAAATATAAATCTGAAAATTTAAGAGTGATTGCTTAAGTAATCCATTGTAAACAAGGGAAACAACTCAACAGTCACCAGTTTATTAAGTCAGTAGCATGAGATGGTAAAAGTTTTTATTGATCTCTCTTACCTGTACAGTACCACGCATTTCATCAACATTGACGATAGACTTGAAACCTTGTTTGACTTCTTTGTCATTAAGAGGACGACATCGTACAACCACACGGACATTGTCATCTGCCTTGCTATTACTCTGTTAAAGCAACACAAGCATATATGATCATTCAAATCTAATCATATCTGTAAAGTGGAAACCTCATTGTAAAGTAAAACATTTTCAAGGAAATTGGTGCTGATCATAATCCGGTAAACCTAGAAGTCATGCTACACTTAACAAAACAAAATAATGTAGAAAATATAATGTACAGAGTTTCCAACATTTGTTTTATTGTTAATTTTAAGTAATATGATGCCAGATTAGTTGTATTCCTTCTGTGCAATTTATCAGATTTGGTTCTCTAATTTTGAAGTCACACAACAAAAGTATTGGCACTGTTCTACACACAACACATGAGAATAAAAACATTCAAACATGGTAAGGTGTAAAAACACTTGTGTTGCATAATTGCCTTTGATTTCAAAATCAGAGAACCAAATCCATTGAAAAATTTACAGATGGTAGAGAAATAAGGCATCCTATTCTATTAACATTGTGGTTATTCTTCTAGTTTGCAAAATAGTAGTTAATGGCCTTATATGTTTCGAATACAGCAGGTTCTTTCTCAAAGGCAAAATGGACAATAAATAGATGTGCATACAAATTTAACACATGAGTGGGTAGAAGTTAGTTGTGAAAGGAACACAAAAGAAGAAGGTACAAGAAGCAGAGTCATGTACTCGTTCTAGGACTGGACAAAGGAGGGATTAAACGTGAATACATGTAGATGAAGGTACAAGGAGAACAGGAGTTTATGGCTGAAAGAAGAAAACAAAAGATGAGTGAAAAGTCTGTTTATCATCTATTTTGTCTTTGAGAAAGAACCTGCTAGGTTCAAAATGTAAGGCCATTAATTAACTAGTTTTGCATTTATTCAATTGTTGGATCATGTTAACTTTATGTAATTTTTGTTTTTATATTTATTAGGCCTATATTATACAATATTCATGTTATTTTTGATCATGTATACATGTACATGAATGGAAGATCACTTTCCTCAACACATTATCAAACATTGTTGATTATAAATGATTCTGTGACATAGCATTAGCCAGAGGGGCGTCTGGGTGTCTTATGGATACCCGGTTTAAATTTTAGACGCCCTATTTCATCTGTCATTTACATGTACATGTTAAAGTACATGTATTGTAAGTGAACAATGTGGACACCCTGTTTTGAAATTTCCAGCAAATTTGGACACCGTAGTTCTAAATCTTGGCGAACACCTTGTTCTGTGGCATATGACGTACAAGCAGAAGTGCTTAACTTGTCTGTGTTCCACACAAGTTTACTCTATAGTATGATATAATGATGCGATGCGACAGGATGTGACGTGACGTGGTGTGATTTTAATTACAAGTTTTACAGTTCAACTTCATACAGTTCGAATTTAACTTCATATCTGTCACATGTTCACGTCGAAAGTAGCAAATCAGAAGAAAAAAATTATGCTATAACTGTACAAGCGACATTTGTCGAGTCTGATGTAAGATCTAAGGTCCCAAATCAATATCATCACTAATCACATTGATATTTCAACCTTGTTGTTTCAATATTTTACTAAATATTGATATCTGATGATGTAAGCCATGACAAATTCAGGTAACAATTAACCCTAATTAGCTTCATCCTTTTTTCATTAATGTGTCCAGGGTTTAATCACATTAACTCCATAAGAGTTGTGCATGTTGTACACGTATCCTCCATTTACTTTATTTGAAGCACCTGAAGCTTAATAATCAACTGGAAGAAAACAATTGAAATAAGAAGTACATGAACATGTATGGTATTGCAGTTTAAATTATTAAATGGTATACAACCCGCCAAGTTTGTACACACAAGACAGAAGCTACTCGTCAACTCCACATTCCAATGAAATGCTTTTATGGTAAGAGTTAATTTCCTTGACCCCAAAAACTTTCCAATATTTAGAATATTGTAAAGATCATATCCTACACATTACAAGCATAAATCTTGTATTTCAGTCGTACATTTGGTAGAGAAATGAGAGAAACACATGTTTAACAATCACTCAAAATTAAGACCAAATGAAGGTCCATGTGACTTTACAGTTGATCTTCCCTTTGTACAATGGGTCGGAAGTATTTTTAATGGGGGTGGGTAAAGCTTGTTTATAAAGGTGAGGGACTGGACTTTTTACTCTTAGTAAACGAAAAAGACATTTTTGAACACTTTAGAGGAGAATGCGCCTACACTAGCAGAACAAAGTGAACAATTCATCACAAACCTATTCAAAGCAAAACCATTTCAAAGGAAAAACTTGCTCTGGATAAAGGTTTAAACGTCGTTCCAACCCCTGCTAGACCAACCCGTTATCATTTGAGTGATTTTAACACTTTTCATAGAAAATTGAGAATTGCATACCTAATGCGTAACAAAACTTCCAAAACCCACCCTTTCAAACCACCATCCACTTGGCATCCAAAAATCCCACAGAGTGCAAATGCTCGAAAACTAATTGAAAGCCACAACATTTCAACTTGCTCATATTCGTCTGAGAACTGAGAAAAAGAGCATGACAAGAATCTCATAAACACTATGAATCAGTTGCGAGCAAATCTCAAATTCACATACGAGGCCTCAAAAACCTCAATCGATTATCTTGACTTAACCATTTTTCAAAAGAAAACGCTTCTGTGAAACTGGCATAATATAATTGACACAAAAGTGTACACCAAACCAACAGAAACATATCAATTTCTACACATAACCTCATCACACCCACCCCATGTATTCAAAGCATTTATCTACAGAGAAACTCTCCAATATGCAAGAAATACCAACAATGAGGAAGATTTCTTAGAAAAAGTCAAGATTCTATACTCAAACTGAGATAAACAACGCAACACGCAAAGTGTCACTGACAAACCGAGCCAAACTGATTCACAAGGTAAACAAAATAAGGAAGTACCACTGGTTTTCTCAACAACCTATAATCCGTTTGTTAACCACAAAGATGTGAAACAAGCAGTAAACAAACACTGGCCGCTGATACAACAAAACCCACAACTCTCGGAAGTATTTCTGAAACAACCCTTTGTTGCATTCAGAAAGGCCCAAAACATTAGGGAGAAACTAATCCGAGCAAATCTGACAAATACAGATCCAAAAGGATCAACTGAGAAACTCGCCCCCACCCCATACGACTCTGGTTTTTTCGAAGAACCAGATAAAACCCTTAATGTTCTGCTTTCCATTTTAGAGGAACAAATCACATAAAATCAATGAACTTTCTCACTCAAACAAAACGGACACATTACAACTGTTTGAAAAGAACATCAATTCAATGTCTTATCTTAAAAATAAGACAGGAGACCACCTGGTTCCTTAATTTGGACCATTACATGCAACTGATGATTGCCAAGTGAGGCATGAAAGCTTTGCTATTGCTACTAAAGGATCTGAAAAAAATATCCTGTCTCTTCTACACGTTTCTCCATTTTTGACCGATCGGTCATTACTGGTACCTTCAAACATAAGGCCTACTATTCCCACAAATTTTATTGTCAAATGGATAAACACTGGAAATAGTCAAATACGGATTAACTGTATTTCAATTTGTATAAGAAATGCATCTTGAAAAACAAAAACAACAAAGATGGAGTGTCACTGAATGGGATTGCACCATCATTCTTTATCACAATATCAATGCGAAAAAAAAAAAATTTAATTCAAATACCGATAAAAAAAAATTCCCCAAAGAGGATTTTCGCGGATTTTGGATATGTTGTTCTACTCAGAATTCTGCTTCGTTTGACACCAAAAACAACTTTATACCATTTTTTTCCGGGTAGCACCTATATTTCATCTTCTACTACCATACTATCAGCCTTCTTGAAGATTTCTCAGCAAATGCAGCTGGAAAATCAATTAATTCACCGGCTGCAGCTATAGCCGTCAACCGTACGCAGCTATAGCCGTCAACCATATGCAAGGGGTTAAGTTTGTGTGAAATTTTTTTTTTAAATACACTCTTTTTTTCCCTTTTTTTAATTTGACATAGAAACCGAAGGATATTTTTAAATCATATTGCATAAATTTATATGAAATATGCTCTTTTCCCCCCTTTTATTAATTTGACCTAGGAACCGCGGGTTGTGTAATTTCTGTCAGATTGTGTAAATTTATAAGAAATACTCTCTTTTTTGCCCCTTTTGTGAATGTGATCTATGAACCACAGATTGTATACTTTAAGTCAGTTTGTTTTACAAATTTATACAAAATACACGAGTTCTATTTTTCCCGTTTTCTGAATTTGACCTAGGAACCGCATGTTTTGTGTTTTAATTAAGTTTGCATAAATTTATAAAATAAGAGAAATGCTCTTTTCTCCCTTTTTTTAAATTTGACCTGTAGGAACTGAATGTTTGCATAAATTTATAATAAATACTCTTTTTTCCTTTTTCAGAGTTTGACCTTGGAACTGCAGATTGCGGAAATTTATAAGAAATAAGTTCTCTTTTTTCTCCCTTTTCTGAATTTGACCTTGGAACCCCAGGTTGTGTCTGTTTAAGGCAGTTTGCATAAATCATTCAACCAGAATATTTAATACAACTGCATTACAAGTAACTATTCAACCAGAATGATTCATCCTAATAAGTCAAATACATATATGAGTATAAAACGATTGCATTACAAATAACGTCGCCCTTTCAAGTCTATCAAAATGCATGAAACTAAAGCAAGACTTCTGCGTCATTCAGCCCCATCGTCATTATCTTGTACATTTACATTGTACATTACATACATGTACAGTACAGTACAGTATGCACACCGCATGTGTTGAGCGCAATCTAGGGATATGCGCAACCTGCAGATTTCGCTGTGCAATCTGCAGATTTCCAGCCTCGTTTTCGCCGACCTAGATTGCGCGCTCAATCTCGAGATTGTCCCTGACTTTTAACACGCGAAAAATATGGACTTCGGTGCGGCGACTACTAATAGTACACTGCAGCTAGAATGAGTTATTGGTGCTTGTGTACAAACCAGTTCACTCACTTTTATATGTAAGGTGTTTCAATCAAAATTGTACATTGGAACTCCCAAAGTCAGGCAGTGTATTAATTCACAGAGCATTAAATTTAAAAAATTTGAGTGGTTTATTATTCCAATTTATTGTTTTGAGATAAAATAGAGCTTGTTTTGTTACAGTATCTGTCATTTGTTGTGTGGAAATAAATTTGATCACCACTTTAACTTTTGGCTGTCCCCTTTACCTTTTTCAGTGTTGGTTTATTGTGTATTTATTTTGTTTAAATCTCAAAAATCTTGTTGGCAATGTAGTAATGTAGTAATGTAGTAATGTAGTAATGTGGTGGTGGTGGTGGTGGTAGTGGTAGTGGTAGTGGTAGTGGTAGTGGTAGTAGTAGTACATGTAGTAGTAGTAGTAGTAGTAGGTAGTAAGACCAACTCATCATTGATAAGATGGTGCTAAAGGACTGTAGGAACAGGAAAACTAATCTGGCCATGGCGTGGATAGATTACAAGAAGGCATACGACATGGTATCACACTCGTGGATTATGGAATGTTTGGATATGATAGGGGCAGCTGATGCAGTGAAGTGTCTTCTGGGTGAGAGCATGAAGACATGGAGTACAAATCTGATGGCCAGTGATGAATGTCTTGGTAAGGTAAATATCAGACGAGGTATTTTCCAGGGCGATTCTCCGTCTCCACTGTTGTTTGTTTTGGCACTGTTCCCTTTGACGATGATTTTGCGGAAGGTTAGTGCAGGATACGAGATGCGGGATTAATCATCTGCTCTTCATGGACGACCTGAAGTTGTTTGCGAAGAACGAGAAAGAGATTGATTCCTTGGTGCAGACTGTACGGATCTTCAGCAATGACATCGGCATGAAGTTTGGTCTGGAGAAATGTGCTGCGATGACCATGAAGAGGGGTAAAAGGGTACATTCGGATGGAATTACTTTCCCAGATGGCACACAATTGAGAGCGTTGGGTGAAGAAGAAAGTTATAAGTATCTTGGAGTGCTTGAAGCAGATCACGTACTGCACGAGGAATCAAAAGAGAGGCTTAAGAAAGAGTACATAAGATGAGTGAAGAAGTGTTTGAAGTCCAAGCTGAATGGAGGGAATATGATAAAGGCAATCAACACTTGGGCTGTCGCTGATGAGATACAGTGCAGGAATTGTCGAGTGGACTAAGGCAGATCTAGATGTTGCTGACAGGAAAACGAGGAAAGTGATGACGATGTACGGTATGTTACATCCTCTGTCGAATGTCAGCAGACTCTATCTACCGAGGTCAGAGGGAGGAAGAGGATTACTTATTGTATCAGACAGCATTAACATCGAGAGAAGGAGCTTGCAGTGTCATGTAAGTAGTACTTGGGAAAAGTTGTTGAAGGTTGCACAGAAATACATGAAGGCAGACGAATTAGGTCCAAAGGAGTATAAGAATCAAAGAAGAGAAGAAAGAACACGAGATTGGCAGGAAAAACCACTTCACGGCCGATTCCTGAGATGTACCGAAGAAGTGGCAAGTAGCAAGACTTGGGAATGGTTGAGGAGAGGAGAACTAAAGAAAGAAACCGAGGGTCTGATTACTGCAGCGCAAGACCAGTCTCTGCCGACGAATGTGATGAAGGCAAGGATCGAGAAGTCAGATGTCTCTTCAATGTGCAGAATGTGCAATGTGGCGGAGGAGACTGTATTTCACATTGTCAGCGAATGCAGAGTGCATGCTCAGACAGAGTACAAAGGCAGACACGACAAGTTGGCCAAGGTGATCCATTGGGATCTGTGTAAGAAGTACGGTGTCAAGGTGCAATCGAAGTGGTACGACCATGTGCCAGAAAAGGTTGAAGAAACGGACCATGTCTAGATTCTCTGGGACTTCAACATCCAGACAGATCATGTTATAGAACATAGACGGCCGGATGTTGTTGTCTTGGATAAGCATGAGAAGATGTGTCATCTTATTGATATAGCTGTGCCAGGTGATAGTAGAGTACAATGTAGCTTCGAAGGAAAAGGAAAAGGTACAGAAATATCAGGATTTAGCGAGAGAACTCCGCAAGCTGTGGCAAGTCAAGGTGAAGGTTATTCCTGTGGTAGTGGGAGCACTGGGTACAATTCCGAAGGCATTGGAGAAACATCTCAAGGAGATAGGAACATCTGTTAGAGTAGAATTACTACAGAAGGCGGCACTCTTATGCAGGCGTCAATTTGAAGCCTGGACCCACCCTCCTCACGTCATCACCTTTCTTCACCTGAGCCAATTATGTATAAGGTCAGGATTTCACCACCACTTCACTCTATCAGCAAATGTGTTAGTCCAGGCTTCACCCTTTGAATTATTTCCATAGGTGAAGCTTCACTTTTTCAGTTTTCGCCAGGTCTGACGCTTCACCACTGTTTCACCATATTGGCCATTTGCATATAGTTCAAGCTTCACCTCTATTAAAATCAAGCTTCATTAATGTTTACTTATAACTAGACCATGATTGCAATGGTTAAATTTGTAATTCCACACTGCTAAAAAAGTACCAAGTCAACCAGGTTTCAATCCAACGTTGGCGGCGCACTTGAGATCGGTCAACCTCGTCCCCATGGTTTACTTTATTTCCAACATGTTTACGGTCAACCTGTACTGCTCGACACACCCTGGGGACGAGGTTGGAGATCGGTGGCAAACGTGCGCAAACGTTGCCAAGTTTGCGCAAGTGGAACGCACCCCAGGATACAGTTTGCAAGGTGGTGCGGGGCGCGCGATGTTTTAGATTGTGTGTATTTGTGTGGGCAAACTTCAGTTCAAAAATTGCGCCGCAAAATTCCAAGTTGGCTTCTTGGCAATTTCAAAAAGGCCATCTTCAAAGATTGCATCACAACAGTTGTTTGAAACGCATACGACTTCGACATATTTTCGACACGACCGATGTAGTGGATTCGATGTCACATCACCAAACACAAATAAGGCTCACAACGCTTCACCCTTTCATCAAATTTTATAGGTAACGCTTCACCCAATTAAAAAAGAACGTTACGGCTTCACTATAACAACAAATTATTGACCTCAGGCTTCGGCGTCGAAGCGGCGTCGATATTTTGCGACCTCTGAGGAGGGTGGGTCCAGGCTTCAAATTGACGCCTGCATTAGGGACAGCAAGGATTCTGCGAAAGACACTCGAGATCTAAGGCTACGGGACGTAGCTTGACTCGAGATGTAACCGGCAGAAAAGAAAACAAGATCTTTCTTTTCATGCTGTGCTAATCCGAAATAATAATAATAATAATAATAATAATAATAATAAAGATTTGTAGCGCGCACATATCCACCCTGCTGGGTGCTCAAGGCACGGAAACAAAGAAAAAACATGAATACAAGCAATATACAATGATAGCATAGGGAAAAAAATTATGTACTGAGATACATGTACCTACAATGCAATTACAAATATCATCTTTGAAGAATTGTGACATAAGATGAGCTTTAAGCATCGACTTAAATCTAGTAATACTATGACAAGATTTGAGTTTAGTTGGAAGATGATTCCAGAGTCTCGGAGCCGCGACAGAAAAAGACCTACATGTATCACCCCAGTTCCGTTTTGAAGTTGGTTCCTTTAGGAGTGACATGTTGCTGGAGCGCAAATTGCGTGATGGAGTGTAGACTTTAAGCAGTTCAGAAATATAAATTGGATCAATGTTATTAAAAGATTTGTGAATAATTAGCATAAGTTTAAAAACAATTCTCTGTGAAACAGGAAGCCAGTGCAGTTCTTTCAAGATTGGTGTGATATGGCATGACTTTCTGGACAAAGTCACAACACGAGCTGCTGTGTTTTGTATATGTGCTGAAGACGAGATATTTGATTCTGCGGGAGACCGTAGAGGAGAGCATTCCCGTTATCAAGCCGTGATGTGACAAACGCATAATTTGTTCAGCAGCACTTTTATTCAAGTATTTCCGTATTTGGCTAATATTTCTGATATGAAATGATGATGCGAACAATGTTGGAGATATGAGGCTTTAAAGTCATTGTCGAGTCAAATATAACACCTAAATTACATGATTGTGATGAGGGGGTTATCTGCGAGTCACCAATTGTAATAAATGGAAGAGAAACTTTAAACAATTGCTGACGTGATCCAAATAGAACAAATTCTGTTATTTCATTGTTCAATTTCAGGAAGTTTTGTCTCATCTAACTTCGAATCTCTTGAATACATTTCTCCAGTGTTGTAATGCAGGAATCGGCAGGTTCTTGAGAAGATTTAAAAGTAATGTAAAGCTGCGTGTCATCAGCGTAGACATGGTAATTTAAATTATACTTCAAAATGATATCACAAACTAGAAAGGTATAAACAGTAAACCACTGTGGGCCGAGCACAGAGCCTTGGGGTACAGAATAGTCAAGAATAACAGGCTCGGACATAGCGTTACCAGTACAGACATGCTGAGGCCTATTTAAAAAGTAGGACCTACACCAATCCAGGGCTGTGTCATGTATTCAAAGATGATATTGAAGGCGGGAGATAAGAATTTTGTGATCGACCGTGTCAAAAGCTGCGCTTAAGTCTAACAAAACTAATGCAGTGATTTTTCCATCATCCATGGCAGATAAAATGTCATTGTTGACGTGGAGAAGAGCCGTTTCCCTTCCATGAAATGGTTTATAGGCTGACTGAAATGTGTCTGACAGGTTATTAGCACGAACATGGTCAGAGATCCGTGATGAAACAACTCGCTCGATTGTTTTTCCAAGGTACTTGGAATATATGATACATACAAACAAATTACAAGTTATGGCGTGAAATTATTACATATATGTACCTACCTACCTGTCATCTAACACAAATAATTCACAAATTGTGCAAAGCCCTAATTTGCGCAGCATCATGAGCAGCGCAATCTCGAGATTGCCACTCTCGAGATTGAGCACGCAATCTCGAGATTGAGCACGCAATCTCGAGATTGCGCTGCGCAATCTGCAGATTGTGCCCAATTTTACTCAATCTCGAGATTGTGCTGCGCAGATCTGCAGATTGCGCAAATCCCAAGATTTCGCTCAACACATGCACTCGATAGAGGGTCACCACGCACGCAATATAAGTCGTTCTAAACCTCAATTATAAGTACAAGTCAAACCGCGAGACACTACTCCTCAGCTTACCCACAATTTGTATACAAGAACAATATTGCTTGACCGACCGCAACCGGGCATTCATGCGGCAGAGACAGACAAGTATACCAACAGTTTGACCAGGCATCCACGCAGCGGAGGCAAGTATAGCGACTGCGCATCCACGCACCGTGGCTGTGTGGACATACCTTCAATGTGGCCCTACATTCAATTTTTTGTACGTATGTGCCAGTGGGCCTAGGGCCAAGGATATGGAGGGAGTCCAGTGTACTATTATGACTGGTCATAAGACATCTCGACCTTTGTGACAACTCGTCACGGACAACTCAACCCACGAGACAACTCGACCCTCGTGACAACTCGACCCTTGGATTTTCCAAAAGTTAAATATATCCCAAATTTTTTCCCATTGTATATTTGTTATGAATCATATTTTGACAGGCAAGAGCAGGCAATTGTGCCTTGACATCCCATGATGTCACATGCCGGCGACTAAGTTACATGCACAACTTTAAAGTTCGACAAGAATGTGTCTGTAAAGCAACGCACTGTTGCATGAATTAACGTTAAACTTCAAGTCATAAAAACTAATTTCGCCAGCGTGTGTATTACAGTGGAAATGATTGAATTTGTGCTAGAATTTGAGCTATACATGGTGCTAGAATAAGCCTAGTGATCAATCTTTTTTCGAGGGAAAACGATGATTCACTTCTAAGCAACGATAAATTGGGTCAAGTTGTCCTTCGGGTATAATGTCGTATCTGGCCGCCACTATTTTTCATTAAATATAACCAATAATGTAATCTTACCTACCTGGTAAGGTGGAGAACATATGGATGATGATGGACATATACTTCAAATTATTCCAGGATATTTATTTCATGAAAAATCAGGCATTCTTGGTATACGATGACTTCCTCAGTCATGTCAGTCTGATCTTGTAAACTCCACAATTAGTGACCAACACAGTCATTGTGCATGCGTAGTGGCAACTATAGGATCCTTCTATTTTCTGAATGGGATGATTTTTTTAAGAAGGGAAATCAAGTCCGAAAACCATCATAAAAGTGAATTTTAAAGATAGTTTTTGCTTTCTGTACCACCAAAAATCGATAGAATGATTTTTTTAACTGGTAAGTGGTTGCAAAAAAAAATCTAAAAAAGCCCTTAAAAAGTGGCGGCCTGATACGACATTCTTTCCTGTCCTTCTTATTGAGTTGTCACAGCAGGTCGAGTTGTCACAAGGGTTGAGTTGTCACAAGACACAAGGGTCAAGTTGTCTCATGGGTCGAGTTTTTTAGGTCGAGTTGTCACAAGGGTCAGGTTGTCTCGTGGCTCAAGTTGTCCGTGGCTCAAGTTGTCCGTGTCGAGTTGTCTTAACCCCTTGTGACAGTACTGGGCCTAGAATGGGGCTAGTCCTAACGTTATAACGTTTTGCAGCGAGATTCAACATTTTTATTTTAAGAGAATCCTTCACAAGTTTACTGAAACAAACTGCAAGTGCAAGGTGCTTTAAAATAAGTACATAACATTAACAGTTAACAGTTACAGGATACAACTGCTCGTACATGTACATATCCATAGACGTGATCGGTGAAAACTAAATATTTGTGTTACCGTCACGTCGTCCAGTCATGGAGGAAAAAGGAAGAGCAAAGACCGTTCACAAAGCAATGGACATCATGCATTGCTCGCGACAACATCGCAATTTTTGAGCTCCGTGAGCTCCGTGACTTGTTCACGTTTTTAACCATTTTATTCTTTTAATTTCTGCTGTTCGGCTTAACTTTCGTGTTTTTTAACCTTTTTAGCATTTACCGAACTGTGAATCTTGGAATTTTTTTTTTACGATATTAATGTGCAATTTGAGTTAATTTTTCCCCGTTCCCGCATTCTCGGCGGCCATTTTTAAAACTACATGTACATACATAGGCAGGCATATAACTCGGTGTTTGCTATTTTAAGTCACATATCTACAATTAAGTTCTCAACATTGTGTGCTTGGAAACTGACTGCGGACCTTGGAGTGAATTATTTACATACACTATGGGCCACTTCCAGACCCCTTGCTTGACATTTTTTGTTACCATATTGTGCCTTGGGGTGTCGTGGCCGAGCGGTCTAGCTTACCGGATTCAAGTTCTGGTGTTAGCAACATAATGTGGGTTCGAATCACGGCCGTGACACTTGTGTCCTTGAGCAAGACACTTAATCATAATTGCTTCTCTCCACCCAGGGGTTAAATGGGTACCTGTGAAGGCAGAGTTGGTTTGCTCTATATGCGCTAGAAATGGCAGCAATTGAGCTGTATACTTCCCAGGGAGCTGAGATGGTTTCAGGAATGATTTATGAGCCTTATGAGCCTCATGAGCAGGGATAATAATATAATGCGCCTTGAGCACCACTTAGTTGGTGGATACGTGCGCTATATAAATCCACACATTATTATTATTATTATTATTGGAGTGCGTCTGCTTCATGTGGATCAAGTGAGGATTATTGAACATAGTCACACATGTAGTTTGGACCACTGGACTGCACCAATTAACATTCTACTCAACATTGAAGACTGCCCGGTGAGTTTGTTCCATGTCTCTTTTCATATCACAAACAATCATCACCATTCAAACGCTTTGTTATTCAAGACTTGAAAAATAAATCTAGATTATCTTTGTTACTTATGCTTGCTGGGGATGTTAATCCAAATCCAGGACCACAACAACTGAAATACCCCTGCCAAATTTGTAACACAGCTGCCAGATGGGGACAAGAGTATATTGAATGTGAAAACTGCAACAACTGGTTTCATAGATTTTGCTTTGGCATGAGTGGCGAGGTGTATACTGCTCTGGCAAACCATGCATCTTACTCTTGGCTTTGTGTGGATTGTGGATTACCAAATTTCCACTCTTCACTTTTTATGAACGTAAATGATATAAAAACTGAAAATGGTTTCGGCGTGCTTTCTGACCTTAGTGACGATGCTATTGATAGTTTACCACCGGATGCAAATTTTGAAAATTTTGATGGTCCAATCAAGACATCCAGCCCTATTAGGAATGGACGATATTGAAACTGAGAAAGCGATGCAAGTCCAAAACCCATAAATCCAAACCAAAGACTCGCTCACTTAAAATACTCAATGTTAACTGTCAGAGTGTGCGAAAAAACTTGCTGGTTTTCAGTACCTTCTTCAAGAGGATGACCTAGATGTAGTTGTAGGGTACTGAATCATGGCTTCATTGTGATATTACCTCTGGGAAATTTTCCACCACACTTTAATGTCTTCGCAAGGATAGAGAAAGTCAGAGTGACAACCATGGGGGTGTGTTTATAGCAGTGAAAAATGATCTTATTGCCCAAGATGAACATGATTTGGATCAAGTGAACTGTGAACTAAAGTGGATTAGTATCCATGAAGCGGCATAGCCCCAGTATACATAGGGGCATTCTATCGTTTCAGAAAACAAATTCTGATTATGTGCGTCTAGTGGAAAGCTCATGAAAATATTCCCAAAGCCGGGCCTCTGTCTGGATTTTGGGGACTTTAACATGCCAGATATCGATTGGGGAGTCAAATTCCTTTAAACCTTGTGGCCGTTATCCAGGACCTAGTAAAACCATGCTAGATATTGCTTAGATTACAATCTACAGCAAGTTGTTTTGAAACCAACAAGGAAAACAGTATTTTGGTTTGTGTTTTTACAAATAACCTGCTTTTAGTCAACAGTGTTGAAATTAAACCTGGTATTAGTGATCACGTAGTGGTGGTTGATGCTTCAATTAGACCCAAGATTGTGAAGCTTCCAAACGAAAAGTGTATCTGTACAAAAAGCAGAGTTCAGTAAAATAGCTAAAGATCTTGATGTGCTCAATAATGAACTAACTGAAGAGCTGGACACCAATGAGCTTTGGAACCGTTTTACAGAACACGATCAGTAAATCAATGGACAGTAATATACCATCGAAGATGACTTCATAAAACCAAGTGTACCCTGGATAAACACATCCATGAAGAGGAACATTAGGACAAAACGCAAGCTTTATGATAGGGCACAAAGACAGGCGACTTCATACTCTGGGACAAGTTTAAAGAACTCAGACGCATAAAATGACAGACAGATGAGAAAACTGCACCAAGAATATATCCATGAGTATTGGCGATAGTCTCCAGACCGAAAACACCAAACCTTTTTGGAATTACGTAAAAGCACCAAGGTCGAGATGTCTTTGGTGTTTCTCCTCTGTCTTCCATGGGACGTATAGTATCCAGTGCTAAAGAAAAGGCCGAGGCTCTCAATACACATTTTGCTCGGTATTCACCAGAGAAGACCTCTCCTCTATACCTAGTTTAGGAAAAGTACTGTTCCTGACATGCCAGATATTTGTATTACTACAACAGGGGTTGAAAAGTTGCTTCAAAACCTCAAAGTAAATAAAGCATCTGGGCCTGACGGCATTCCTGCTAGAATCTTAAAGGAATGTGCCGCAAGTGTAGCACCCATACTTCAGAAGATTTACCAGAAATCCATTTCATCAGGAACCTTACCTCAGGACTGGATAAATGCCAACGTCTCCAATTTTTAAAAAAGGGGACAGGTCACTTCCAAGTAATTATCGTCCAGTATCTCTAACATGCATTGCGTGTAAACAGCTTGAACACATAATTCACAGTAATATCATGAGTCACCTGGAGAAGTATTCCTTGCTTTGTGACAGACAACATGGATTCAGAAGCAGTAGATCCTGCGAAACTCAACTTGCTGGTTTGGTGAATGATTTGACAGAGATCCTTGATAGTCGTGTTGCTTGATCTCGCATAATGGATTTCAGCAAAGCTTTCGATATGGTCCCGCATCAACGCCTTTTGCAAAAAATAGATAATCTCGCATAAGAGGCAATACCAAATCATGGATCGCAGGCTTCTTAACCAATGACCGTCAACAAAGAGTCATCATTGATGGACAGTCATCCTCAAGTTCACCGGTGATCTCCGGCGTGCCCCAGGGGACTGTTCTTGGCCCCTTGTTATTTTTGGTATATATCAACGATCTTTCTGACTGGGTGACATCAGATGTTAGGCTATTTGCAGATGATTTGATACTCTACAGACACATAAATTCCCCCAAGGACTGCGACATTCTACAAAAAGACATTAGCTCACTTTGTAACTGGGAGGCAACTTGGCAAATGAAATTTAATGTTTCAAAGTGTTTCATTTTGCATGTGACTCACAAGAAGAACTTCCCCCCTCATCAGTATTATATGGGAAATTCTGTTATTCAAAAATTTGAACATTATCCTTATTTGGGTGTGGAGTTGGCTGGAAATTTATCGTGGGCAAAACACATCAATCAAACTGTAGATAGAGCGAATAGTATTCTGGGATTGCTGAAAAGGAACCAGTGCCAGTGGAACTGTTCCACTCGTACCAAGGAGATTGCGTATAAAACACTGGTTAGACCAAGGCTGGAATACTGTAGCCCAATTTGGGACCCCTATCAAAAAGTTTACCAGGAAAGCTTAGAAAAAGTCCAGAGGAGGGCTGCTAGGTTTGTGACTAATGACTACAGACGCACTAGCAGTGTTACACTTACAGACATGCTTCATGATCTGAATTGGGAAACACTTAAAGACAGAAGGGAGAAAGCTCGCCTCACAACACTTTTCAAGGAGACCCACCAAATTACCCCATCAAATATAAGTCACCATCTTCTGAAAAATAACCCAATTAAGCCCGCAACTTTCGTCAAAGCACATGAACTTCAGATTATATCGTTATTCGGCCAAACAAAGACTGCTACCGTTATTCACTATACCCCGGACTATTCCGACATGGAATGCTCTACCCTCCAGCACCAAAACAGCAACTGATGTGGCTTCTTTTAAGATCTTGATCAACGGCAGTGCAAAAAAAGATTTGACAGGTTAAACGCGATGCATGATGGTCTGCACGTTGATAGCCACTAGGCGTTTTGTGCAGTACACGACAGTACACGACACGACAAGACAAGACAAGACAAGACAATGTCAACATAATACAAAATTAAAAATAATAATATTCCGGTAGGCCTACGATCGCTCGCAGCTAACGTTAACGTGTCGTAAAGCTTTTTTTGTGTTTTGTTAACGTAACAAAAACAATAGTTACTTACCGGCATTATTCAAAAATGAAGATAATTTAATAAGATATAAATAGTCTAGGGCTCACTCATGTATTTATAGGTCTACACCACCAATTTTGTGCAAAGTTTCTTGTGTGATAATCATTGACTAGGATCGTACTACTGCAGTACTGAGTGACAGGTCCCTTGTCAATATCGTCAACATACCGCAGTACCACCACGGTATAACCCCACTAACATAACATTGGAATGCGCGCTTTAATACGTACATATATCCCATATGACCCAGACGCATGCCAGTCAACTCGCCCCCTGGCAAACTCGCCCCTTACAATCTCGCCCCTTACAAACTCGCCCCCTAACAAGCTCGCCCCTCACAAAGTCGCCCCCTGACAAACTCGCCCCCTGTAATTTTCTGACGCATCTCACGCTGTTGAGACTGGTTTAATCATGGAGGAAGGAAACCTTCCTTCCTCCATGGTTTATAGAACATATACTATGAAAAAATTACAAAGTTATTTGTTTGATTATCTGTATTTTGCATATTGTATGTAATTAATTATTTATTTTTATTTTACTTATTTATTTTACTCAGTATTTTGTTTAGCTAGTTTCCTAAAAGTATTTATTATATTTTATTGTAACTGTAAATGAATTATTTCTTGTAATATTTATTTTCGTTAAATAAAACGTCAACTGAAATGATGTTTGATTTACTCTCTTCAGTCTCACTAGCGCCAAAATAAAATATTTCAACCACGGAGTTATAAGACTCACAATTAATAATTGGATTCATTAAAATAATTATGTCCCTGTACATCCTGCCTTTATTATAATAATGTTTAATTACAAGTCTCAACAGCGTGAAATGCATCAAAAATTTACGGGGGCGAGTTTGTAGAGGGGCGAGTTTGCCGGGGGGCGACTTTGTCAGGGGGTGACTTTGTGCATCTACGCAGACGGTGGGCCGACGACTATTACGAAGCTAGCCGCGAATTGGGCCAGAATTCCCAGCCCCGAAGTCAGAGTGTGCTACAATTTACTGATCCCTTCCAAAATGATCTTCTTATCGTGTCAACTGTCCACACACACGCTAGATGTTGTGTTTCCCGGCCGCCATAGCTGAACACAATCCTTGGCACTATTTGCACCACAGCCGCCGTTGAGGGCGGTGTAGCAGTCTCGCTGCTAGCAGCCTGCCGATCTGGAAGTCTTTGTAGCCGCTCTGGATATGCTCACATTAGCAACCATTATGTGCTGAATTATACCAGTTCGAGGCAAATCAATAAGGGTTTGAAAAAGGTTTCTTTCCTTTTTCGTTTCGAGGTTTTGCAACGGCAAGTAAGGTAGTAAAGAAAAAGAAAATATCTTGTTATGAGCACCTCGTCAACCAGTATTTGTTTCGGGTTTTCACACACACACACAAAACATTCTCCAAATAAGCGCTTACGGTTCACTGTTTTTTAACATGGGGCGTTGCGCTGGTAAATCTTAGTATGGCGTACGTTTTGTGGGGCTTTTGTTTTTTGTTGCATGTTTAAATGGGGGCATTTATGTCCACGATCAGCTGCTTTTACTTTTGTTCTCAAATTGCATGCCCCAATGGTTTCGTTTTGAATCGTCACGGGCCTGAGCCCATCACACCACAACAGCCCAGCATTTCCTGCTGACCGCGGCACTCGGTACATGAGCTTTTACAACATTAGTGCGAACCTCAAACTCTGGCATTCATTTCGCAGTCCAAGGTATCAACCATGGACCCAGAATTGGACATAATCGAGGAAAAGGGGGATGGGGGCACAGATAGCACAGCGAGTCCCCTATTCAAAGGTCTCTGCAGTTTTTTCAAGATCTCGCGTGAGTGTTTCGAGTCGCTCGTAAAAGACGGATGGGAGGAAGTGGACCAGCTGCAGGGTTTGGAGGATCGTTGGAGAGAGTACCTCCTGACCCTAGCACCCAACGGAGGGCAGCGCAGAAATTTAGAAAAAATGCTCCAGCGCGTTGAAATGGGCCCATTGGATCAAAGCTTCGAAAACACAAAGTCCTCGAAAGAGTCCAAGAGAGAAGCTGTCGAGCCGTCCGTTACGACCGACGGAACCCAGAAGCAAGGAGACGGTGAACTCCCGGGTCCATCGGGCGGGGTAGCAAAGGGCACTATCGTTTCCTCACAAATGCCGATATCACAGGTAAATGTTCATATTCTGATATATTTTCACCTTTTTCTTCAGCTGATACTTGTTGAGAACAGTTTTATTGCATTACAAAATATTTCAATAATGTCTTTATTGCTTTGGCCTCCACGGGGTGATAAGTGAGGGGTTTAGACCACATGTGGACATAGTGGACAGGCCAATATGTGTCTTACTCAAGAAATCAGCATACGATTACAAGATGGTGGAGGCTCACAAAAACCAAAAAAAACTAAACAAAAAAGTTGCGACATAGAAGAGTTTTTCAAAATAGCGATGGCTAAACGGGTGCCGTGTCTCGCTATTGGTCACTCAGTTTCCACTAAGGTTCGGGTTTGAAGGGTAAATAATGAGGGGTGTGAGGACGGGCCTCTGGGTATTTAAAACCCGCTATCCCTTTCAAGGGTAAATAAGGTGCGAGACCACGGGCCTCCTAAAATGAACAACAGGATGGGCCTCTGGGCATTACAAAAGCGGTCACATTTTCAAGGTTAAATGAGTTATGAGAGGACGGACCTCCGGGTTTTTACTACAACTGCTATCATTTTTAAGGGTAAATAAGGTGTGAAATGACCAGCCTTCGGGCCTCAAAAAAAAAAAAAAAATCTACCTTTGAAGGTCAGAATATTTATAAAAGGACGGGCCTCTCCAAAATGCTAAAAAGAGGGCGGGCCTCTGGTTTTACAAAAACCGCCGTCATCTGAAGGTTAAATGAAATATGTCAGGACGGGCCTCTCCAAAATTATGAAATAGAGGACGGGCCAAATTTTTTTTACAAAACCACTGTCATTTTAAAGGTTAAATGAGATGTGAGAAAACGGGCCTCTTCCAAAAAAAAAAAAAAAAAAAAAAAAAAACGCTATCATTTGAAGGTTAAATGAAATGTGAGAGGACGAGCCTCTCCCAAGTAACAAAATAGAGGACGGGCCTCTGGATATTTTTTAAATCACTGTCTTTTTGTAAAAAAAATTATAATAAGAAAAACAAGAGGTCGGGCCTCTTGGTATACAAAAACAACCTTTCTCATCAGGGCAAACAAGATGAAAGAGGACGTTCCCTATTTTAGTAAATCCGCTATCATTATGGAGGGTCAAATAAGATTACGGAGGATGATCCTCCTAAATACACAAGAGGACGGGCCTCTTTGAACAAGAAAAAAAATAAAAAAAATAATAAAAATGGACATATTCGTTTAATGCATACAGGCAAAGTCAGCATTTGAGGTTCACAAGCCGAGACGCCTGGAGCTGCTCAAGGCGTGCACCGAGACGGGCTATGACCGAAATGTGGCGTATGTTATGTCTCTGCTGAGGAAATACGTAGACGAATTCGAGCCATTATGCGCCGAGGATTGGAAAGAAAAACATTTGTATGTAAATTTGTTATCAGAGTGCAGTAAGCACGTAGATGCAAAGATAGAAGGGGTCGCCATATACATTTACAAGTCCATAACTAGTACTGGGGAAGACTCCGATAAGCGTTTAAGATTCGCCAGGAAACATCTAGGTCAAACGGCATCACCCGTCGAGTCGAGGTCGCGTGGAGCAGTGCAAAGCGGGGCGCCAAATAATAGATGGAAATCCAATTTTCGCGGGGCTCGGCAAGGTTTTTAATTTGGACGTCCCGCTCCAGGTTGGGGTGCCAGAGGCCCTCAGCGGCAAAGAGACACATTGGGTCAGTTTGGCTTATGCTTTCGGTGTCAAAAGGTCATTTCGCCCGCGACTACAAGGAAATCATTTGAAAAGGCCGTTGGTACTCAATTAAAAATGGGACTCAAATGACTGGGTTTATACAAATATAGCTCAAAAGAGTGGACATTTTCCAGGCTCTTTTAAAAAGCTCGACAGGCAACCCTCAACAGCCACTCCTGGGAGAGGTTTTCGAAGTGGAACTTCAACCCAATCACTGCACAAGCAATTAAGCGAACTCGTGGCGTTTTTCAATGGGTAGACATTAACGGCAAGCCTAGTCGGCATCCATTTCACCACGCGCCAATTCCAGCAGACGTGATTGCGGGCAGAGATCCACCAAATCTGCAGGCACTCAGATTCCGTGACCCACAGTTTTTTGTAGCCGGCACATTGAACGATGAACCCAACACGTGGGACGAGGTTTTAGCAGACTGCCCAAACAGGGATGAAGTACGCAGCTGGCTCCATCACGGGTTTAATTTATTAGATTTTTTTCCAGCCATTTCAAGGCGAATACAGGGGTAGAACTTTTAACTCTAAAATACCCCCGAGATGTATTTTTTAAACGCGCCCATATGTAGAGAGTATGTGCATTTTATCGACACAATTACCAAACGTTTGATAGGTTCTATTTCGGTTTTGGGCCGGATAAATGAAGTAGCACCCCCGAGGTGCGTCAACGCACTGACAGTTGAACCCAAGAAGCCTCGCCTCGTGTTGTCAATGAAGGGGCCAAATCTTTGGTGCAAAGACACGCCTTTCAATTTGGTTCCTTTGGGGCATATTGCAAAGTCCATACAAAAAAAGGGTTACTTCTCAGGGACCGATGATAGCCAGGGTTATAAGCAAATCTTGCTGTCAAAGGAGTCAAGAACTTTCTGCGGCTTTGAGTGGGCAGGTTTCTACTTCACAGATACCACGTTACCTTTCGGCTTCAAAAATAGCGCCTATATTTACACTTCAATTGGTTCATACCTTTCCACGTGGTTAAAAAATAGAGGCATACACACGGAACTGTGGATTGATAATCGATTCATCGGCGAGTGTTACCCAGATACGAGTCGAGTCGCTCCTTTTCAGTGTGCACTAGGCGCGTCAGTCGACACTTTACGCGCATTGTAAGTAGCATGTTACATGCAGTCCCGTCTGGGATTCTTCGTCAATCTAAAGAAAAGCCGTCTTCGGCCGTCCACAAGTATGATTCACCTCGGCTTCGGAATCTGCTCCAAGTCTTTGTCATTCTGGATTCCTCAAAAGAAGAAAGTATCTTTCGCTGAAGTAAGAGAGGCCATTTTAATGAAGAACCAGGTGGTTTTAAAGGAGATGCAGCGTTTCGTAGGGAAAGCTCAAAGTTTCGTTCTGGTGTTCCCCGCGGCATCTTTGTTTCTGAGAGAATGTTGTTCTTTCATGGCACGCTTGATGGTATTTCCACTACTCCTTTATCTACAGAGGTAAGGGATGAGGTTCTGTTCTGGCGTTTTTTCGATTCCTTCTCACAGCCGATCCCCTGGAAGCAAGAGCGCCATCTGGCCATCGCTCTGTCAGCCGACGCATCTGGTTACAAGTAGGGTGGCACCCTAATCCTACCAAAAAAGAGTCTTATTTTCGGAGACTACTGGCAAGCGGACATTCTAAAACGTCGATATTTGTTGCAAAGAAGCGCTAGCTTTGTATTTTGTGCTGCTCTCTGTCCTCGATTTACTGTGGAATCGGCGAGTGGATGTAATCGGCGATTCCAGAAGCCTAGTGGACGCATGCAACAGGACCTAATCGACGACGTTCACCTCTATGGTGGGGTATCTTAACCCTGAGCGCAGCGCATGTACTGTTTACAACAGTCGCTTTTTTGTAATTAACGGGTTTCTCTTAATTGCCTGGGCCAATTTCTTTCATTCTCCGTAAGTTCCCTATTCAGACATAGCTAGAACTATAGTGAGAGCCCCGTTAACCTCAGTGGTCAACATCACACAGATTTTCGAGGCACAACCCAGATAGCCCAGACTATCATGTTACTGCCATATGTTTTCTACACTAAGTGCTTATCAGGCAATCAATCATCCTGTCACTTGCTCAATGGAAATAAACCTTCAAGGCATGTTTTCGGTACTTTGGTGTACACAATAAGCTCAGATTATCAAGCTTGGGCCAGACTTTGGTTAGGGTTGTATTTACTTTAGCCGGCGGCTGTTGCATGAATGCCCAAACCCCATGTACTGTTTCAAACAGTACACATGGTGCAACCGCGCATGGATGTTGGTTTTGCGCTTCATAGGGACCTTTGATCTAAAAAAATAAGCTCAGACTGTGGATAGTTATTGTTGACTGGGGGAGGGGGTTTGTAGGGTGGGGATTGGGAATAATTATTTGCAAATAATAATTGATCACTATTACCTGTAATTGTTTTAGTCAGATAAGCATCACAATAAAGTCGGAAAAAATTGATTTAGAAAAAAATCAGACTTTTGTCAGTAATTCATTATTTTTATATAAAAAAAAAAAAAAATTGGCTAAAATCTGTTGGGTTGGGCCCAGACTACTTATATTCTTATAATTAACACTTTTGATAAAGGATTGTGCTCACCCCACATGATTATTACGCCCAAATCCCCAGGTACTTTTTCAAACAGTACCACGGTGCAACCGAGCATGAATTTTGTGCCGGAGCCGCGCAGGGTTAAGCAGTGGCGGATTAACCATATGGGCAATTGGGCACTTGCCCAGGGCCCCAAGGCTGGGGGGGCCCCAAGCAAAAAAATAAAATAAAATTTCCATTTTTTTTTTTTTTTTTTTGCTTGGTGCCCCTGGTGCCCCCCAGCCTTGGAATTTTACCTGCTGCCCCTCAAATTATTTTGTATGGAGCCCACAGAGAGCCTAAACACTATACTTCATGAGGGGGGCCCTGTGTGAAGTCTTGTCATGGGGGCCCAAAATCCCTAGTGACACCCCTGCAACAGTGATCTTTGTGTCCTCCCTAAAATAAAATATAACCCTAATTAAAACTTGTTTTTGGTATTTATTATGTCCTAGGCACTCTGTGCTTGGTGCCCTCGAATTATAATTATAGTTTGTATATATTTCTGATAAACGTTTGATTGGATGAATGAACGATGTTTGGATTAATGAACCAATGAATGCTGCTCCCGCACTTGATTTGAAAGAAGCGAGACAGTGAGCGTTGCGTTGCCGCCTAGCCATAAACGAGCTGCAAAAAATGAAGAGAGTGCAACTGAGTGGAGTCGCAAAGAAGCGAAAAAGGGAAGAAAAGGAGTTGCTATTATTATCCTGTAAAGTGATGACTGTAATGCATACATCTTGTTATATGCGATGACCGAATCCGAATGACAACCTTGTGCACTGTCCCGTCTGTTTCTTTGTATAGAGTTCAGCACTATGAAGAGCAAATCGTTTAGCCTACTAAACTGACAGTGGGAGTGGGACTTGTTTTATTCATACTCCGTTTCATTATATGTTCTGGTGAGTTCAGCACCACGGACAGAAAATCGTTTAGCCTACCAATCTGTTTTTTTGTCTTTCATTCTTTTGCTGGTAACTGACACTTGGGACTGTTGTTTATTCATTTAAGTATGTTATAAACTGTAATAATTTCTAAAGTCCAAGTTTGAATCCATCATTCTCTAGCCAACAGTTTGTTTGTAGTTAGCCTACAGTGGAGACCTTTTGTGGTATGACTGACCCTTACACTCTTGACTGGTGTGATTAATAAACAATCAAAAGGCCTACATTCTCTTCATTCTCTTTCCAGTAGCCTAGGCCTAGACTGTCAACTGAATAATGTGTAAAACAACCTCAGTAGTGTACTTCTAGTGCCACCTAGTGGCGACGCGTAGGTAGTCACCAGTCACTGGCGTGCCCAGGGCACCATGGATTCTTAATCCGCCCCTGCTTGTGGGTGTGTAACTTCGTTTCCAGCTTGTTTCGAGTCCGGTAGTACAGCCTTACCCAAAGCACTATACAAGCACCTCCGTCCGTCCAGCTCGAAATGCCCAAGATTCTTCACCCTACCAAAGATTCATAAACCAGACAGACCGCTCCGACCGATTGTCTCATCCCGAGGTTCCCCCACGTATAACCTCGCCCAACACTTGACAAGGCTCTTACACCCACTCGTGGGTAAGACGCCCACCATGTACCAATTCAGCAGGGTTTATCAACATCATAAAGGAACGCATATTGCAGCCTTCCGACACGCTAGTGAGTTTTGACGTCAAGTCATTATTCACCAATGTGCCGACAGACGAGGCTATCCTCGTAACCAAGTCGATACTCGAACAGGATAGCACGCTCCCGGAACGAACCAGCCTAACGCCAGATCAAATCGTAGATCTACTTTCATTATGTGTGAAATCCACATACTTCCAATGGAGAGAGACTTACTATCAACAGTCTTTGGGCACTCCAATGGGATCCCCGATATCCCTGGTCTAGCAAACATCTTCATGGAAGATTTCGAACAGAAAGCCCTCGAGACGGCACGATACAAAACCCAAACTATGGCTTCGATACGTAGATGATACTTTCATCATTTGGCAGCACGGTTCCGACAAACTGAGTGACTTCCTCGGTCACCTCAACCAGCAACATCCGAGCATTCAATTCACCATGGAAACTGAGACATCCGACTCGTTGCCTTTCCTTGATGTACTCATTTCCAAACGGGTTGATGGCTCACTTGGGCATTCGGTTTACAGAAAACCCACACACACAGACCGCTACCTAAATGCCCGGTCGTTCCACCCACCATCCGTGAAATCCTCCGTGAATCGCACCCTACTTCGAAGGGCACACACTATCAGTGATAAAGAGCACTTGCCATCCGAGTTGAAACATCTTAACGCCGTGTTAAGAGACAATGGGTACAGACCTGATAAGCTTAAGTTCCTCCCGAATAGGAACGCTCCACGATCCTCTGACGCAACCGAAAAACCCATTGCCGTGCTACCGTACATCGGCCACACTTCACACAAGATTCAGCGTATCCTGAGGAAAGCTGACATTAAGGTCTACTACCGGACTCGAAACAAGCTGGAAACGAAGTTACACACCCACAATGACAGATGATCCCAGCCGTCAAGCTGGGGTTCACGGAATTCCTTGCACTTGTGGGAAAGTGTACATTGGCGAGACCGGCAGAGACCTTACGACCAGGCTCAAGGAACACAAGGCACACGGCCGCAGAGGGGAATGTGACAAATCTGCGATCATCAAACACTCCACCGATTTGGACCATATCATTGACTGGCAGAATGCAAAGATCATAGCCCCGGAAAAGCACTGGTACACCCGTCGTATCAGAGAGGCTATTGAGATTCATAAACATGACACTGTCCCCCAGGATATCGGCTATATTTCATCAGCAACATTTGGCATTCAATCCTACCATCCACCAACACCCACACCCCACTGTCAACTGATACGCCTCAGCGAGCAGGCAACTCACACACAGCAGGAAACACACACAACAAGAACAATGCCACGGTGGCAACCAATCACAACACATCACACAACAGTAGCACCAATCGGAACACTTCCCATTCTACACATAATCCCAGCAAATACTACTTAAGGAGTTGCATCGGCAAACCTCTTCATTCTCCTGAAGAAGATTAGAGCAGGCTAATCGAAACGTTGAGAATAACCCGTGAAGTCCCCATGGTTCTCCCTGAACCATATTTCTCACTCAGCGACAGTAGAGAAAAAACGAGTTGCCCGAAATTGGTTCTCCCTTGAACCTTTCTCACTTAACGAAGGTTGAGATACGAGTTGTACGATACGGTTCTTTTCAGAACCTGTACCTCAGCTTCACGTTAGTTCAGATAAACACATGGTGTTACCGCAAACCGAAACGATAACATAGATAATATAGGTATGGTTTGAAAGATACACCTTTCCACTTTAAAATGCGACATCAAACGTCCAAATCTGATCATTTTTGACATACCTATATTATCTATGCTGGTTACTCATTCTACGTCTGGCATTCCGTTAAATTTTGTTTGCATTTTTTTTGAGACACACTGTATATATCTATCATTATTTTAGTATTGGCAACTCAACCTCTACTAGGGGAGTTCATTACTGCTATGAAACAAATGGGCCATCATATATCCTTATCGGCTGATTCAATGTTTTGTGACGCAATTTTTGGGGGCAACCTTGGTCCTACAACAGCTAGCGGTTGGAATATGTTCATCAACGGACCAAAGATGAAAAGGGTAACTACGATCCTATTACAGGGAGAAGATCGACCCTGATGTTTGCTCTGAATCGGACCAACGAAGACAACATTTTACCGATCGAAGAAGATCACGTTGGTATCGACCCAAATCACGCGATTTCTAGAATCGTGGAAAAGCTTATAAAGCTCATTGTCCATGCAGCATCGCAGTTACCCAGAAGGGAAGGAAAGCAGATGAGAATGCAGTCTCTGCGAAATCTTGTAGCTAGTAATATTGGTGACCGGGATGTACATAGGGGTAAAGAAGAGGTCTTTACTTTGAGATTTGATGACAATGACGAGCTCAGGGATTTCACATTGAACACAAC
Organism: Zoroaster sp. YZ-2022; assembly: GCA_029582265.1. NCBI lineage: Eukaryota > Metazoa > Echinodermata > Asteroidea > Forcipulatida > Zoroasteridae > Zoroaster > Zoroaster sp. YZ-2022. Next base: position 12,159,224 of record CM055833.1, on the reverse strand, counting down.
GACAGCTGAAGTAATTTTAGCACCTCCGTGTGAGTTTGGACCAGACACCAACTATCAAGATATCCTTGACAATGTGATCCCAAATGCACCTTACCCACTACCCCTCCAACGGGACCTTGTAAGCCTCCTGGACATCGAAGATGAAGTGCTGACATATAAGAAGATCATCCAAATGACACACCGTCAGGATTCCGATGCTGAGACGATAGAGTGAGGACGTGCTTTCTCGTTGGGAATGTGCCACACCCAAACGTCAAGTGTTTTACATGGTACCCCTTTGACCACAATAAACCTAACAGTGTTCAACGTCGCTACAGAGTGGTGAGATCAATTCCATTTCGGTCTTTCATTTTATTACACAAAATCCTACTTTATTCACTAAACTTTAAGTAGTAGCAGTTTCTAGAAAATTAAGCCTCTTCATCGCCGTCAGGTCATCATGACCGACGAATCCGATGGGGACATGTCTTGGGACCAACTATCGCAACAACAAATAGAAAGCCAAAAACAATATAGACAAAGCCAAAATCAACCTCGGTCTTCTTTAGATATATTAATAAGTCAAGCTCAAGAAGGAACTGACGAACCCCAAACACCAAAACAGAAATCTAGCCTGAATAGAAAAAGAACAAAATCACAAAATCCGGAAAATGACAACTCTGATTCTGACAGCACAAACACAGAATACCATGGCAGACAGCAAAAAAGACGTAATCTGAACACTTATGAAACTCAAGGTAACCCCACTATAGTTGTAATAAACTCACCAGATGTTAAACTTGCGCAAATAAATCCCCTCAAAATTGCAAAAGCTCTAAACTCAATAGGGCAAAACATAATCAAGAATGTCTCGAGAAATACCCAAGGTGGCATAAGTGTTAAGTGTCATACCCCTGGTCTAGCTAGCAAACTGAAAGGCATCTCCCAGTTGGGACAATGGTCTGTCACTACAGAATTTGCAAAATCCGAAACTCAAAGTAAAGGAGTTATTTATAGAGTCCCACCCGAACTTTCAGATAAAGAAATTATCGATGAATGCAAACAAATGGGTGTCATTGATGTACGTAGATTAATGTACAAAAGAAATGGTCAAACTGAGAAAAGCCTTTCAGTTTGTCTTACATTCAACTCTCCCAACATGCCTAAAAAGGTACAACTAGGCTATGAAATCTTTGATGTAAGACCATACATCCCTCCTGTCATACGATGTTTTAATTGCCAACGTTTAGGCCATGTAGCCAGTACTTGCAGAAGCAAAATCAGATGCGTCAGATGTAGTGGTGCTCACTCGTATGACCAGTGCAACCAAAAAGAAGCTTTTAGATGCAGCAGATGCGGTGGAGAACACTCATCGGCATATGCAGGATGTAATACATACAAAGCAGAAAAGAAAATTCAAGAATTCAGAGTAACTTACAATATATCTTATGCCGAGGCAGCCAAATCCGTTCATACTAACATTACGGTTCATACAGACAAACCTACAGACACACCCAGCCAAATATCCAAACCAACTAAGACTTACACTGAAGAAAAAAGAACTTGGACAACCTCAGGAAATCTTCAAAATAATGAACAAAGAAAACAAAATCAGGCCACCCCTGTAGAAAAAAAGGACGCATTTACTCAAACTTACCAACCTGTTGGGTGTCAAACTGAACCAACTGTACAATACCTCCAAGCAAACAAATCTTTCATAGAATTACTCATAGGAACACTTGAAATCTGGGAATCTAGTAAAAATAAGGAATTTTTTTTTTTAGAAATTCAAACATTAGTTGAGCAATTATTTCATTACAATACTGAGACACAAAAAACAAGTGGCAAACAAAGACGTGGCAGCTCATCACAGTCTCCAAACCGGAATACAATGAAAGACAACCAATCAAAGCAAACACAATCCAAACAAAGAAAACCCACTACAGAAAATATGCAGGTCGAATCTATACCAAACACGTCAACCCATAAATCATCTAGTCAACGTACCAAAGGAAAAAACACAATGCAAACATGATTCTCATTCTCATGGTCTTAATTTTACAATGGAATGCTCAATCTTTGATAGCTCATGGAAATGAATTTAAAAATGCAATTTGCGACTGGAATAAAAAACCAGATATAATATGTATCCAGGAAACTTGGTTGAAAGAAGGGAAAAATTTCAATCTTCCTGGGTACAACATATACAGGAGTGATAGAAACACGAATAGTAAAAATACTGGGGGAGGTTGTGCTATTTTCACAAAAAGAAGTATGGCCGTAAATAACATTAAAGATAAAGATTTTCCCATTCAATATCAAATTGTAGAAATTTACAACAGTAACAAAAATAAACTTAATATTATCAATGTCTACAATCCCTGTTTGAAAATTATAGATAATCATCTTGCTGAAATTGAACAACATATCTATAAAAATACCATTATTTGTGGTGACTTTAATAGCCACAATCCTCTATGGGGAAGTAAAAAAATTGATGGAAATGGACAAATTATAGAAAATCTCATAGACAAACATCAATTGGCCTGTATTAACAATGGAGAAGGCACTAGAATAAATGTCTCTCAGGGTACTACGTCATGTATTGATATCACTCTTACTACTTCTGAACTAGCCTCTAAATGTACTTGGAATATAATAGAGGACACATGGGGTAGTGACCATCACCCTATCATTATTGAACTCGACCAAAAATGTCTATATACTCCTTTTAAGCCAACCCCTCACTGGTCTATGAAAAGCCAACTGGGCTACTTTCCAAGCTGCCTGTGATGAATTTATTACTGAACCAGAAAAAACTAGAAATATTGAAGATACTTACAATACGTACATTGATCAATTTACTAAAGCCATAAATTGTTCCATCCCCAAAACAAACCCAAATAAAACTACCAAAATCCCAACATCATGGTGGAACGAGGATTGCACAAAGGCAATTACAAATAGAAAAAAAGCTCTTAAAGTTCTTTTAAAAACCTGTCACCCAGATGACCTTATAAACTATAAACGTATGTGTGCTATTGCACGTAAAACCATCAAATTTGCCAAGAGAGAAGACTGGAAAAATTTCTGCAATACTTTAAACTCCCAAACCCCCTCAAAAAAGATATGGAATAAAATCAACTGTATTAATAAAATACAACGTAAACCCAACATTCCTATCCTCAAACACCAAAATAAAGAATTCATTAATGACAAAGAAAAAGCAAATCTCCTTGTTAACCATTTCGCTAGCGTAAGCAGTGATAATAATTGTAGTGCCACGTTTTTAGATACAAAAAAGCAAGCCGAAGATAACCTCCTCATTAACGATAATAATGACAATGTCATTAATGACCCTTTCAAAATGTCAGAGCTGGAAGAGGCAATCAAATCAGCTAAATGCACTTCCCCTGGTAAAGATGGCATCGACAATAATATACTCAAACATATCCCTTTAAAAACCCGTGAATATTTACTCATTATTTTTAATATCATCTGGAACAATTCCCACTGCCCTAAGAGCTGGAAAGAAGCCATTCTTATTCCACTCCTCAAACCCGGAAAACCCTCCAAAGAACCACAGTCTTATAGACCAATCGCTCTTACATCCACTATCTGTAAACTCATGGAGCGAATGGTAAACAGCAGACTCATCTGGTATCTTGAAAAATTTAATCTCCTCAGCAATCAACAATGTGGATTCCGTAAAGGAAGAAGCACCAAGGATCACATCATTCAACTTGAATCTACTATTAATAAAGCCTTTGCCAATAAAGAAAGCACTCGATCTAGCAGTCTTCCTGGACTTGGAAAAAGCTTATGACATGTTATGGCCAAAGGGAGTCATCATTAAATTTCAATCTCTGGGAATTCATGGTCGTATCACTCGATGGATCAGTAATTTTCTTTCTAACAGAATAATACAGGTTAAAATAAACGGTGTGTTTTCTGAATTACGCACTATTGACAATGGCATTCCCCAAGGTAGTGTCATCAGTCCAATTTTATTTAATATTGCTGTTAATGACCTTGCTAAAGCTACTTGTGGTATTAACATCTCTCAATTTGCTGATGATATTGCCATCTGGAAATCAAATAGAAATATTAACTTCATTACTAAAAAAATCCAACAAAACTTAAATAACATAGTCTCCTGGTGTGAGAAATGGGGATTCAAAATTTCTATTCCAAAAACTAATGCCATCCTCTTTACCAACAAAAGAAATGTTACTACTAAATTAAACATAAAAAATGTTAACATTAATTTTCAACAAACAGCCAAGTTCTTTAGAGTCCTTTTCGACAGTAAACTTAATTGGAAGGAGCACATCAATTACACCATTGTTAGAAGTAAAAATAAACTAAATCTCCTTAGATGCATCAGTGGAACTGACTGGGGTGCAGACTGTAAAACCCTTTATCACCTTTATCAAATGCTTATTAAACCCCTCTTAGAATATGGGTGTGAAGCCTTTAATTCCGCAGCCTCTAATTATAAGCAGAAACTAGACAGCATCCAATATCAAGCCTTAAAAACGTGCACTGGAGCGCTCTATGGGACTTCTCTGAAGAAACTTCAAATAGAGTGTGGTGACCCCCCACTACAACTACGCCGCAACTTTCTTTGCAACCTATATGGTATCAAACTAAATATTCACATTTCTCATCCTAATAAACCCCTCCAACTTGACAGCTGGCAAAAACAGTATTTCGCTGAAAAGTGGAGTAATAAATTGCACCACACTCCTTTTGAAGCGAGGTGCAACCAACCCACCATTAATATATTCCCTCTCTTCAACCCTTTTCCCTATTGGCACTACACAAATCCCATTATCTCCACAGAAATTTTTAACCATACTAAACATATTAAAAATAATAATGAAAAGGGTCTTATTGCTACCGAAATTATTCACACCACCTGAGGTAATTCCTTCATATTTACACAGATGGTTCCTTAAACCCAGAATACAAATACAGTTGGATGCGGTATATTTATTCTCAACTCAAATACTCTAAGAGCATTAAAATAAATAATGAAGCCTCCATTTTACAGCAGAGCTCTTTGCTATTCTATTAGCCGTTGAGTGGATTGAACAAGTCCAACCAATTCATACCTGCATTTTCAGTGACTGCTTAAAGTGCAATCCAAGCCATCTCTCATCCTATTCCCAGTAATAAAATAATCTGTGACATTCGACACACTTTAATTAGCATTCGTAATCAAGCAAATACAGTCATTTTTGAGTGGATTCCTGGTCATTGTGGAATAAAAGGAAATGAAAAGGCTGACGAAATTGCCAAAAGGCTACAAGCAAAAATTATATTGATTACAATTTACCACTTACCACCACAGAAACTAAACACCAAATTAAAAACACCTCAAACAAAATGGCAATTAGAATGGAATGAGTCCAAAGTTTCTACACTCAAATTAATCCAACCTGAGGTTTCCTTCCACATAAACTCATGGAACCTTCCACGCTGGCAGGACATTATTATTCATAGACTTCGTATGGACATGTGTAACAGTCTCAACAGTTTTTACTACAAAATAGGAAAACATCCCGATGGTCTCTGCGAAATCTGCCACATTTATGATAATACCAATCACTTTCTCACATCTTGTAAAAAATATGACAACAACAGAAAAAACTTACAAAAATCACTTAAATTTAATAATAACCAAATGACCCTTAAAAATCTCCTTAGTTCCAAATATAACATTATTCACATACTTCACTATATTAAAAAGTGTAATGTTAAGCTTTAAAACTTTTACAGATCTTTTCATATCAACCATCTTTCATTTCTTTATTATTTTTTTTATTTAAGAGGGTAGTTTCACTCAACATTGCTGAAGTGCGGGGCATTCAGTGATTGGCTGGACAGAGCGCCACCATTTCTTCACCTGGAGCGTTGCGGGCCTGAAAATTTACCGGCGGGGCCCGGGCCCTTAAACTGCATGAGAAACGGCTCGGTTTGCAGGAGCACTGTGGCGATCCATGTCTGGAGGATTACTGGCGCCCTCATTTTCAGCACGACCTCAACTTCTCTCATGTCACTGCTTGACATACATATGCACACATACACATACATTGCAGGCCTACGCATCAAAATTCTGTCACTCCTGTATTTTCAAATAGTATTTTTTTTTCAGTTTCACCCTTTGGAAACAAATTACATACGCTCTTCCCAACTACATTTGACTTGTTCTTAGGACAAAATCCAACATTTGTGCAACTATAAAGACCATGAAGTGGAATTGACCTCAGCCATGTTAGCATTACTGTAGTGCTAGTAGGATACCTCGTTATCATCAAGTGTTTTATCTACTGCGTTCTCGCTCCAAGCTACCTCTTGCTGTATAGCGACTGGCACAAAGGGCACATGGACTGCCAAAAGTGCCATTAATCTACAACAACAACAACAACGACACACCGTCATATGTGGGAGATGTACAAACTTCCGACGATGGATCCAGTCAAACTGAAGAATGGTTCCAATCCCGGCAGTACAGTTGAAGGTGACTATGAATTTGGTTTGTCAGCTGACCAAATTGAAGAGTACCGTGCCCACGCAGACAAGTTTCACCGTTTGTTTTGCTTTATATACGATGCAACTAAATTAACCCCGTATAATTATGATGAAGCTCATTGACGTCATGCCTCCTTCTTGAGAGGTTTCCCTTCCGTTCAGCCATGCGATTGGCAACAGAAGCAGGTGAGCACAGGCACTACCTAAATACAAGGGCGCAACCACGTGTTGAAAGTTGGGGGGGGGGTCCCAAGCAGCCAATAGCAACGTGATCTGCTGGCGAGCGAAGCGAGCACGCCACTAGCAGCTGGGGTCTTGGTTCAATATCACGTATTTCAGCGTGTTGATGGAAGTGTTGCATAATTGTGATGTCATGAATGACATTACTAGGATCATGTATACATAAAATACCTAAATGTTTTATTAATTAGATTAAGCTAGTAGTAAAGCTACACACAGACTGTGCTAACTGTGTGACACAGTTAGCATGATTCACTTGACCACCTGGTTTTTTTAATTTATTCACCTGTGAAATATGGATATTTCACGATAATAAACGCTTATCGGACTATTTTGGACCTCCCCAGAAAATAAGGTCTTCCAGAAGTTGGGGAGGTCCACATAAAAGTAGGGGGTCGTGTCCCCCGACCCCCCCAGTGGTTGCGCCCTTGCCTAAATATGACCTACTTTTACCAACATACTCTAAGGGGTGGTGGTATAAACAGGTCAACAGTCTTGATGTCGTTATTTCAGTGGCAGTGGCGATGCTTACGTCATCGAATTAAGCAAGGTCTGCGTGAGATTTCTGTAGCTTTTGATGAGTTTGTTAAAGCTTGGTTAGAAGGGACAGATCCGATGTCAAGTGATGAAGAACCACAACTTGATGATGATGATGATGATGATGATGATGATGATGATGATGATGATGATGATGATGATG